>VZRI01004354.1:44270-104743 GCA_013397515.1 Upupa epops | reverse complement strand
TATATATATATATATATATAAATATTCAATGTAAATGACACAGTTTGAATGCTCATCAGATAAATAAGCTATTTCCTTAAAATAAATCATAAAAAGCACTGTCTGTTTATCTCTAGGGGGCATTTTGTTCCCCTTGGTCAGCAGGAGCAGCTGCTCCTCACTCTTTTGTGAAGGTACCCGCTGAAACTGCACAGACTACCTAGTTTTGGCATGAAATTCTTCTTGATTGGGTTTCAGCCACCTGAATGCTGCACTTCCAGACCTTGCATCAGCTAATTTCAGACTTGCAGAGCTTATTTAAAGTTTTGGAAGATCTCTGATAGCTTGGAAGATGGTTTAAATCAATAAGTCCCTGAAAATCATTTACCAACTCTCTTTACTCCTAAGAAAAGAACAGTAAGACAAAAGAACCCAGAAAGGGCATTCTTTCCCAATTTGTTCCCAGACAACCAGTGGAAATTAGTTCTTTTTTGAGATTGTTTCCAATCTTGGAGAAGCAGACTGACAGGGTTTGCAATAAACAATCAGAGGTCAAATGTGCAGCTTCCTCCCTGTCTTCTGCACCTCCTCTTCCTTGTCTTTCCTGGGATTTTCTGTAATAAAATACATGCAGTTGATTCTTCCTCTCGTGCTGCTGGCTTTGCAGCACTGATTAAACCCCACTTTTTCTCTTAAGTCTTTCTTTCACCATCCCTACAAGGCCTAATTTTCCTCATTGTACTGTTGGAGCTTCCATCACCTGAGCCTGTGGCGTCTTTATATCTAAGCTTAATTTGGTGTTCTATTGATTCTGCTTGAATAATTCATGGCTTACAAAGGTGGAAGATGCTGCAATACAAAAATGATTCTGTCCTTTGGCAGTTAACTTGGGAAAATGAGGTGGGACAGCAGAACAAGTCAATGAATCCTACTTTATTTACCCCAGACAGTGAATGAGAGCACTTCAGCTGAGCAATTACCTGCAGATAATAAAACCTCTGTTTCCTTTCAAGCACTCGCATTTCCATTTGGTTGAATAATCCTGTGTTTGAGTGATGTTCACAGGTAGGACAAGCTTAGGTAATCTCCCTTGATTAGAGCAGCATCCTGAGGAATTTATCACTTCACAATTTTTAGCTTCAGTGTGTTCTGGCACACTAACACTACCTAAATCATCAGCACATCTAATCAGCAAATTCTTTCACATTGGCTTTAGCATAAACCTCTATCTTTGGAGCTGGCTTTAGCATCAAACTGGTTTTAGAACAGAGCTTCAAGTTGACAAGCTGCTAGTTTTCCTGTCATGCAGCTGGATTAATTTATCAGTTGTGATTTGCCACTGTGTTGTGATGGCACGTGGGAGACTCAGTGCCTCATGGAGAACTCCAGAGAACATTCAAACAGCGATGGGTTACCTAGGTGGGTACAGGGCAAGAGGGGAGCAACTTGAAGGCATCTCAATTCCCATTGAGATGGGAATGATCTTGATTATGTAAATCAGATTCCCATTTCAAGTGCTTTTGCATCGTCTCAGCACTGGGCCATGGGATGCTGCTGGAAGTGAGAACACAGCCTGGCAACACTGCTGGCAGGGTACCTTCATTTTAAACTGTCTTAGGTATGGGTTATTTTCCCTAAATAACTGCATTTCTAGCAGGCAGCATTTTGCAGGAGGAAATCTACCAGACCCGGGGATGATTTTTAAACCGGTGTGCAAACAATACTGCAGTTTTTAAAGAAAGTAAAAGAATCGTAGAATCACGATAGGAGCCCACAGCTGGACACAGCACTGCAGATGCGGTCTCACTAGGGCAGAGCAGAGAGGGAGAAGAACCTTGCTCCATCTGCTAACCACCCCCCTCCTGATCCCCCCCCCAGGATGCTGTTGGCCTTGTTGGCCACCAGAGCACATTGCTGGCTCAGAGTCATCCTGCTGTCGTCTAGGACACACAGGTCCCTTTCTCCTACACTGCTCTCCAACAGGTCAGTCCTTGACCTATCCTGATCCCTGGGGTTGTTCTTGCCCAGATGCCAGACTGCACGCTGACCCTTGTTGTACCTCATTATATTTCTCTCTGCCCGGCTCTCTAGTCTGTCCAGGTCTTGCTGTTCTTGCCCAGATGAGAGTGGCTTAGCAATGACTTCCACTGTCTCCCTTAGCACATGCAGGTGCATCCCATCAGGGCCCATGGATTTATGTACATCCAGTCTGCTCCACACATCCCTAACCCAGTCCTCATCAACCAAGGCAGGCTCCTCTTTTGCTTTAACTTCCTCTGGAGCCTCTGCAGTCAGGGCTTTGATACCAGGACAGCACCCAGGAGTACAGACGGAGGCACAGAAAGTGTTCAGTGTGTCTGCTTTCTCTGTATCCTCTGTCTTCAGGGCCCTCAGCTCATTCAGCAGGGCTCCCACATTGCCTCTAGGTTTGGTCTGGTTCTTTTTTCTGCATGTTTGCAGTCTCTCTGGGGATATTTGATGTTTATATAGCATATTTGTAAACTGAAACATGTACAAGCACATAAAGGCAGATTACACAGTTTTTATTTAGTCATTACTCCCAGAGGACTCACATAGAAGTCTATGAGAACTGTGTGGTTATTTGAAAGTAGAAGGTATACCAGTCTAAGGTGTCTGTGTGAAGGCTTTTATCTCATTTCATATTTATCTCATACAGCACCGACTGTAAATCCACACTGAAAAACCAAGAAATATTTAGCTAGGTTCAATTTCTAATGAAAAATAGACTGGTAACTCAGACAGTTCTGTATCCTCTTGTATATAGAAATGAGAGGATGCCTGCACCTGGGTGCTCTGCATGCTCTCGGGCAACACTGGGAAACCCAAGAACTTCCATCAACACTGAATCAAAGCGATGTGTGTGCATATATACATTTTTATCTAGCTCTAGATTTCTATTTCCTTGTAGTGACTGAGTACACCTGAATGCGTTTATGTCTTTCCTTAGGTGCCAAGCTGCTCTAGAGTGCAAAATAATCTCCAGAAGCAGTCAAAAGCAGTGTCAGTCAGACCCTGCGTCCTAACAAACTCCGTTTTACCTTAGAGCAGGATCGTGGCTGTTGCTGCTGTTGGGCATTGTTTGTATGTTTTCTGTAGGTGTTTTGCTCAGACGCAGCAGATAATCAGTTTCTCCAGCTCTGGTTACCCTCTGTGTGAGATAGATCACTGGAGGTATTCAGCTGTGCAAGCAAATGGGAAGAAGAAAGGCTTGGTTTTCTCCACAGTAGCAGATGAGAGTAGACAACAAGCCCTGGCCACGGTCTGCTTCAGAGCAAAGTAAACACACTTGTTTATCTTTCTGTTTAGGAAATTGATTAAAAGCTTCATTGATGACTTCTGATTGATTTAAATCAGTATTCTTCAAATAACTGACCCCGCTTCTGTAAGCAGAATAGAATAGAAGTGTGAGTATTTAGGGTAGTGCTCGCCTGCTTTACAATCTTATTGCAAAAGCAGCTCTAGAATAAGTTTATCTGACCCTGATCACAGGAAAGCAGTGTATTACACTTCACACTATGTTGTTTCCATGATGCTGCTTTCAAAATTACCTCCTACAGTAGCATCTGCCCCGTAGTGGAAATCCCAGGTCTAAACCACGTTAGCTTTCAGAAACCTCAGGGAAATTAATTTCTATTCCCATGCACTTGTGGTTCTTTTATATTCTCGACCTGTGCGAGAATGCTGAAACCAAACTAATCAACCTTTCTCCCCGGTGAAACAGAATGAGTGGGGATTGCTCACATGTTTGTATAAGGCAGGCTCAAGCTCCCCTTTTAAACTGGTCTTGCATTATTCACTATCAAGAACCAGATTAGCCTGAGCAGCATGGTGTTAATTTTTATCCCTCTGGTACCTACTGCTGAATCGGTGGTAACAGTGAAAATGAAACCTGCTAGTGAAGAAGTACAGCTCAAACCAGAATTGTAGGTATTTGGCCCCAATTCTCTCATTTTTTCCTTTTCCCTCTTTAAAAATGCTCTGAGCATAACTGTTGGACACGTGGCAGTCTTGCAAAGACCTTGCAGGGAAGGAAAGAGACGAGTTTCTCATCAGTGGAGTTGAGTGCGTAGCTCTCAGTAAAGCTGATAGCTGACTGTGTATTTCTTCCAGTCAGAAATTTCCAGAGACCAGTACTTAACTGGAGTGTTGATTAAAGCAAGAAAGGCTTTTGTGCTGTGTAAAGAATCAGCACGTTTATGGTATTTACCTTGGTGGTACCCTAGGTTTTCCTCACTCTTGAAGATCTAGTTTCCTCCTCCTTATGTAAAACTAATGTATGGAACTTAATGTTTTATGGAGCCCCCCTCTTTGGGTCTCTCTCTCTCTCTGTGTGTGTTTGGGTCTCTCTCTCTCTGTGTGTGTTTGGGTCTCCCTCTCTCTGTGTGTGTTTGGGTCTCTGTGTGTGTGTAACTGTTTCCTTCCACACAGAGGTAACCTAACCACGGTGATGGCTGCAGTTGCGTGCATAGGCTAAATGAAGCAAATCCTACTTGATCCGTAATTAATTGTAAACCAATCTGAATTCCATTTTGGGTTTTATTTTTGTATCTGATTTTGGGGTGTGTTAAATATTCGTAGTCACAGGAGATTTCTATTAAATAGATGCGTACAAGCAGGAGGCACATTTCAGCGCTCATTAACCTGATGTATCATCGTTCTTGAAACGACAAGAAGCTGCAGTTTTTGTGAATGTTGGGAATTATTTCATTGGTTTTTTTAGTTTGAATTACAAAATTATGATGGAGTGTCTTGTGGAGCCTCTCCACATGGAGGTGGAATATATGTAATTAATGTGCATTACTTACAGAAAAGAACCATGAAGAGTGTAACAAGCCCAGTTATTTTATCTGGTAGCTTTTTAAATATTATTTGGTATTTTCTTTGTCTTGCAGTGCTGGGTAGGGGAGGTCTGTCACCTCTCCTATTCATAATTTAGAAAGAAACTTAGCAGATCTGAAATTTCACACAATGATCTGAAATCCTGTGCTGCTCCTGTACAGCTCATGTGCTACTCCATAGGACCCTCTGCTAAAAGTTATCTGACTAACACATTGTGTAGAACAATCAATTAATTGTGCAGGGGACTGAACGCCTTCTCAAGACTGCAGGACATTAATTTTCCAGTAGCAAACAGCCATGACCAGACAGATTTCTCCTCAGAATATTGTGCGAATTTATGGCAAAGGATTTGCTAAGATCCAGGCAGACAGCATTCACAGCCTTCGCCTCATCTGAGAGGTGGGTCTGCTTGTCATAGAATGTAAGGTTAATCCAGCAGCAGCTGCCTTTCACAAATGAGTGCTGAGTGGGCCTGATCACCTGGTTACCCTGCATCAGTGCACAATAGTACTCAGGATTATTTGCTCCATAGCCTGATGCTACAGTCAGATTCACAGGTCTATAGGTGTGTTTTGGTTTAGTTCTACATGAATGTAACTTGTCAATCAGAAACTGGGATTTTTAATACTTAATCACAGTCTCACAGTACTGATGAGGCTGGAAAAGACCTTAAAGATCATCCAGTCCAACCTTAAACCAACCAAGTTAACCTAAAACCAACCAAGTTAGCCTAACATCTGCCATCTAGCTCATGCCACTCAGCACTTCATGCAGCCTGACCTTGAACACCTCCAGGGACAGTGACCCTGTCTGTGATAACAGAAGCAGACAGGGTGGGTATAGAGCTCTACAGCTGCAGGGTCATGGTTAGTGTAGCGGATTGTGCTTATCAGCTCTAGTTTGGCTCATGACAACGACTAGGTTAATTAGTGTAATGGGCTGTGGAAAGTAAATGCTATTTGTGTAAGTACTGGGATTGGGAAGACTGTGTTGGGATGACTAATAGGAAAGTAGGCAATGAGATTTTGGGAAGATCTCTTTGAAAAGTTCAGCAGTTGAGTCCCTTTGGTTGTCCATGAGCACAGGCATCGCCTTCCTTGCTGAAACAGAGTATAGATTGGTAATACCTTGGTATTTCTGCATGTCTCACTAAAGATTTGAGAGTACCCTGTGAAGAGGGGAAAGTGGGACCTCCAAAGCAACTAAAAATTACTGGGGACATGCCTCAGGCTCCAGGTGTTTTTAAATGAAAGATAGACTCCTATATCATCTTTACTTTCATGTTCCGTGATTAGGGCCATAGCAACTTAACAACCTTGCTGTACTGAGCTGAGATAAGCTGAGGGAATATTAAATAAGCCAGTATGCAAAGATCTCTGTGAGTAGGTAGGAGTTTGAAAGCTCAAGTTTATAAAAGTAACTGGGAAAAGGTGCTGGTAGTTAAAAGATCAAGCATTCAACTTATTAAATGCTATGTTTGAAGTTTTGGGAAACAAAATAGAGACACTCCTTCTCTATTCCAGTGACTGAGGTGGTGAACTTTGTTTGTCCATTGTGCTTTCTTTAATAACAGCTGATTTGTATGGGAGTAGTTTTGAGCAGTGCTGCATCACACGAGCTGATTCAGAACAGTAAATGTTCTGAAAACAGTGTGTTAAATTGATTTCTTGTCCGCACTCGAGGTTGATTAAATGTAAATTTAAGGTTCATGATCCAGTCGTTTTTGGCTTTGTGCCCTGGCTCAGCTGAGTGTGTCCTTTCCAAAACATCTCTCAGTTAAAACCAGCAACTTTTCTTAGTCCTCCATAGTCATGTCAAGGAATTAATTTATTGGGGTTTTGCTGCAGCTTCCTTGCATCGTGCGTTTTTCATTTGCTATGTGACATCTAGCAGCTCTGTGCCTCCGTCCAGGGTTAACCCCGAGCTGCGGACCCAGGACACAGGCTTCCACGAGTTTACAGGCAAGAGTTGGTGCAGGATTAGTGAGAATGAATTACATGTTCTTCCTCCTTTTGACAACTGTGATTAATGGTTCTCCAAAGCGGAAAAAGAAATTCAAAAGCATAAGTCTGTAGAGAATGAGACCTCTATGTGGTTTCTTATAAAAAATCACTCGAGAAACACGATTTGTTTGAAGTCGAACCAAACCCTCTGAAAACAGAGCTATTGCTACTCAGCAAAGTGCCAAACATCTCCCTGTTTATTTATAGGTCAACTCTGAAGGAGATGTGGAAGCCCTGCAACTTTCCTGTGGCTACATCTCTAATTTGTCCAACAGTTCAACTCTGCTTGCCCCTCTGCACTCTGATTTCAGTGGGATTATTTATAGTTCATAAAGTTAAACGAGGATCGACATCTTCAGAGGCCACAGGCAGGTTTAAAATATATTATTCCAAAAGCACTGCAGAGTTAGTTCTTCATGTTCTGTTTATATGCATGGGCTGGGAATGGAGTTCTTAGGGAGTACTCAGGTGGAAAGAGGCTTGGGGGGACTAGTGGATAGCAAACCTAGCATGAGGCAGCAATGTGCCCAAGTGGCCAAGAGGGCTAATGGCATCCTGGCCTGTATCAGGAATGGTGTGGCCAGCAGGGAGAGGCAGGTTCTCCTCCCCCTGTATTTGGCTCTGGTTGGACTGCACCTGGAGTGTTGTGTTCAGTTCTGGGCCCCTCAGTTTAGGAAGGATGGTGAGGGGCTGGAACGAGTCCAGAGAAGGGCAACTAGAATGGTGAAGGGGCTGGAAGGTTTTTCACTGACAGAGTGATCCGGTTTTGGAACGGGCTGCCCACGGAGGTGGTTGAGTTGCCGTCTCTGGAGGTGTTCAAGGTTAGGCTGGGTGAGGTGCTGAGTGGCATGAGCTAGATGTTAGGTGTTAGGTTCACTTGGTTGGTTTTAGGTTGGACTGGCTGATCTTTAAGGTCTCTGCCAGCCTCATCAGTACTGTGATTACTGTTAAGTGTGCTTTATTACACCAAGTTAATCACCTCGTTATAACTAATCTCTCAGAGCTTGCTCCTGTTCATTCTTATGCTGATAAGTGCAAAGTCATTGACTCAAGTTGGGGTGGTTGGCTTTTGTATTCCTTCATCCTTAATTATCAGATAAACTTTAATGCAGGATTTACAGAATAGGGGATAGTATACAAATAGGATTACTCTTCCTGAGATGTATGGAGTTACAACTGCACTCAGTGACTGGCCTATAAATGTCACTGAAAGGCTGTCTGCAATCTGGCAGCATAATTAGACTGAAAGAACTATTTTCAAGGGTTGTTACTAATGAAAATGAATTTTCACTGGGGCATCGTTGGCGTAATAGGAAAGTAGCTGCTGGAGGACACAGAAAATGTAAACACTGTGCTGCTTCCATTGCTCAACGGGATGGTTAATATGTTTTTCTCCTGTGTCATTTGTCTAGTTGGACTGGCCTATTAAATATAACAACACGCTTGTATTTTCCCAGTATAAGAATGAAGCTGGTGTCTCTGGGAAGAGGTGATTATACATCTAGTAGGACAAACACTAATGCTTTCTGATAGAGAGAGCAGCTCCTCAATGTGCAGCCAGAACTTTACAACAACATATAAACAACTTGCACTTCTAGATGTGAGTATAACTTGTGCTGGATAAGCTCTGGAAAGCTTAGCATCTCTCTTTTAATACACCTCATCAGCATTACATTAAGGAGTAGACCCAAAGCTGTTTGAAAATCAAAAAGCAAAAGAAACTGGTGTAATGTGAACTGAGGGAAAGCCTGTCAGAGATCATCTGTGGGTGCCCCTTGCAAAGACCTGTAAAGTTGCATTGAGATGGCAAATCTTGATGAGATCCTGGTAACAGCCGAGACCACCCATGCCAATCCTCAGTAGTGCCGTCTGCTGACTGCCTTTGGATCATATTATTGCAGTGACAGGTAATCAGCTGCGTGGCCTCCTATGTAATCTCAATAGCTGCTCTCTTACCTTTCTGTTTTGCTGTGGCACACTGACCCTTTCCACCAACACCCACAGCCCGATGCCGCTTGTCACGGTCACAAGTCTCTGATCAGCTGCAGGTGCCTGGTTTGCAGTTTCCTGTTGTGGAACAGTCTGCAGCCTGCTTTTTCTGTTTTTAACCGTACCACAGTGCGCTGGTTGGAGTGAGAACAGAGCTAATTCTGTTCAGGGCTTTGACTTTTCAGCTCAGTCTCTTCTAAACACCGGCAGCTCTTGCAGCTAACAGTGTGTTAGTGCAGACAGCGGCTGCTTCTACGAGTGATGACACCTGATGTTTCCAGTTACTTCTAAGGACTGGGATGCAGAAAGGCTTTTGCTTATGCTTGGTCCTGTGAGGACCAAGGTCACTGCTAATCTTATGTCTCATGTTGGAGGTGCTGTGAGTGAGAGGCTGTGGGGAGAAGCAGAAGGGATAGGTGACATAAAGTGACCAACAAGGTATTCCATCCCGTATGTGATGTGTTTATGAGATGACTCAGGGACCACAAGGGTTAAGTTCTCTTCTACAAGGGCTGGCATACAAGGAGGACTCTGTTCTGTTCTTCTAGCCCAATCCAGCTTCTGCATCTGGTACCCATCTAACCCAGTCCAATGCAGGACCTCTCCCCTATCTGCTTCAGTGGTGACTCTGACTTACTTGCCACCAGAGGTCTTGGGTTTAGTACTGGGTTTGCTTATATTTGTATGTATTTCATGTAATTGTTATGGATTTCCTGAAAGCAGCTGTTGGGATTATTTTTCTCCAATTCCTAAGTTCTCTCTCCCTTATTCCCTTTCTCATCCTCTTTTGGAGAGGGAAGAGATTTGTCTAGTGGTTGGCCCAGCCTCAACCCAGGACACACAAGGAACTTTGTGGCTTTACATAGCAAATATACTAGAATAATATATCCCATTAGTTGTTGTTTACCGCTTGTATTTGTTTTAATTATATTTATTTAAAGAGAGACAACAGAAACAAATGGATGTTTTAGTTTATTCAGCTCTTTTGTGAAGGAAAAGGTCAGAGTTGTATGATGAGAAGAGGGATTTTGGGGCTTATGCAAGACTTAACAAGGCCACTTAGGTACTCTTAACCCTCTAGTGAGCTACAAGAGAAAGAATAAAAGTCAAGATGTTCTGTGCAGTCAGTGTTTATATGCTTAACAGCATTCATCTTCACAAGCTGTCGCAGGAACTTCTTTTGGTAGGTCTTTTATCTCTATAAACAGCTTACTGCAGCAGTCATCACAGTTAATTTTATTAGTGGCACTCAGACATAAACCCGGAGAACCAGCAGCTTAAGAGCTCTTTTGCACCCAGTGACTGTATTAGGAATTCTAATCTTTGTCAGAGCCACACAGGAGAACAGCTACTTCTCTCACATTTCTGAATGTTTTTAAACTACTTTAAACACTTATGTGCTTGAGGGAATGACAGATAAGGGGTGAGAAAGACTATCATCTGGCAAAGCTTCCTTGAACTAGGTCATTGCAGGCTGTTTCCTTTAATAGTCTCTCCTTTCCATACACACTTTCTGTCTCAAATTCTTGCATAAGATAGGACAGTGTTTTCTGATGTGTGAACACACAGAATGTGGTGTCTGAGAAAGAAGGGGAAGATCTTTCCTACACACTCTTGGAAGGAAGGAGAGGATGAGTGCTTCATATGACAGTGGGATTCTGCATGTGTCCCAGGACATGTGCTGCTCCCATAAATCGTGTTGCCAAGGCTAGCGATGCTCGTTATCGCCCCAATGGCCTTTATTGCTGTTTCTCACGCTGCATATCGTAGCGAGTTCCCTTGCACAATTGATGAAATGCTGGGTTGATTAGGTCCTGCAGATTTTAAAATGGAAAATAGGAAACGTAAACTGTTGTGGCAGAAAATGAAGTGAGAGAAGCTGTGGGTTTGGCAGTTCATTAGGGGAGGTCTCGGTGTGCAAAGACTGGAGCACTCAGTTTCTACAGCTGATGTGCAAGTGGTGAAGGCAATTGCTGTAGCTGGGAGAGGAAATCAGAATAGAATCAGAGTCATTTAGGTTGGAAAGGACACTTAAGATCTTCAAAACCAACCTTAAACCCAACTCTACCAAACTCATTGCTAAACCATTTCTTTGAGCACCTTACCCACACTATCTTGAACACATCGAGGGATGGCCGTTCAGCTGTCTCTCTGAGTAGTCTGTTCCAATGGCCTGATGACCCTTTCAATGAAGATTTTTTCTGAATGCCTAACCTAAACGTCCCCTGGTGCAATCTGAGGCCATGTCCTCTCATCTTGTCATGTGTTACTGGAGAGAAGAGACCGACACTCACTTCTCTGTAACCTCCTTTCAGGTAGCTGTAGAAAGTGACATGGTCTCCCATAGAAAGCGATATGGTCTCCCCTCAGCCTCCTTTTCTTCAGACTAAATGCCCTCAAATTCCCTTGGCCACTCCTCACAAGACTTGTTCTCCACACCCTTCACTAGCTCTGTTGCTCTTTGGATCTGCTTCAGTATCTTTCTGCCCAAAACTGCACCCGGTACTTGAGGTGCCCCCTCACCAGTGTCTAGTACGGGGGGAAATCATCCTACATTCCTGCTTGCCACACTGTTTCTTTTACAAGCCAGGATGCTACTGGCCTTCTTGACCACCTGGGCACTCTGCTGGCTCATATTTAGCTACTTCTCTGTCAATATCCCCAGGTAGATTTCCAGCCACTCTTTCTCAAGGCTGTGGTGTTGCATTGGATTGCTGTCACGCAGTTGCAGGGCTCAGCACTAGACCTTTGTATAACTGGCTTCAACCCATTGATTCCACCTGTTCACAACCTTCTCTAGAGCCTCTCTGCCCTCAATCAGATCGGTTCTTCCTCACAACCTGGTATTTTCTGCAAATGTAGTCCTTCCCCTCTGCCTTCTCTTGGGGAGGAGCAGTTATGACATTCATTTCAAAAGCTGGAACTGATTATGTCTTGATATAGTAAAGCTGAGTGGAATTAGCTCTTATCTTAATATATCTACTGAAATAACGCTGTGTGGTTTGGCTAATCACTGGTTTAGGGTGGCTGCCAAAATGATCAATAGTATAGCACTTAAAGTGAAGGATTTTAAGCACTGCCACTTGGCTTCACAGTTAACACCTGCTGAGATAAATTGAAGCTGCTGGAATGGAAAAAACATACATTAAGTAAAAGTTTAAGTTCTGTAAGCATTTGACATGGCAAATTTTAGGAAGGAGAACCGACCAACAGTTTACATGACCAGCTCATCATGTTTTCCCCATGAAATATGAACCTCACGTGCTATGGAAGCTATCAGTCCATGCAGCACTAAGATACCTTCCAGGATCCATGTGAATCTGAGAGCACATGCAGGCATTATAGACAGTACCACACAGATCAAGTGTTCAGATCTGCAGGTTTTCTTTTGCTTTGTTCTTGTTTTTTGAGTCCTTTCCCTAAATTCTTAGAACTGACTTAAAATCTTTATACATTTGATTACAGTATTTGTCTGAGATTCAGATCAAGCTTGCTATCGTTTGAATTTTGTTGACTTGGGTAGTAATCAAACAAGTTAATTCTTCTGTAATCAAACAAGTTAATTCTTCTGACAGTGTGAAGACCAATATGGTTGTGTAAACTGGTTGTCCGAGCTTTCCTTCCACTAATGCTGTAAACAGTATCTGCCTGCAAAGGGATGTTATTTGCCCGCTGCTTCTCCCCTACCAAAATCATTTGGGTTCAGGCATTTTATCTAAATACATGCAGGAAACTTTATCTAAACATATTCAGGGTGCATATGAAATATGTTAAACTCTTCAAAAATTCTTAGACCAGCTACTAAACCTTATGATCTCTCTAGCAGCTCATCAAGCATCCAAGCAGTCCCTGGGAAAAAAATGAGAAAGCAGGTGTGCCTGAAAGGATGATGGATTGAAATCTGATAAACAGAGGTGGGGCAAGGCTTTCAGACCAGCCCGTGCCTTTTTAGGTGTGTTCTCCTCCATGGAAGTGTATGCAAGATTGCACTGGTTTGTTATCCTGTAATGAACCAAATCAGTCAACCTGAATATGCTGCACACAGTACCTGAGGTCTCACCAGTGCTGAGTACAGGAGGAGAATTATGTCCCTAGTCCTGCTGGCCACACTATTCCTGATACAAGACAGAATGAAGTGATTCACAATGACAGTGAGAGATGTTAATGGCAACTTCAGTATGTGATGTTCTCAGTGTACAAAGTTGTGTGGGCATAACAGGGGCTAAATGTGGCAAACAGTTAGGTGCACAGTGTTCTGATTTTTGTGGCTACCTACCCCAGTCCTGCTGACATCAGTGTAAGTGTGAATGTTTCAGCTTCTTATGTGTGACGGTGTGCACTGAAAAAACTCATTTAGGTGACCCAGTTTCTTACTGTCAGCCTTACTGAATGCTCACATAGACAAAAATAATCACAGTACTGATGAGGCTGGAAAAGCCCTTAAGGATCATCCAGTCCAACCTAAAACCAGCCCAGTAACCCTAACATCTGCCATCTAGCTCATGCCACTCAGCACTTCATCCAGCCTGACCTTGAACACCTCCAGAGACATACAGGGCGTGCATACAGTAGCATTAGTAACAGAAGCTGTCTCACCCTGCAGAGCTCTTTCTAAAATAGCTACAGTCTTTTCAATTTCAGAGTTTTCCTATGAAAATACGAATGAAAAATGAATGAGAGAAAACAATGTTTTCCTTATCATGGGTGAAATGGTTTACAACCTGTTGGAATAAATGGGGTGATGGTCAGCCTTCTGGAACTTAAAGACTGGATCTTTTCTTGTAGGTTTAGAACAGTAAAAAGTGACTACACTTGTGGACCACAGTTCTTACCACAATAGTAAGTTCACAGCTAAAAAGCCCATTTCTCAGTCTTAAGAAACAAGTCTCGGGGACAGGGTTGGGTTTCTTGTATTTATTTTAGTACTTCATCCCTCAAGCTTATCCAGAATTCTTTGTCTTCTGGCCTGATGAATAATCACAACTGTCTACATTCTGTTACTCAAACGCACCGAGTAGAATTCTGGACACTCTAAATTGCATCAGTGCTGCTGAGAGGTACTCTATTCACTCGGAACAACAGAACCCAGATCAGAGCTGGAGTGTGATTTCTGACAAGTGAAATGTTTGGTTGGGGAAAAATGAAGTTTATTTTACACTGGAGAAGGGAAATTGTTAGATGGAAGGGCAAAGACGAGACTGTGCTGTCCCCTATAGAGTACAGCATCACATTACAGCCAACAGGCTGTTGAGACGTTCAGAAGATAAATGAATTCACAGTATAAAAACTCATAAAAGAGTAGAATATAAAAGTGAAAGTCAGATAGTGAGAAATTGCCAAAGAATTATTTGTGGTTTGTGTTTTGAAATGAGACAGAGACCTTGGAGTTTTGGGTATTGGTTGGGGTTTTCTTGGCATCTTCTGCTTATGAGTGGAACGGGGTTTAATTCTGATGTGAATGTGACTTCCACTGTTAACATAGGCATTATAGATCACTAGGCTTTAACTTTGAAAATTACTAGTTCCTTAGGGTGATGCTTTGATGAAGTTTCAAATGTAGTCTGAATGGTCTGTAAGAGAATGGTTTCCTTTGTAGGCTTCAGACTTCATATCCCGTGCAAGAGTCATAACGAATCCAATTTGGCTGCATACCTAAATAGAGTTAAAGCAGGGAGTGCCAGGCTTGCCTTTATGATTTATGCATCTATTATACATCAAAGGGCTATGACACTTGTGCTATGAGCTAAGAAAATTCAAAATTATGGGGGAAAGAATCAGCAAGCATATTCAGCCCCAGTGCAACCCCTTAGAAATGAGTTAATCCTTGTGAAATACAAAGACAAAATTCCCACTGATCCAGATTCTCTGCTAGCCTAGAAGACTTCATAGAAGTTGATTTTATCTGATGATTTAAATGGTGGGAAACAGCTGAAGTCTCAATGAGCAAGGACTTAAAATAAGGTGCTAGTCTTTCATTTTGAAAGGTAATCCCTAGTGGATTTGTCTTTTGAAGGTTGAAGAAGAGAGAAACACAGCTTTTTCTCTTTAAAAATAAATAACTATAAATAGGATGCAAAAGTCGTCATGCCATAAGGATTTGGATCAATCCAGATCTTTGTCTAGTATTTAGAGAAAGTTTAGGTAATTCCCTGAAATTCATTAACAAGAAAGAGAGAGACATCATCACAATCAGTCTAAGGTGCACGTTTTGTAGCCGTGGTTGAGTCACTGTCCCTGGAGGTGTTCAAGGTTAGTCTGGATGAAGTGCTGAGTGGCATGAGCTAGATGTCAGATGTTAGGGTTGCTGGGTTGGTTTTAGGTTGGACTGGCTGATCCTTAAGGTCTTTTCCAGCCTCATCACTACTGTGAGACTGTGATAAATAATTAAGTGCAAGACTGGCCTGAAGCACACGGTAGGAGACAAAAAACAGAAAGGTAGTGTAGGGGCTTTATGGAAACCCTGTGACAAATTGTTTCAGACATTCAAACTTGTAGTGGTGCAGGGAGCTGAAATTATTTGAGACTCCTTTTTTCATATATTATGTTATTTTTAAATATAGTATTAGTCATTGTTAAAAGAAACAGCGATTGAACAATGCAGTTAGGTATGATAGAACCACACTACCTGGTGTGTTCTCTTCAGTTGCCTTTGAAATCCTAGATGCAGTCAATTTCTCCTTTCTAGCTGATATCTTTGTCTTTTCAATAGAAGAAATACTTGAAGATTTTTCTTTCTACCTCTCCCTGAAGAGAGAAGAGTGATGCTACAGAAGCTATTGAAGCAAGGAAATCCCAGTGGTTTGATTTACCGAGGAAACACAGGTGTCTTCATGTGCCACTGCTAGATCCTTGCAATACGTTCATGATTCTTAAACATTCAGCAGTCTGAAAGGAGCAATAAGAGTATCTCAAATCCTGGACTATTGGTTTCACAGGTTTTCAGGAAGCACACCTGACTTTTACTGTCATTCTGAACACTTTAGTGCTTCTGTGTGTGAGATTTGATCCGGACTCGATGCGTTCATCCTACTGCACCTGCACTACAGGGTATGAGAGAGAGAGATGCATGCAGTTTCGTGCTGTAGATCCTGTTCTTCCACTTGCCAAGAGCAAACCATTTTTCTTATTTAAAAAACAACTTTAAAGCATGCTTGTTCTTGCCATTTCTGAGGGTCGTCTTAAATGACAGGATGGTACACGCTCGCAGGAAGACAGCAATAGTTGTTTTTCTACAACACTACACAGTCACAGCAGAAAGTCTTTTTAAATCAGTAGTACTTAATGACTTTCAAATAGATTGATTTTCGTGCCATTGATGGAGAGAGAAAACTCCATGTGGGATTCACCTCTGTAAAGCTGTCTTACGCAGACCTGTACACAGCATTTTGTGTCTAAATTATTGCATTTAGCTACCTGATGTCTAGAGATGTAGCAGAGAGAAAAATGGCATAGAATAGGTTATGAAGGCAGGTGCCCACGTGCATACACTGTATTTCCAGGTACATCATTGAAAATCCTTTAGAAATCAGTGAAGCTAAGCATGGGTTGCAGCGCTGTGACTGCTGTCAGGATGTGGCCTATTAACTCTGAGTTAAAGAAGGGAGTAATCTGATTACCTCTGATAAGAGTGTCTGTGGAAAGCAGTGATAGACCTTAGCTGCTGCTCTAGATAAAACCAATTTTTCTGGTTTTGAAACTGACTCTCAAGGACAAAAATAGAGTAAGTTGAATCTCCTCCTGAAATTAATAAAGTAGCATGTATTTTGATCAAACTTTACTTCTTGTTTGCAAAGAAACTTATGTTTCAGACCCAAAATAACATGTTTACTTAGAGATATTGCCAAAGTCTGAGCACCAAAAATATGGGCTGTTCAGGAAACCACTAGCCTCCTCCAAAGCTCTGATAATACATTTACATTGGAGTAAGTTGCTAATGCTGCCTTTGTTCACTGGTCCTTGGCTTTGGATTAGGTAGGATCACGGGAAGAACATTTGGCTAAGCCCTGCTAGGAAGATCAGGAGGCAAAACTGTAGTACCGTCCACTGCGGTACCCCCAGTACCAACCAAGTAACCCTAACATCTGCCATCTAGCTCATGCTACTCGGCACTTCATCCAGCCTGACCTTGAACACCTCCAGAGATGGTGACCTGACCACCTCCGTGGGCAGCCTGTGCCACATACCTCCCAGTTATGCTCTGTTCTGAACATGAAGGTGCTTTCACCGTATGGTCCTGGGGTTTTGCATGTGAAATATGCCCAAAGTGTAAAATAACACCCTTCTTATGTTCTTGTGTTTGAAAATCTGAATTTCTTCACTGTGTTTCCAAAGGAAATCTTGTTTTTAGTAAATACAAACAAGTCAGTGCATTTAATTGTGGTGTTCAGACTTAAGCTAAGTCATCTCTCATTGCCTCGAGCAATTACATATCACTGAAATGAATCAAGTGTTAGGGAACTAGACGATGGACAACAGAGACCAACTCAATGTTGTGTCCTTTGGACACTCCTAAAAGGAATTTTCATCAACTATCTTACTAATTTTCATGAGTTGTATTAACCATTATACACCGCAATGCCATGGAAGATGGATTTGCTTTCATCAGAGGTTTACTTTGCTGGTTTGCTTTCAATATTTCTGATTTTAGTAGTGCCTTCTGGTCAAATTATATATTCTCACGTGATATCTTAAGGCATTTGAGACACTGAAGACCTAAATCCTGCAAATTACCAGGCAGTTAGGGTTTTGTAGCTTCAATTAGAGTGAGTAAATGACGTTCATACCCGCCTCATTACATGCAAATATGTATTTGTGAGGTAATTGCAGAATATTGCGTGTGACAGGTAAATACCAAAGAGAGTAAGGATCCACATTCCTGAATCTCACTGAAGACATAACCTCCCAGAGAGAGGGAGATTGAATTTCTTTCTGCTTCATCCAGGAGTCAGAATTTCAGCTCATACCATGAGCTGTCCTTTTTCAGAATCAGTCAGTAAAATCAACGGGCAGATCGCTGAGACGTTCTTTGCTATCTAAAACAATTAGCCTCATGTCTTCCCCTCTCCCAAAAGTTCTCTAATTACCTGGAGAAACTAGATTTTTGGCAGTTACCGTGTTTGAAGAATAGAAGATTTAACAATTCGTAGCAACAATTTCAAGTTTCCCACCTGCATTTGAAATTACTGAAAGGAATTTGTTTTGCAGTAGGCTCTGTTCTCTTGACAGGCTTTGCCAGAAGGGTAGGGGAGCATGATGAAAGCCAGTGTTTGTGAGGAAGCTCTATAATGGGAATTCTTTGTTTCCTCTACCTGGAGTTTCAATTATAACAAAACCAGGCAATAACAATCTGCCATGCTGTGATGGAGGAGTGATCACACTAAAGAGGGAATGATGGAAGGTTGGTTTGAGGATGCCTAACAGTTCTTATTATCCATGTGAATATGAAGCAAATATGCTAAGTCCTGCTGGGACCTGTGATGAGCTCCGTGTAATTCTGTTCAAATATAGAGCGTCTTCCTGGGAGTTTTAAAGAAAGTTGTAGCAGTGAATATCACTTCACTGGCATGCCCAGCATGGGAATACAGTGTCTAAGGCAAAGAGAGAGAGTGAGACTATATGTGAGTGTGCTCTGCTTCTTTATTCAGACTGGTTATAAGAAAGGTTTATGATAAGGGTGGTGAAACACTGTCAAAGGTTGCCCAGAGAGGTGGTAGATTCAAGGACACATTCAAGTTCAGGCAGGATGGGGCTCTGGGCAGCCTGACCTCATTGAAGTTGCCCCTGATTATTGCAGAGGGTGAGCAACTAGATGACCTCTAAAGACCCTTTCCAATCTGAAACACTATATGATTCTTTCTCTTAGCATCCTTTAGGATAATTGATGGAGCCTTACACATTTTAGAGCATCACGTCTCATAGAGATATGGTGGGAGTTAAGAAACCTATGGTACAAGTGGATAGTGGGAAGCTGGAGCAATTGACGCCTCCTTAGAAGGCCACTGGTAGAGTTTGCTGCAGATGGCACTAAGCATTGCTTTCCAGAAGTTTTCTGGGAAAATTCTCAAGAGACAGGGTTTACATAGCCCTCTCGTGTTGTGCTGCTTCCAACAAGTGAAAGGTGGTTTTATTCTGCCTCATCATTTGTATTGGACACTACAGTTATACACAGAACACCTTGTTTCAAGGAGTCAAGGCAGCTGAGCGTGGAACCTGCTGTTCCAGGGGGGGATTAAGTGGTCATAGATTGCTGAAATACTGGGCAGTTTTTAATGGAGAAGCTCTACAAATCTTTTGTGCCTGTTCTAATACAAAAATAAATTGCAGTCAGAACACTTTTCAGAAATGGCCTTGAGTTTCCTACTTGGAAAAGCTCTTATGCAGCAAAAGCAAATTATTTCTGTACTACTTCAACCTGTACATCCTTTTGAAATGTAAATTAGGTAAATGGAGGTCTCGGCACTCAGAAGAGTTCTGAGAATACATTTGTTAGGATGTTCTTCCTCACCGTGCTATACCTAGAGTCATTCTACAAGGCTGCCTTGCAGTTCAGCTGCAGCAAACAAAGAGCTACAAGATGTGTGCTGAAAAAGATTTCTCTATCAAGAGCTCTACAAGAGCTAAAAGATGAAGCTACAGGGATGTGTGCTGAAAAAGCTTTCTCTATCAACCAGAGCAATTAGCTGTTTCTCTTGTCACTGCTTTTAAGTTAGGAATGAATTAGCCTGCCAGTCAACCCACATGTTACAGCAAGGTGATGGGATAGAGCTATGGGAGGAGTTGAGATTGTTTTACGTGAATTTGAGTGTTGCACTGCAGGGATCTCATGGATGATAATGCTGAAAGAAACCACTGCCTTGAGGAATGCCAGAAGTCTTGTCTCACTGTTGGCTTTGCTCGTGTTCATCCACGCCTCTTGTTAGACTCTGGTTAGCAGCAGGTAAAATGGCTCATACGATGACAACAGAGAAGAGAGGGGTGTGGGATTGGCAGTAATGAGCTGGTGAAAAGATCTATCTTCTGCTGTGGAAGCATGATGGGCTGAGGCATCCCATAGACACATTAAAGAAGGAATGGCCTTGGTGCTCTTTAGTGTAAGTCCCCCAAAATACTAAGTAACTCCTGTCATAAGGATGAAGAAAACCACCTCTGGCACTGGGAGATAAAAGAGGACTCAAACAGAGACAGCAACCACTAATCAACCTCATTAGCACCACTTCCTCTTACCCATGGAGCCAACTGTGCTGAGAGACTGATCAGGAAGACAGATGGAAGCACCAGGAACCTGCAGAGCCCAGGAATGAGGGTGAGTCAGCCCATGGCAGACAGTGCTGCGGTCTGGAGCAGTGATCTTATCTGTTTTCTCTTTTTCCTTTTCCCTCCTCTACTCTTTGAGGAAGGCGTCTATGAACTTCAGTAAGCTCAACTTTCATACGGACCTGTGTCTGTGGGTATCTTTAATTCAACCCAGGTGAATCCACAATCCCGAGTCTCTCCCTTTCCTTTCTCTGATCATTAGGGATGTGACCCCTGCAGGCTTTCTTTTGTGCTTTTTAAATTTGGAAATGGTCAAACCTTGATGCAAATGATATAGCATTGCTAATTACTTTACAATTATAATTATGAAGCTGTTCTCGTGTGTCTGTTTGCAACTGAAAGATGTTGAGAGCAATGCTACCTGTATCTGCAATGCACGAACATTTCCAGTGGTGCTCTACATAAGAAAGACACAGAAGAAATTGCAGTGGAGGCTTGATGACAAGCAGACCTGCCCGAGACACTTATTCCTGGCCAGAATCTGTCCTGCCAATTAACACTCAGCATGGGAGATACTGCCAGGGACAGAGATAATGCACTGTGTCGTGATTATTGCACTCCTTGGAGCATAAATTGAGTGGGTATGGTCAGTAATTAATTCAAGCTAAATAGATGCTACCCTTGTCTTCTTTTGTCATTAAAGTCCAGACTGATAACAAAAACAGCTCTGGTAATTAACAAAAAACCATGGAAAAGGCCTGACTGGCTTTCAAAACCTCTTTCACACATGCGTTTTTGTTCTAATGAAAATTTCACTGGAGAGAATAAAAGGCCGTGATAAACCATCATTATTTTAGGAAGAAATTCAATTTAAGGATCTGGTCACTTAATGACAAAGAATAATTAATAAAACAATTCTATACAGCATTATGGATACAGATATGCAATCACGTGCATGTGTGCATGTTGAACTTCCATGGGTAGAGCTAAACAGTCTCAAGTCGTGCTCGTGTTGCAGACTCCCAGCAGTAAGATTGTTTCAGAACAAGTGAGTATTTAAAACTTGGCCCTCCCAACCGAAGGGGTGAAATGATTCTTTTATGCATGTAGTCCTTTCTACCTGCCAAAATGTGGGCAAACGGAGCTGAATTAATAGCAGTTCAGTAGTCCAGAGTTCATCTGGTTTCTGTGTGATTTTCAGTTAAGGTGTTAGGTCTGGTCCTCTTCAACACCTTCATGGATGATATTAATGATGGGTTGGAATCCATCACGGGGGATAGGAGTGGGATGGAAATCCCCTTTGTGGAGAACACAAATTGGTCTCTGGGGCTCCTGCTTTGACTGATACCTTGACTGAAGAGAGACTGAGCATGGTGGCAATGCAAAGAAGCCTGTGATTATGTCATGAGATGGGTTTTATCATCAGAATGCAAGGAATATGCAATTAATAATTGTAAACTTCTTGACTTCTTGGTTATTTGCCACAAGGTAGGTGCAGCTGGTAGCTCCTGATCCCTCAGGCAAGTGAATCCATGTGAATTTACTGACTTGCAGAAAATTCTGCCAGGTGACAGCCTGGTAAATTGGAGATCCCACTGTGATTTATTAGGGCAAGTGATTAACATGCAAAGAGATCCCCTGGACAGACAACTTTTCCCTGGAGAGCTCCACTGGGGTAGTACATATACAGGTTATTTGAGGCTCCTGCTGATAGTGAGAGAATGTCATGGGTATTTCTATTCTGTTGAGTTTTTAAGAAATGGAAGTATTTCACACAGCATCTTTTAAATCTTGTGAAGCTTGTCACCTAGGGATGAGAAAGTTAAAGATTTAGGTTCAAGTTGAGCCTCCTGATGCCATAAGGATGGAGTTTGCTCTTTGAAACAGCTGGATGACCATGTGGGTACACTTTAATGATAGATGGCTGCTGGGTATTTTCCATGGCTGGACTTGATCAAGCTGAGTGTTACTACTATTTCATCATGTGAACTAGAGAACTAGTTTAGATTTCCCTCTATCAAATTGCTGTGTGGGATTAGCCATGTCTTGACTCACTTTATGATCTCTTTAATATTAATCACAATTTTTAGAGACAGGTCAGAGTATTGCTTTTACACTATCCAGTCCTTAGAGAATGTTGGTTTTCCTTGGAGTTCCCCAGAACAGTGTTCATTTGCAGCTGATGAGTGCATTACATGTTGCTCTTGACAACACAAAGAGAAATTCCTAAGGTCACTACGCTAATCAATAGAATCCACAGCCTTCTGCTGTATTTGCTTCAGAGCACATGTAATCTGGTGTGCAATGAGGTAAAACTAGGTCGAGGTTCTGTCAGAGAGCATGACTTTTGCTGAACCATCTGGATCAATACATTCTAGTTGCTGTCATATGAAGAGCAACATCACCGCCTCGCCTTGCTGGCCTGTTTGTTTGGGGAGCATCACCATCTGTGACAGCATTCTAGTTGCGTGAGATATCGCATCGTGTCTCAGTAACTGCAGTGAGATCACGGCTCTGTGACTGCACGCAGATCTCCAGTTCTGCCTGTGTGTTTGCCATCATGTGTGCGTTGCTGTGCTTGCAGCCCTTCCCTGGGGCAACATGTCATGTCTTTCACAGGAGACGGTCCTCCACCAGCTTCTCTGGGTTTCTCCTGTAGTCTGTGGTTCTCCCAGCGATGAACCACTCCAATGGGGGTCTCCTCAGATTCACAGCTTCCTTTGGGATCCATACTGTGTTCAGGGTGCTCTCCTCCATTGTTTTTCAGGCATTCTTCTCTGCTGCTGATCTTGAATTTGCAAAAAACAAATTAAGATTATATTGGGACAATAGCTCCAAACCTAAACAATTGACAGCTTTTCTTAAGATAACATGAATAACAAGAATAACAATGGCATTCATGCCTACTAATCCCAGCCTTTTGTTCCTGAACTGATGTAAAAACTAAGAACAATAGGAATTAAAAAAGGCAATTGTAATAGTATGAAGAATTAAGAAGAGAACAATCCATCGCATCACAATAGGAATTTACTGAAGAGTTATCTGAGCTCCAGAGGCTCTCCTTTGTGTAAGTTCAAGTGTCTGAATGACAGGCATTATGAAGAAATTAAAATAACTAAGTAGAAGTTGATTCTGTGTAGCAGATGGAGGATTGGAGGATGCTGGGACTTTGTGTGGTCTCGGGGGGATTTATTCTTCAGCGTGGTTTTGCTATGGAGCAGAAAATCCCATTTCAATAGCACTATGGATGCATCATTTTAATTTACAAACTACTCTCTGAATGTCTTTAAAATTAAACCACTGACTTTGCCAAAACACTTTCATACTGAAAAGAGAATTGTTAACCTGGACAAGTTTCTGACTTGTAGAGGGAACATTTCGAGAACAATCATTTGATGAAAGAATCCTGCTTATGAGTTTGGGATTATGCATCAGCTAAACTGTCTCTGTGCTTTTAATATTAATGGGAACAACGCTAAGAATTTGCATAGACACAGAGAGATCAGCGGGTTCTGCTCCACCAAAACACCAAACAAATAGAAAAGTGTAAGACACAGGGTAAGAGGAGCCATCGGGACCATTGTCCTCTTCTGCTTCTCCTTGATTTCTTCATAAAAATTTGGTTTGGCACTGCCAGGGGGGTTAGCGATGGTACATAGGAAAATGTGCATTCAGCTCCTAGGTAGCTTTCAGCTTTTAAAACACTTAACTATTTGTACACAATATTTTTGATAAATACCAGTGAAATCTGCCTAAAATTGTCATCAATATTTTCATCAGATTGTTGACCAGCATTAGTTAAGTAGAAATCTTAATGGGATTTTTTGTGTTGTAATTGATGCATAGAATGAAAGGTGAGCTCAGAAATCTGCTTCACTGTTGAATGATTAATGGTAGGATTTAAAATCTATATTTTTTTTCCCTTTTAAGTTTTATAAGAAGCCAAAATGATCTTGGCTTCTATTAACAGCATCAACTAAGAGCTAGTGCAGTAACAGCACCATTCCCCCTAATAGAGGAAGTATCTACTCAGTTGATTTCTTTGGATGGCTGGCAGTCCATGTGAAATAGACTGCTTAGTTATTGCTGGCAAATTGAATCCAGACCAGTGCCAATAAACCTCAAATAAGCTGTCTGTAACATCCAGACATTCCTTTTTCCTGAGATTTGTTGAGCAAACCCACGACCAGCACAGTTTATTAAAGCTTCTCCCATCAAACTTCTCTAGCTTCTCTCGATCCTTCCCTTTCAGTTGTATGTTGCTGACCCACTCTTTCTGTTAGAATAGTCAGCTTGCTCTAACATGTGCCAGTGCTGTTTGATTTTGGGGTGCTTTCAGCCGAACAGGTCCATCTCCCAGTCCATCAGTCTGACCAAATTGGACAGTGTGCTAGCAGTAGGCAGTTGCACAGCACAGGGCTCAAACTGCATATAGAGCTCCCCCCTCCTAAGACTCTGACTCCAGATTATTCTGGAGTCATCATTTCAGTCTCTCTGTTGTTGAAAGAGTTGCAGTCACTTTCTTTCCATTCTACCTCATTCAGTCAGCCTGGGGTTTACAGTGGAAGCAACGTCGACACCTGTTACTGAACGTGGCCCATCTTCTAGCTATGCAGACTGCCAGAGAGGAGACTTTGATGGTTCCTTACAAGAGATTTGCAATAGAAAATGCATTCCTTTAGCACTTTTGCTTTGAATGTGCAAATCAAATGCTTTTCACAGATTCAAAGCATGCTTCACATAATATCCGAGAAGATAGCTGATGTAAAACTTGTCTTTCACTGAATCCCGGGAAAGAACTTTAAAGTCTTGGGTTGGCAGAAGTAGAGTTGTTACTGGTGTGTTTTGATACGTGTTTTATGCAAGCTGTGTACTATAGAGTCCATAGGTGTCTGATACATGACAGGTACTGTTACTGAGTTTTGCATAGAGGAGGCTGAAAACTGTCATTCTCGGTTTTGCTCGTGAGAAACAGCACAGATGGTCTGCGGACTCTGAACTGCATCACCACTTTGACAGGAAACTACTTCTGGTGGCAAAGCCTGATTTTGCTAAATAATAGTTTCATATTTTCTTTACATGAAATCTGCACGTCTCTCACAGAGCTCTCCTTGTGGTGTCTCTTCAATACACCCACAGTGTAAGTGGCTTCCACCTTAAAGCTCATGGTTCAAAGTTGATGTATGTCCTTGTTGTTGTTTCTCTTCTCCACTTCCTCCTTTGATCAAGGAAACACAAAGGGAACAGGCTTTCCAGGCTAAACAGAGCCAGCTCCATCAGCCTCTCCTCATAGGGCTTCCCTTCCAGCCCCTTCCCATTCTAGTTGCCCTTCTCTGGACTCATTCCAGCACCTCGACATCCTTCCTAAACTGAGGGGCCCAGTCACAGGGCAAGACCTATTTCTTCCCACTGCCTAAATCACTCCAACATCCCTCTGGAGTTTGGTCATAGGAGAAGACCGGGCTGTTTATCTTCTATTCACGTTGTAATCTGCTGATCTGGTGTTGCCTGCCTTCCTAATTTAGTTTTCTCTCTGTGCTAAGAAAACCCAAGAAGCGCTCTTTTACTGTTAGTTCTTTGGATTAATAATGCAGAAATATCGGAACACTATCTCGGGTATGGTGTCCTCCTCCTGGAGGTACCCAGTGATGTCACAAACTCGGGGTGAGTGCCTAGAGAAAAGAAAGCCAGTGTGCTGGGAATTTTTCCTTTAAACCAAATTGGATGAGTGAATAAAGAGGATCATCAAGGCTTCCTCTATAAATACTCTCTGATTTAAATTCATTTTGGCATGAAATTTAAAGACTTACTTCCATAATTTGAAGCAAAAGGTATTTGTTTTAGGGGTGATTCAGGGGTGGAACCTCAAATGTAATGAAGTGAATCAGGTAGCAAAACTTTTTCAGATAGATACTCCTCTCCCTCTAAGAATTTTCTGGTGTTTTCCCAATGGAGGCTCAGTGAGCCTTTGGTCATAGCTTAAAGGCTCTTGAAAGAGAAAAATCTATCGTAAAACTGATGGACGTTTTGAAAACCAAGTTCAGAATGAAAAGAATTATCAGAAAAACACAAATAGTTATATATATGATTACAGTTATTGGAAGAAACTCTTCTCAGTTCACTGTGGCTAATAAACAGGGTATAGAAACCTTGGACTGCAACCACTGTACCTCCTCAGAGCCTCAAGTTCCTCTTACATGTAGTTCAGAACATCATTTTTATCTCTTAAGAACAGTGAAAATAGGTACTTTTCCAATTCGATGACCTTAATTCTTTCAGGCTCGCTGTTAGCAGCAAGATAGATGTTCTAATAAAAGCAGCACCTCAGTATCATTAAGATGACCAAGAGAAGAATAAGTTGAGCAGGGTAAGAGAGGAAAGCTTACTAGCAAGAGCAGGCAGCTCCTGCTGTAACCTTGATTCATTAATGCAGCAGGAAAATATCTTATGAATCAAGCATCTGAGAGTCGTGTGAGCCCTTGGAATGAGGAGAATCTTTTTCTGGCCTTGCTTGTGCCTTGCCCTGCTGAGTAGCCATTGTCACGAAGCCCTGCCTTCTGAACCGCTGCTGCTCAGTGCGAGCTTCACTGGTTAAACCTGAGATTTCTTACATAACTCTGAAAGCGGCTCTGTGCTTCAGCTTCCTTTCCCTTCCAAAATTAGAGTGCTGTTTGCTTGCTTAGAAGTGTCTGTACAGCAAACCAGGATCCTTTTAATAGTTACCCTAGTCTGTGGGGTATACAACTAGCATAATGGTGCAGACGTAAAACTGCCTACGGAGGGCCTGGGGGCTGACTTTTCTAGAAGGAAGCGACATGTACACCAAGTGTCATGCTTCTGCTTTGCAAATACAGCCTCAAGGTGATATAAGGATTGAAGAGCATGCTATCTGTAAAGTTGTTAGGATTCCTATAGGTTTGCAAGTGAAAACCTGTTATTCTTTTCTCAGGATAATTAGTGTGTAACTAGGCAACCATGTGCTATATGCTAGCATGTGCTGACATACGAATGTAATAAGTAGGTAATAAGTAGATAACTAGTCCTGCTGTTTGAGGAAGAGGAACTTACCCAAGATCACATGAGGATACTCAGCTACAGACAGCCTCTTATAGTGAGGTTTTTGTATGTATTTATAGACATAAGAATGCATAAAGGGCCATAGCAGGACATCTAGAAGGCTCTAGACACATTTCTTGAGTAGGATTAGGTGACATTAGACTAGACCTTAGTATAAGAGGACATGCAATGCAGTTGTGGTGTCAGAACAATTCGTTGCCTGCTGGCTTGACCATCATAGTTGTCTTTGTAAATGTTTCTTTACCCGTCATGAGCTGCAGCACGTGGTGTTAGCCCACAGTTTGACTCTTAAACAACAGTGTTTTGTCTAACAAAGTGTTTGGCTACTTCATCTAGAAGACAGGTAGTCATCATGACTGCTGCTAAATGTTGGTTTGCTGACGTTGGGTCGTGCATTTGGAAAATGATTGCATTACATGCCAGTTATACTAATTACATGTACTGTGAAACTGGCTCCAAATACTGTCTGATGAAACACTCATAAAAAAATAAATGAGGGAAAGATAGGAATGGGGTAAAGGGAAGAGGGTTGTTAGACTTGCAGAGGGCTTTGGAAGTTCTGAAAAATACATATGCAAACGTATGTTCGATTGAAAAATTATTCCGTTTACATTTGTTTCTGTGACAAGAAGTGTTTTCTTATCACAGAATAAACACGAACACAAATTTCTCTTTTACCCTAAGGGAACGTGCTTGACAAAGCTTGGAAATGTTTCTGCTTTCAGCAAAAAGATGCTGCTTATGTCTTTTTAACCCGTTCTAAGATAGAAATGCTGATCGCATTGAGTGGATCATGAGAGTCTTGGAAGTTTAAGTTTGTTTAGAAAATAGCAATGGAACTGGAATGTGCTCAGCTGGGCGCTACTCCACAAGAGAGAACCATTCTCTATCAGCTTCCCCAGGGTGAAAATTGCAGGGTGTGTGAGAGAATATGGAGCTACTGAGGGAGAACTCCCTGGAGTGGTCTCCCTATCTTCCTCTCTAAAGCATATTAACAGTCATTGCCGAAGCGCTACTGCTATATTTGGAGAGTTTTTTCTTGTATTTGACAAAAAAAGAAGATAACATCTCTTGCAAAATCTCCTCAGATAAAAGCTTTGCCCTCCAAACTCTTCCTGCTGGACATGTCAGCTCTGATTGCAATTATGATCAACTCCGGTGAAGTTAATACGATGTCGCTATGCCCAATAGTGTTTGCAGCAGAGTTCGAGTTACAGAATTACACTGGTGAAGAAGAAGAGCCCTTTTCCTTGGCTGTGAAATCATTCACTCTCAGGAAATGCCATCTCTTTTTTTATTTTTATTATTGCCTAACTTCTAAATTAATGCTACCACTCTTTCTGGAACTCAGGGTCATGAATGCTACAGAACACGGTCTCGGTTTCTATGCTTGCTGGTTTCTGTGGCAACATAATTGATGTCAAAAAAGCTTAATTTTATGTTGGAAGTTAGTGATACTTTTAGCACCATAACACTTGGCAGCTTGTTCTGAAGTTGCCTCTTATCCTTTTCCTGCAGTACGCTGTGAAGCAGAGCTTTTCCTTTAACAAAACACAAATTCTTGAGAGAAACTACTCATCAAATTGGTAGATTATCACCATCAGTAAAACATCAGATAAATAAGACTCTATATTCTTAAAGATTCATGGGGGTTTTTGGTTTCTTTAATAGTAGAAAGATTCTCATTATTATTATGCCATGTTTCTGTGGAAAACATTTTGAAGAGCATTCTGAACCATGTTCTACAGAAGGGAGCGAGTTGGAAAGCTGGAATCACAGTACCCCTCTGTACTGGTCAGCCTGTAATACACAAGCACAAGCTTTATTGATGGTTGTTGTTGGTCACACTATAGACAGCTCTTGTTTTGACCTGGTTCTTCCTTACTGATCTGGTAGAAGGTGTTCTCCACACAGAGCGCCCAGACTTTCATGTCGTGTGCTTTCCACTTCAAACTCCTTTTGTTTCTAATGAAGTTTTACCTTGCTAAATACTCAGTGTACTCAGTAAGGCTCACGTGGTTAGCAACTCAGACGTAGGCTTCTGACTACAGCTACACCTGGAGTAGTAGGAAAGCTGTAATAACCTTTGTGTAAAGAAGGGTATTGCTTTGTCTGCCAAAGTTGAGTTCATCTCTAGTCCCTTAAGATGAAGAAAGATAAAACTAACATTCAGAAAAGGCTACAGGAATATGGAGTGGAAAATGTGCTGTGGGACCAACAAAGCTGTGTTTGTTTAGTTTAGTACAATAAAAAAGAAGAGAGAAACTGAGACAGGATATATTTGGGTTTTTTAATAAGGGAATGTAATCAACTGTATTTATTTATTTAGCATGAATTTAATTAAATTAAAGAGAGTAAGAGAGAGAGAGTCAACAGGAGAAAGACCAAGGAACAAGACCCAAAAGGCAACATCAGACACAGGCAAAATGCTGTACAAAGTACTGTGAATAAAATATCACTCATGGAGGAAATTGTGTGTATTAATCAGCGCTGGGCCAGGTCGGTGACAGTCACATAAATCGTAACTGCTCTACGTTAGGACCCTAGGACACTACTGTCTTGGGTACTAGACAGGGTTGGAATTGGGACTATGTTTAAATAGTCTCTTTCTTGTGCCTCCAAGCATACTAATGAACTTAAAATAAGAAATCTGAATAGGTCAGCCCCCACAGGCTAGGGTTTTGTTAGCCCTGCCCCAAAAATGTACCTTAGCTTCATTTACTATTTTCTCTTTCATGAGTAACTGCTTTAATAAAGCTTTCAGTGAATCACTGAGCCAAAGATTGCAGAGTATTAGTGTGAGCAGTGCTCTGTTTAAGCTCTGGGTTTTACTTGCGTTGTTGTATAGGTAGAACAGAAGAAATATTTGTATTCTTGATAGTTGCCTCGTTTAGGGCTGAGGGGTTCTCCCGAAGGAGAAGTCTCATGCTGCAGGGAGACAGAGTCTGCTTCAGTGTCTTTCCTTGCATTCTAAATGAGATTCTGACATCCCCGAGAACATTGTTCTATGCATGCAGTTTGGAGTGATTCATGAACGTACGGCTGAAGGTTTATTTGGTATTATTGTGAAGATATTTGTCATTGGACGTGAACATTTCTATGCACGTAAAGCAGAAACCAAATATGCCTCTGGAAAACTAACCGTGAAAAACGTCAGAGGAGATTTTTTAAACTATAGCTTCTTTTTTCAGTCAGGTAAAATATGAGTGATATTATTATTCTCTGTAGAGAGTAGAAACAACAACTTGTTTATTTCTGTATCTACTTTTTCATTATGTGAGTGTACAGGCTGTACTACGAGGCCCACGGACTGGCAATTCCTCAGTGCTTGATCATAAGAATTAATATAAATCAAATTATTAAACAGTGCATGGAAACTCAACAGTTACCAATTGTTCAAACTTTCTTCATGGATCTGGACGGAGGCTATTGATTTATAACCCCACAGGAGAAACAATCAGCTCTACAAATATTGCACCGTCGGCAAGCTATTTAATGTCACTTTCTTCCCAGCTCCCGTTATGACAAGCCTCGAGCTCCTACGTAAACCCCTGTTGTTTTCAATTTATTATTAGGTTTCATTGCAGACCTTGGTCGGGTCATAAGCTTTGTTTTAAAGACCTTGTTCTCTTCAGAGATAAATAGGGAAATGATGGATGAAACTTGCTTAGCACAGTCAAATTATCAGTAGAAAACTCATTAGCTAGTCCAGCAGGGTAACAAACTGTCATACATTCTATAAGCTAGCAGCATTATAATATGTATAAACACACCTGAGATGCAAAAAACCAGAGATCAACCATGCTGATTAGAAAACAAAGTTATTAAAATGCATAACTGGTAAAGTCTGAAGGAGGCTGTTTGAGGTGGATAAGCTTCACACTGCATTCTGTGCTGGAACAAAAATAACTGGAAGTTGCATAAAGACAGCCTTGTAGATGGTGCAAATGGCAGACGTGAAAGTCAGAAGCCACGTATTTTTTACTTTATTTCTTCTCTACTAAAAAGCAGAGACTTTTCCAAACTCTGTTAAAGGCATTGGGAAAGAACTGCCTTTATTTACAATGGGATGTTTCTCAGAATTCTTCTGATACTTCTGAGTAGGACAAGCAATTTGTTGTCTGTCATTTCCATTGATTTTATTAGGACTATCTGCAGATGCCTCAGTGCAGCAAACATTTAGGACTATTTCAAGTTAAGCAACTGTTCAATGTTTTGCTGGATCTCATCCGCAGTGAGGTGTTAGCTTGTTTAATGATAGATTATGACTCAGTTCCGTCTTGGTGCACAGTGTAACTAATACTGTAAGTAACAGGAAACAACAGTACTGCAGCCTGCCTGTTGTTCAGCTTTTTCAAGGAATGTTAATGCCAGGGGAAGTTCAGCGTGGAAATCGGAGAAAGCCCAATGAAACACTGGAACAGGCTGCCCAGGAAAGTGATGGAGCCACCATCCCTGGAGGTGTTCAAAAGGTGAGTAGGTATGACACTCTGGGACGTGGTCTAGAGGTCATGCAGATGTTGGGTTGAACGTTGGACTTGATGATCTTAAAGTTCCCTTCCAACCTTAATGGTTCTGTGATGCTGTGAGAGTGTACCCGTTTGTGTAATTTAGAATGCAGCTGTAAACTAAACATGAAAACAATATTTGCTGAAAAAATTAAATGAGTAAATGGACTTTTTTTCTCATTTTACTACACATTATTTTCCATGCTGATCATTCTATTGTGCCATTATTAATCAATGTAATATTTAAAGAAGACTGACCATTAATGGGTCATTAATGTTAGGTGGATTGGTTTAGCTAGGATTTTTGCCTGGGGGCAAGGGAGTTCATTGGACAACAACACTCCTTCTTAGAGCAAAAGTAGTAATTAAAAATGAGTGGGATTACTCCTTCTATTCCTTAGCCCAGCCTCTACATTTTTTTAATTAAAAGAATTTGTTTTTAAAATAGTTTAAAATTATGGTATAAAATAGCTTAGCTAATTGAGCTAGATAAAAATGAGACAGTATTTGGGTACAGACTGAAAAAACCCCAGCCTTGCCACAGGACTAATGCATGCTTGCAATTCTGTTTTGCGCCCTGTGGACGGTTGGAAGGGAGCCCAGCATTGGTACCGTACTTTGTCTGGTACTTACGAACAAAAGAGTGCTTCATCACTTTCTGAACGCCTCATTTACGCTTGAATCCAGAGAGGCTTCTTAAGGTTTGTGTCTGATAAGGTGGTGTTCATTTGCAATGTTGGATTATCTGCCCTTTAAAACAATATTTCTCCAGTAAAAAGAATTAAAGAGAGTAGGTAGGAAGGTTAGAGGAGGAGTGGAATGCAAGGAAAAGCAATGCATAAACAAACTCATCTTTATTCCAGTGCTGCTGACAAGCTACTTCTAAAGCACTCTATGGAGTATTAGACTATTTTTACACTTTTGCAAGAAAAGCTGGAGGACACTGAATTTCCATGCAGTGCTCATCGGCAAAGGATGTGACATAGCGCTTCTTGTGATCTTGAAAGAGCTGGTGTTACTGGAGTGCACAATTCAGAGACCTACTCTCCTGCTTAATGAATGCAAGCTCTTTCAGTCTGTACAAACACGAAAGCTGCTGTGTGTAAGGGGTTTCAGGCCTGAAAGCTGCTGGTGAGTTATTAGCAATCAATCCTCTTTGAAAGTGTGATCCTGAGACATTTTGCACATGGATAATACAGAGATTCTGGTTATCATTCTAGCAATCCACATGACAGAAAGGTAGAAAGGGTGTGGTGGACCAGGTGTGAATGTCGTGGATAGACAGGTCCTGTTGATGGGTATTGCATGCTGGCACTGCAGGCAGGCTGAGGGCAGAGCAATAGGACACCAACATCCGTGTATACCCAGCTATTTCTGGAATTAAAGTTCAGAGGACAAAAGTCCTGCATAGAAGTCAGATGTTAGGGTTACTTGGTTGAGTTTAGGTTGGACTGGATGATCTTTAAGGTCTTTTCCAGCCTCAATATTACTGGGGTACCACGTCTATTCCTCCAAGGTCTGCACCTAAGTGAATGTAGAATGAACTAAAACCAGTTTCTTTCCCTGATGAGTGCGTATGAGGTGCTTTCTCTCTTTGTTTTTTGTTTTAAATATGTTTACCTGAAAACAAGCAGTGTGAATGAATTATTGCTGAATAGAAGACTCTAAACCTCTCCAGAACCTCTCTCTCTATTTGGGTGCTATCTATCTAGAAGAGACACCACTGCGAACCTTTGTGATTGCTTCATCCTGAAGCACTCAACTCCCACACCCCCTTTATTGCTCTTTGTGTGAAATACCACTCACATAAAAGTCAACAGCTAAACTCCCGTTTAATTGAGGAGATTAAGATTTTATTTTCTGAGTCATATTTTGTGTGTCAGCCATGACAGGATTTTTAAGTCCTTCGCTTTTAGTAGATTTATTTTATCACTGTTATTGCAGTTAAATTTGCTTCTATTAATACTTTAAAAATAATCATCTGTACATCGCAGCGTTCGCTGTCTGTTACGTGGCTTGCTCTCGTAAACTACAGCGCCACAGAAAACATGGGTCCACTAATGGCAAACTACATAATAAAAATCAGATCTGGCAGAAGATTTATAGGAAAGGAAAGGAGAATTTATACCTTGTTTTGAAAAAAGGTGAAAGTCTATTATTTGAGAGACAATTATAGACAATTAGAACCTTCCAACTCAATGGTACCTGCCTCAACAACTCTGAGTTATAACCAGCACCTAAGTAATAAAAGTTGTTAAAAAATCAACCACTGAAAGGCAGAATTTTCTTGCTCAGAACTAATAACGACCAAATCTCAAGAGAAGATTCTTCTTGGGCTAAGCACCTCTGATCTGATATCACACAGGCAGCGTTTTCCCAAGCTATCTAGTTTGAAAGTAAGTGACAAATGGTTTTCTTTGCAATTGATGCCCGCGAATGCTCAGCTCCTACAGAAATCAAGGTGGAACACAATCTTTTCATAAAGCTAAGTGCCCGTTTACATATAGTCTGTACAATATTATCCCACCATGTATGGACTGCAATCTTGTTCTAATCACACAGAGCCATTATTAGGAGATTGTAATTTAAACCTTGGCTTCCAAACGCCCGTTAGCTATCGTCTGAGCTAATGCAAAGTTATGCTCCTGTGGAAGTGTAAAAGGGCCATTTCTCAAAGCAGAGCAAATTTATAGGTACTTCATTTAAATTGAATCCAGCCATTTTTTAATGTGTCTAGCTGATCCCTGTTGCCCTACTCATCCTTGCTCACTGCAGCTAGCACGAAGGGGATAGTTATTCTCAGTCAGAACTTTATACTGGCTGTTATTTTTACCAGTAAACTCAAAACCCCACATGTATAGGAATGATCCAGTACCCGTGTTTTGTGGGATCTATAACAGAGAGCTTTGCAGAGGGGAAATGCCAGTGAGGTGTTTTCCACACACTTTTTCTGTTGGATTTTGCTGGTGGAGCACTCTCTGGCCGATGGAAATATGGCCTTGCATTTTTAAGGACTGATGGGATGCCATGGTTCCCAGGCTTCTCAAATAATGTTTCAAAATCCTTCTCAAAAAATGTTTACTAGAACCAGGGTGGTAATTATGGAGGTGGAGAAATGATGGGGATACATATTCTTTTCAAAACTGCTTCTGCTTGCTGGCTATTTTATGCATCTTTTCTCAAAACCCTTGAACTCAGAACACTTTTTCCCCTCCATGTCACGCTGTAATTTGTGAGTAAAGTGCAAATAGCAGTTGCCATCCCAGCATTAACATCTGTCTCCATGGTAAATTGCGGAGGAGGAGTCTTTACTATAGTTTTAATGCAAAATTAATCTGTAAGACTTCTGCTGAATATAAATTGTACTCGGAGTGCACCTCCCTTCCTTTCTTCCAGCTCTTTAGGAGGAGAGGTAGCAGTGTCTGTGAGCACTTTAGTTGGCTGATACTAAAATAAATACTAAGTTTATCAGTTAATTGCTGCATGAGTTTCACATGAAAACACTAAAATCTACAGAAAGATGTAAGGGGTGATAAATGAGTTCATAAACCCAAGGAGAGTCAGGATTTAACACAGCCTCCTGAGTTAAGTTCCAATACTGAAACTGCTAAGCAATACCTTCGTGACAACTATAAAAGTACCCTGACATCTTAAATTACATGCAGGTATCAACAAATAAATAGATATCATGACATCAAATAATGTCCCTTTAAGGAAAGAAGAAGAAGAGCTGCATCACTTTCTAAATCAGACGTGCCGTCTGTACTTGGAGCAGCTTGACTCCTCTCCGTGCTCTCGGTATACAAACATATTAAAATTGTAAATGTCAAACCTGATGTGGGGTTTGTGCAGAGACCTGTCTGCAAACTCCACTTTCAATTTGCCAGCAAGCACTTTACCCCGCTTAGTCCTTTTTTAAGAAGCAGAATAAATTAAAGCTCTTCTCATCCAGTCATTAATTGGTTGTTTCTAAGTGGGACCTCTTCACCGAGTACGTGTTGATGTTCCCGATGTGGGTCACAACTCCGCGTTGCTATTTTCACTAATTACTATCCTTCAGCATTTTCTCCCTCAGCTGGAACACTGTGTTCTCCCAGGCACAGTGTATGCGGTGGAGATGCCACAAAACGAGATTTAAAAATAACCCAATTACCTTCCTGGTCCAGGAAGGTCCAGCTGGCAGTTAAAGAAATGTGTTCAAGTAAAGATTGTGCTTTGCTTCTTTTGACTCTGTTTCTAAACAGTTTTATTTGCTGCTCAGATTTATCATGGGATTAAATACCTGCTGGTAAGAACACTTAAAAACAGAGCTTTAACATTTCTGAACAGAGTTGGTTTATGTTTGAAATTGCATGGATTGGTACGTACTTGCTGAGCCTTGACTGGAAAAATGCTTGAACACAATATATCACAGGATCACAGCAATGATGAGGCTGGAAAAGACCTTAAAGTCCATCCAGTCCAGCCTAAAACCAACCAAGTAACCCTAACATCTGACATCTAGATCATGCCACTCAGCACTTCAAAGGTTTTTCACTGACAGAGTGATCTGGGTTTGGAACGGGCTGCCCACAGAGGTGGTTGAGTCACAATCTTTGGAGTTGTCCAAGGTCAGGCTGGATGTCAGATGTTTAAGTTACATAGGATCTTATATGTTGAGCAGTAACTGATGAAGAATCATGCCAGAACACCCGATTGGCTATATAATAAAAAGCTAGACTCATTAGTCTAGTCACCCTACATTTATATCTTCTCTTAGAGGTGTTTTTAGTATTAAAATCAGTTTTGGGTAAGTAATGCTTGCATTTGGGTTCTATCATCTATCACTAACTCTTTGATTGATCATGCATTCTCTTACAGCTTCTGCCCAGACCTTATAAAACTTGAGCCTAATGCTAATGATGGTTGACTAATTGTAGTGTTCTTACCTTGGAGGCATCTCATTCTATATTCCACGGTTGCCAAATGGGCTCTTGGTGGTTGCCTAACTTTGTGATTCTCTCCATGCCTGGTTTTGCTCAATTTTTATTACACCATCCTGACTCTCCCTGCTTTTTTTTCCCTCTGTTCCTTCCCCTATGAACAGGATACTTTGCAAGAGTTAGAAGGATGACAAGGGTGACTGGGACATACTGCTCCAGGGTACAGAAATAGTTGGTATGATTTAGGCTGGGAAACTTTCTATTTTGTCTTATTTATATTCCCTGCAAATCAAGCAGGGCGTGGGCCACATGGAGAAGGTCAGGTGGAAATTGAAGAGAAAGAGCAGGGATGTAGAAACACTTGATGCATGAGGGTGTAGGTTTATTTACTCTAAAAAGAGACTACAACATCTCCTTTGTCCAGGGGAAGGAAGCCAAGGCCATTCTGAGTAAGAAGGGAATAACCTGAGTAACCCAATAGATAAGAGAAAAGGTGTTGAAAAAGATTTCAGTTAGATAAGATAAGGAGAGATGGGAAAGTGAAACCTAAGACAGCTTGACTGTAGAAATAGGGCATCTCTGCCACCGGTGCTTTTACAGAACAAGTAAAACAGACATCTGTCGGCAATATTAAGGAAATCTTACTTAATACTTCCTTGGGGCAACAGAATATTATGCTCGTGTCTGAAAATCCCATTCAGCATTAATTTTTCATTGACTGTGTTAAGATTTTACAGGGAGACTTTGAGCACAGAGGGTATACACTAGGAAAACTGTCTTATTTTGGCTGAGAATTTTGAGATGGTTTTCTTTTTCTCCAGGATAAAATGGGAAATGTCACACGGGGATTGTCCCCTCAAAGCAACTCACAGGGAGAGCTACAGACTTTCACAGAGGTGCGGTGGTCGTGTCTGTAAAGCAGATTCCTGTGGTTGCTGCAATCAAGTCTTGCTCACTTAAGTGGTTAGAGATGCAAAACTTAAGCAACTTGGAAGACATCAGTTCATCAATTTTAATCAAATCGTTCTGCTGCGTGTGTTGAACCAAGCAGTAGTTTTTCTGTTCTCTTGAGAGGTGACGATCTGTCACGCCATTCCCCTTCCCCCCAACCATTTCTGGACATTCATTTTCATTAATATTAATTACATTTGCCTTGAGCTAGTAATTCTGCAGCTCAGAAAGATTTTTCGTCTTTGCTGCTTGCCTGCTTCATCCCCGTGGTGATTTACAGAAAGTGTGGATGCAATATAAAATATGCATTCATCAATTTGCAGAGGTTAAAGCGGTCTTTCCCCAAAACAGATGTCCCCTAAAACACTGTATATAACAACTCTGGAGCAGCTCCTCTTTCTTTGTCTCATTTTTTCCTCCTGATTTAAAACTAAGCCCACATTAAAAACCTACCCTCAAAGTTAGCTTAACAGCTGCTTGTGCTTTTAATCAGTAGAATAAGCATAGTATCTGTTATATGATTGATCTGGAGTCCTAAGTCTGCTCGTAGGTGACTTAAGCCTTTTCTTCCCATGGGGTGCACCATTGAGCACTGCTGTGTTTGAATCTGACGCATTCACCGGTCACAAACTCACCATCATGATGCAAATCTTCTTTCTTTCTTGGGCTGTGGCATAGGTTGCTGCAGAAACACACGTAGACTTGTGCTGTGATTAAAGACAAGTTCAGGCTGTGAAAAACTCCTTGAAAAATGCAGTCGTTTACCCAATTACTTAACTAACATTTAAAAACACAGCGTACTCCTCAATATGGAAATACAGGGCTCTTTGACGAGGCACAAGGCTAATATTTTGGCTGTCAGTGCAAACTCTAGTGTAACAAACCATAAGATAACAACTGTATAGCTTACATCAATTACTGATGTGCAACCTAGCAGTTTCTCTGAGCATGGAGTTGTCTTCTTCTAAACTGACCTGGATTTATGTCAGTAAAACGTTCGTGAAATTAGTACTTTGAGCATCTAGTTGGCAAGTCTCTGGGGAAATCTGCTGTCTTGAAGACAGCAAGAGTGCTACTAATTTGAGGGAGGGCAGGCTTTCTCCTGGCTCTCTTCCTCACAGGAGAAGAGAACTGGAAAGGGTCTTTCAAGTCCTGAAACACAATCGCTTGCCATTGTGAGCCACTGTTACCTTTGTGTTACTTCATCACATGCACATCTTGCTATGGCTTTGCTATTCTGATGGTCCAAGTCCTTTTCCACTTCTTTGGCTATCGTTATTCACTCTCAGGTTGAATCCCCCTATCTTGAATCTATTTCCCCTGCTTCTTCCTTGTTGATTCTCTCCTTAGAGATTGGACTGGATGATCTTTAAGGTTTTTTCCAGCCTCATCGTTACTGTGAGACTGTTTATTTGTGTCTATTGGACCATGGAATGAAAATCAAGTGAACAGGTAAGGTCAACTCAATGAAAACCTGAAGGAATCTGATAACTGTGTATGTCTCGCTGTGTGTGAATCAAAATAGATATTGTACTCCCTAATTCTGTGGAGTCTGAGAGAAGCAATCAGTACCTTGAACCATTGCCAGATTCTGGAGTGTTAAAAACAGTTTGAGGATCGCTGAGGTTCCTTTAACGGGGAAAGTAAGAGAGGTTTTTAGTGTCCTCAGAAAATGGCAGTGGGTCTTGCGAGGGAAGCATATTTTGCTTTCTACCAAGGGCTCCTGGCTGTTACAACAAGACCATTATTACTTACTTAGTAATATTTATTACTAAACATTTTATTGCCAAGGAAACGTTAAAGCAATTTTTATATATCATTGCCACTTGAAGGAGAATACAAACATTTCCAAGTCCTAAACTGGACTCATTTTTTTTAGTATCTCTCTCTATGATATGAGCTATATATTTTTTATTGAGCAATGCAGCAGCATATAGCCAGTTACAAAGATAGATATCTGCTTAAAGAAGAGAGAATGTAGAAGAGTTCAGATGTAATTCTTGGCTCAGTGAAGGACATTCCTATTTGGAAGCTATCCTCTCCCTTCAGCACCCTCTACTTGCACCTTGTGATGAAATGCTGCTGTGCGATGCTCTCTGCCTTTCCTCACACTCCACTTTTCTCTCCCTTTGCTGAGCTGGTTCCAACGTGGTGTTTCACGTAGAGTTCATCGCTAGCTTGAGGGCTGCCCCTTAGTCCTTTGTCAAATACCTTGAGTTTGTTAGTCTGTAACCATGGTGCTTCCTTCATTTATATTACATTGGGTTCACGGTGAGGCTTATGAACTACATTGCCAGTTACATGGCATTCTGCAGCTCTCACATGTTCCTTTTTTTAGGGTTCATTGATCGCTTTAATGGAAGTCTAATAATTCTTATGAGCCGAAACCCTCATTACACCGTACAGAGGCCGTCCTTTAAACCTGTCTGCCAGGTACTGCACACAGTAACAAAACTCTTGTGGCTTGAATTTGAGTAGCTTTCTTGCCTGAGGCATTGAGAAGTTGTTATGGCAACTCATGACATTGTTTTGACTCTATGAACTGGTACAACTGATTTGGAGCTTCCCATCTCCTTCACTTCTTGTTTGTCTTTGTTTGGAGAGAATATGCATGGCACTGGTCTGGGCAAGGCAGCCTTATTTTCTGGGGAATGTGGTGAATGGAGAGTCAGAGATCTGTGGAGGAAAGGCTTTGCCTGCAATCCATTGCTTGCTGAAGTAGACGGATTTTGTCCCTCGCTTGTGGTCGTAGCAATTTGAGTGCTGGAAATGGAGAACTGGCTTTGAAACACATGAAGCAGGGAACTAGCCCTTAACGTGTCTGCTGGTGCTGAGGCACATGGTGTAGACTGAATGGACTCCATGTTTCCACAAGCAAAAGAAAGTGCTGGAAATATCTTCTCTCTGAGGGGATGCAGATACCAGTCTTGTCCAGTTATGTAAGAGCAGGTAATTAATCTCTATGTGTCTTTGTGTTGGGGTTTTTATGTTGTGTAAATTAAATGTGTTGCCTTATTCTCCCCTCCAAATCAAGTTATTTTTTGTTTACCTGCAATTTATAAATATTTTTTTTAACCCTTCTTTTGTTTTATTTCAGCCTATTAGCACATTAACTAAATGAATTGGTTAATTTTGTCTTGGACTTGATCAACCAATATCAAAACCTGAATTAGATTTATGTTCGGATGAAAGACTGCAGGAGATGTTTCCTTCATGAGAAAACATCAGGTGCTGGGAAACTTAACTGTGGTGTTCTTGCTTTCAGATTAACTATGTTTTGTTCTACCAGTGAATGGGTCTTCTATGAAGATAATTCAGCTTAAATTATCCTGCAGAAGAGAACTACATTCACATCAGGATTATCTGATAATGTGGGTTCTTTCAATGAATAAAAATCATTATCTGTAAGACACACATTTTATAACAAGGTATTTTATCTAATTTCTGCTTCTGCCAGTGACACTTCTACAGCAGCAGATGCGAATCTACTGCAAATGTAAATCTACTGGAATGGGTTTTCTTCTTTTAGTGAAGAAAACGTACTTTTTATGCCACACGGAGTACAGTAATCTCTACAGCTATTAGTTTGTCTGAAAAAGATGAGGTTCTTGCTTCATAGGAATGAAAGCTCTTCTATGTGACTCTTGTAAAATCCTGAGTAGCATCTGGAGGGAAGAGAATGATGGGGAATTAAAACCTCAGGAGATTTGCTCAGTAAGTTGAATCAATTCCAATATCTTACTTTTCCTTCTGTGTTGACTGCACATATGTTGGAGAGCCATTGAGAGCAGACAACATGCATAACTCAAAGCTACAAGAAAGCAGTGTTTTGTGTAGAAATACTCCACTCTTCCCTCATTCTTACAATACCTCTCATTAGGGTGCAGGAGTAAGTAAGAGTGCTTAATAATTGCTTGCATTTTCTTTCCCTGTGCTATCTCTCTGGAAGGGTCTAGCCAAGAAAGCTTTTTACATCCCATTTGATCTGTGCCTGAATGATGCCTTTATCCTAACTTTGTTTGCTTGTCTTCTTTTTTTTTTAAAGCTAGGAAAATATTTGTTTGTTACAAAAAGAAAAGGGAGCTTTTAACCCAAATGGGTAGTCAAAATGAAGTATTCTTCCCTAAGGAGGAGCTAGTCAGTCCCACGGCTCCCCAGTACAGGTAGTGCTGCACGGGTGCTCTGGGTCTGAGGAAAGGTGGCAGCAATCCATTATCCATAGGAGAAGGGAGTTGAAAGGAACAGGGAAATCCATGTCTGGTGTCACATCTGGTTTTAGGTGAGTGTGACTCAGCCTTACATGAAGCACGAGAGAACATGGACCTTACTTTAAGATCCTGTATTTCATCATCATGCAGTGCCAGGTTTTGCTACTCTTACTAAGTTAGTATTTGCACTTAGTAAAAGTTAAAAGGTTTTGCAAGCTCAACTCTACTCTCCCCTGCTCTGATGGGACAACTATTGCCTCCACTAGGGTGTAAGTTCTTAATTTGCCCTCTGATGTTTGCAGAGAAAGCGTGTTTTGTGGGTTGGAGTGTGCTTTTCGGGTTGGACTGTATAGCATTCCCCTCTTCAGAAAACAACTTCCATTTTGACTAAGACTGGAAATGAATGGGATGATACAGATACCTGTCTAGCATCTGGAACTCTTGCTAGCTGGATGGTTAACCCGCTGGCTGTATGAGAATGAAAGACAAAAGGACCAGGGAGGATTAATTTTGTTAGATGGATTCAAGTGCATGATGCTGCCCAGTGCATCTGGGAGAAACAAGGAGTATTGATCTGTTTTGTGGGAATGCTAGGATGGCACTGAACAAACCCAATTCTTCTGTAGGCTTTCCAAGATGCTCTTTGCTGCTGTTGCTTCTGGGTTTTTAAAGAACTTTTTCTGTACAACTGATTTCTTTAGATTAAATGCCCTCGAGTGCAGTAGGATCAATGCAGCTATCTGAAGACTTATCTTTTATAAATTAAAATGATCGTAACACAGCAAACCCCCCTTGTTTTCTGGTGAAAAGCAGGGCTGAATCTTTAATTCGTTCTGAAGCATTGGAACCTACAATGCAATGCTAGCTCTGTAGATGCTGCTGCTTTCCTATGCAGTACATGTATGCGATGTGGCAAGTAATCTCTCCAATCACAGCTATTTCACTTTGTTTTTTTAAGAAAGGTGAATTTATAGGCGTGAAAGTAACTGTAGTTTAAGTGGGACTATAACCATTAGTATGTGTCATTCCTGCTTAAACTGATCTGGATGAGAGCCTTTCTTTTTCCTTCTCTTGAATTATTGTAGAGAGGTTATTATATAAAGCATCTGTACTTTATGATGTTTTTAGACTACTGCAAATAACATTAAAAAATACAATAACTATTGTCTCCTTCATCTTTTAGATTCCATATATAGACTTTTACCTGTCTCTCGGCAGATACAAACAATGATTTAGGCTTAGATATTGGCAGATTGTTTGGCCCTAAGTTGTTGTAAAAAAAAATGGAAGTTCAGAGTGAGTTTGATAATGCATCACACGAGTAATGACTCCTGATTGCACTGCTTTTCATATGAAGAGCTCAGACAGCTTTGGAAGTGTGTTACTTATTTTGTAGTATTGTGTACGGATCCTTGCGAAGCTCCTGGCGTGGTAAATCAGACAAGTCACAGTCTCACAGTACTGATGAGGCTGGAAGAGACCTTAAAGATCATCCAGTCCAACCTAAAACCAACCAAGTAACCCTAACATCTGCCATCTAGCTCATGCCACTCAGCACTTCGTCCAGCCTAACCCTGAACCCCTCCAGGGACGGTGACTCGACCACCACTGTGGGCAGCCTGTTCCAAACCCGGATCACTCTGTCACTGAAAAACCTTTTCCTAATGTCAAGTCTAAACCTCCCCCGATGGATGGAGCTGAAGACTGTGACCCCTTGTCCTGTCTCCAGTGTCCAGGGAGAAAAGACCGACCCCCACCTGACTCCTTTAGGTTTTAGGCAGTGTCTCCAGAGAAGGACACTGGATGTTAATTATATTTCAGGGATTTTTTGGGGCTTCATTCTTGTTTTATTTTTTTTAAGAATGTTCCAGAAACGTGTTACTGATTAAAGATGACAATCATAGGGCATGCCACAATCACATCACACTTCATCTCTTCTTTTGAGGTGCTTTCACCAGTCTCAGCATGGGGCCAGCACCCAGCAGTGCAGATCTCTACCCGGTCTGTCACTTGCTTTTATTTGTTTGGTTGGGTTTTTTGTTGCTGCTTCTCAGGACAGGGTCCCTCTATTTCAGATTCCTTTATCAGAGCTCTGACCTTGTGTTTGACCGTGAGTAGCTTTGAGTTGCCAGGTAAGCTGTGTGCTTTTATGGCTTTGCTCACCCCTCCTAGCATTTAGTACAACTCCACTTGCTTGATGGTCTATAAATTTTTATCAGCAGTGACTTGCCTGTTTATTACAGTTAATTGCTTTTTGTTGCCTCTGGTTTCTTTAGTTTGTTTGGGTTTTTTTAACTCTAACAGAAAATTGTTCTAGAGAAAGAATTCCTTATAAAATGTGGAGATTGTGTGTCCTGGAATCAAGGATCACCTGTGAGGATCAACCTAGCGAAATCTGGGACGTACGTTGAGGAAGAAGCTTATCCTCTGACTGTGGGGTTTTTCTGTGAGCTCTGCCTTCAGTGGCAAGAAGGGGTGAAACCACCATTTCTGTGCAAGAGAAAGCAGTTTAATTCATCCCTGAGCATACAATTCCTCATCTCCTGCTCTAGTCCAGCAAGTCAAAGGACGTTTTCCAAGCATTTTCTGCATCGGAGAGATACCGGCTGTGAGCTTTCTTATCTCCCAGGGTCAGGGACTTGATAGTTGCTTGTTCTGGGTTTTGCAATGCAAGGGGAATGACATCCTGGAAATAATGAGGGCACTGAAAAGTTTTTAAAACCTTAACTGCTTCAGTGCCTTAAGAGGGTAAAGAATGTGCCCAATAAAAGTGACCTAACCGTGAACCTTTATTTTCACTGGGTTTTTTCTCTCTCTTCTGGAATGTTTCTTGCCTCATAAAACGTCTGCACACAAAGGTTTACTCTGTAAAGGCATCTGCCACGGGCACTGAAATACAGAGTGATGGGTTTATTTTTCATTCTCTTCCAGAAGGAGAGAGGGGAAGCCATGATTTGTTTTATTTTCTTGCAAGAGTGATTCTTTGTCACCCACCAAATCATCTTTCGAAAGTTCATCTTCCTTCCTTCCTTTATTCCTTTATAATTGCAAGGTCCATGGTGGCTGCTGTCACTGTAATTATTGCCCAGAAGTCCTAATGACTGAGTACTGCGTACTGAAATGAAGATTAAAGACAGTAGAGAGTGTGGTAGGTGTGACACAACGTTGTCTCTCTTGTCCAAGGAAGGTGTGTTTTAAACACTGACCTGAGCTGCCTTCAGAGGGGCTGAGCCTCCAGACACGGGTATGTATAAGTGCAAGAAGTGATTCAGAGATCTGTATCACAGGAATGATGAGGCTGGAAAAGACCTTAAAGATCAGCCAGTCCAACCTAAAACCAACCAAATAACCCTAACATCTGACATCTAGCTCATGCCATGTGCACTCCCAAATACAAATAGCAAAAGGGTTCATGTTGTTTTTAAATCTACCCGTATTTTGACCTGTTCCTAGAGATTCTTGTGTGAGGAGTGGATAAACACATGAAGTGTATAACTTTAATGGTGGGGAGTTGTTTTTCTAAGCCATAATTTTGGGTTTTATTGGCCCTGGGACATTCTTTGTTGACGATAACCTGTTAGGGAGGGATGAAATACACCTGTCTCAAAGAGGCAAGGGAATCATTGGCAGCAGGCTGGCCAGCTTGGCGAGGAGGGCTTTAAACTGAGGGACCTGGAGGGTGGGGTCCAAGGTAGCGATGCTCATGCCATCACATTGCATCCTGCTCTAGGGGAAGTTCCTGTAGTAGGGGGATTGGATTAGGTGATCTCCAAAGGTCTCTTCTGGCTCCGACCATTCTGTGAGTCTGTGAAGCCATCACTTCCTTGCACTCTGATGGTTGTCTCCACTCATTTAAAAGTTTGCTCTTTCTCTTCATGTTGTGACTGTGTTTGTAACTACAAATGTAATTGATGTTCTGGGCTGTGATTTCACAGAGCTACCTTTGAAGCTGTATCTGGTTTTGCCTTGATGTCACAAATCTGTTTAGCCTTTCTTGCCTCTTAGATTGATGCAAGAATGGGATTAAACCTTCTGCATGGTGCAGTCTTTTGTCTTTCTCTGATTGCTAGAGCAGTGTCTGTTTAGAGGGACATAACAGAAATACTTCCCATTGAAGTAGCTCGCTGGTCAGATAGCAAGGAGTTCAGGGTGATAACACAAAAATGCTCAGTGCAAGAAGTGTCTTTCTATTCTGAGCTGATAATTGCATATTGGTCCCTATGAGGTTTAGGTGGAATTTGAGGTGGTCTTTTTTATATTTAAAATATTGGAGAATCCTTTCTATTACAGTGTGCATCCAGAGACACGGCCTTTTAAAAAGTAAGATGTTGAACTAATTTTGTATTCTGAATGTAAAGCTAACTGATGCCTAATGACCATCTTTTCACAATGGCTACTCTGTAGTTGTAAGAAACTCAGCAGACAATGATGAACTACTCTGTTCCTCTGATCTCTCCCTTTGATAAATGTCTATGGACAGATAACGATTCCTTCAAATGGTTTTACTGTTAATTTTCTCTTAAAGCCTTCTCTTCACTGGTTACATTAAACTTTGCCTCTGCTGTTCCTTTGTCTTTATTAGCAGAGCCTGTAGTAGAGAAGATTATTGTATTTGAAAGAACAATTGCTGCACAGTCCACTAACTTTAGTTCACAGACTTTGTAGACTTACACACGTTACAGCGGATAAAGCATTGCCATGTGTGGGTTTTCTTCTTGTGGTTATTGCATTTGGTTCTGCGTAAGAAATTCAAGCTGAGCTTTCTACCCGAAATATTTGGGTGTGTGGAACTGTACTTATTGAAGCGTATTGTGTGATTGGTGGTCTTTAGCATTCTGTCATCCAATGTAAATCCTTCTGCATTTTTTTTTAACCCTTGATGCCAATGGCATAGCTTTTTGTTTCTTTGTTTTACCGGTCTGGATTTGTGTGATTATTTAATAGAACAGTAGGAAAATGCAGACCACAAAGTAGTCCTAACTTTTTTTAACTAGATTTCCTACATATAGCTGCATTCCAACCTTAAAACTTAAAGGTTTATCTCAACTTCTGTTACGCTTCTCTACAACTGAGAACTATGCATCAACACGGCACGGACTGTGGTGTTCTAATTACTGCTGGGGTGTGCCAGCTTCGTGTGAGGACCATGCTACAGAAGCTGCTGCAATCACTACTCTTGCTTTGCAAGTGAATGTTGAGATACTAACCAAGACAATAAATCAGCAAGCAATCTACAGACAAGTAATGACACTTGTAGTTCTCAGCTTTATGGAATATAAACCAGTAGCCTGCAGGCAAATGGTAGAGTCACCAGCAATCACCTGGGCTAAACAGGCTGCCAATATCCACTCAGTACAAATGTGCTTTTCAGGCAAAGGTGCTATTGCTTTTCTCCGTGTTCATGTAGCTGCCATTAGTGTCAAAGGGAACTATGTGGTTGTGAAGAGAAAATAGATCCCCTGAGGGTGTCAGGCATTGTAGAGTAATGTTCTTCTGTTACGTTTTATGCACGGCTTATTTTTTGTAAGTTGTAATTGTTCAGTGTGTACGATTGCTTCAGAGTTGATGTCAGGGGTGGAACTGCTGCATAAAAAGGGCTCATGAATGAAATACTGAGATTAAAAGGAAAAAATCACTCACCCTTTTAATGTCAGCATAGCTGGTATATAATATTCAAGATAAGAGATTACATAAGGAGCAGCAGAAGCTAAAAGCTGCTTGAGAACTGTGGCAATACATGGTTCTAGCTGACTAATTCATTACTAGTTATTGACATTTCAGTACCTCATTAAGGTCTATCAGTTCTGAACCAACTGGTCTGCTGGGAGGGAAGCTTATAAAAGCAACATTGATTAAGTACACTGAACCTGAGTTCAGTGTATTAACCTCTTTCTAATTTGTAAATTAAATATTTTTACGAGGTAAACAACTTTGTTCTCGTTTTTTAAAGAAACCTTTTTGGCATGAACTTGAAAGTCCTGTTACCTGAGACCACACAGTTGTTCCAAAGTAATCGTGAACCTTTTGGTTTGGTTTGGTTTGTACCATCAGACAGAGAAAATGACATCTTCCTTGGCAATTGTAGCATGGTTTGGGATGGAAAGTACCTCGGAGATTGTCTAGTCTCAACCCTTCTGCAATGGGCAGGAATACCTCTCACCTAGACTAGGTTGCTCAAAGTCTCTCCTACAGCCTGGTCTTCAATACATCCAGGGACGAATCATCCTCATCTTTTATGGGCTATCTATTCCAGCAACTCACCACCCTCACAGAGAGGAACTTCTTCCAATTTCTAATTTATTTCTTCCCTCTTCCAGTTTGAAGCTGTTCCCCCTTGTCCTATCAGTAAAAAGTCTTTCCTGCATTCTTGCAGGTCCCTTCCAGATACTGAAAGGCTGCTGAAAAGTCTCCCTGGAGCCTTCTCTCATCCAGGCTGAATAACTCCAAATCTCTCAGGTGCAGATACTGTCTGCACAGGAATTTTTCTTCAGGTGAAGAATAATAATTGCTTTGTCTCTTATACTTCTGCTTGATGTGGTTCTCTTTGGTACAAACCTGCTGCTTTGGGGTTGTGTCCACTGAAGTGAGTGGTTCTACTGGGTAAATAATGAATTAGTGGGAAAGCTTTAAAGAATGAAAGTTACTTTTTTATTATTAAAACCCCATTATTTACCCAGTCTCGGGTTGCAGGAGTTAGCTTAGCATCACCAGCTCTGATTTGGGCTCAAGTGAGGAATGATAGCTTTAATCTCTAGAAAGTTCAATCTGATCCACGGTTGATGTTGATTATGAACACAATACAGGGACAACCTGTCTGTTAGTTACTGCCATGCTATGTAGAGTGCTGTGTCTACAGATAAAGTTCAAGCTTTTGACATATCCTGAAGCACTTTTCTCCTACCTTTATTTTAGATTGGGAAAGCATAAAGCATACAGATAAAGTATTGACAAAAGTACCTACTGGTTACTTCAATTCTGCTGGTTTTAAAATAACTCGGTTCTTTTACCACAGGAAAACACATTATTTCCCTTTTTCTTTCAAGTATCTGACACTGTAACTAGGTTACCAAGCTGGCACAATAGACAAGACATCTGCCTGGCCAAGCCTGTGTGTCTGGCAAAACAGTACTGCAGGTGCAGGAATAAAATACTCTGTTTACATGAACAATTTTCTGTGGCCGATTGGATGTCCTTAAGCTTCTTGCAAAAGGCAGATATGTTTTTCTTCTCAATACACAGCTGAGAACTGGAATTGCATTAACCTATGTATCCCTATATTCCAGCTACAGAAAATGATTCCATCAGAAGCCCTTTTTCTTACGTTTCCTTTCAAACCAAACTGCTTTCCTATTTCCCTTCAGCAGCCCAGGAAATGCTTGCACTGCAGGTAATTTGTGAATGAATTTGAAATCAGTTTATTGTTTCAATGACCACTTGGGTTCTTCCCAGTGGTAATTTCCAGTCCTTAATTCAAAACAGAATTCTGTGAAAATCAAATTATGTTCAAGCCTAATTTTGAGGAACATGAGCAGGAAATTGAAGAAGGGTTTATGAGAGTAATTTTTTCAGTGGAAAATTCAAACTGGTTTCTGCCTTGATAGAAATGCATTTTAAATGCATTTGCTTATTGTTTGGAGTATTCCCTTTTCAGATGTACTAATTCCTTGCACTACTATTGAGCTGCCTTTACTGTGTAAGAGGTGATTGTTCTAATTAAGACTCACTGCCGAATTATTGCACGCATTTGAGGCTTTGATTTCTTAGCACAGCTGTTACCTGTACAGGGGAAAGGAGAGTGATTGTACTGTGAGGTGGTTCTGTCAGTCCCAGAACAGCGTATGGCCCTCGATCTGCTGGAAAAGCAAACCCTTGAATAGTGGGTGTTGGCTGCGGTGCCCTGGTAAAGGCTGGGAGGATACTAGTCACACTGGCCATCTTCCTCTCCTCTGTCTGTCTAAGAGGTGAGACATAGAGTGGTTTGATGGGCACCCATGCTCCATCCAGGGCCAAACCAACATACTTGTCCACTGCTAAGAACTAGGAACAAGTAAAAATACAACAGGAGGAGGGATGAGGTGTTAAAAACAGGCACTGCTTCGCAAGCAGTGTGTGTCAATGTTGTTATGGTTTGAAGGTGCCTGTCTGCTCACTCAGGACTAAAATTACTAGATTAGCAGAGAATTTTCCAATGAGAAAATGGATGTTTAATGAATCAAAGGGGCCTGGCAAAAAGGGTTGACTCCAGAATGAGTACAGCGTTTGAGAGAGAGAAAGAGGAGACCAGTAAACTATTGGACTCAACTCTCTTGTACAACGTTCCCTCTTCCCAGACAACATTTGCAGTTAAGCCTTGGAAAAGTGCTCCAAGCCTCACTGCTTGAGTGGTTCACCTACTGCTATACAGTCACTCTCTTCTGGCCGCCTTTAGCCACACAAGGTGGTGACTTTGACTGAGGAGCCACAGACTTAAATTGCTCTGGGCTGAGGGGAATGGAGTCTTAAATCGATTAGGTTGACCCCAAGTAACGTTTTATCTAGTTCTGTGTAAACAAAAAGTAGTAGTCTGAAATGCTGGCAGTGGGGATTTAATAGAGACTCTTGCAGTATGCAGATTAGTAGAATAATGTCATTACTTGTTTGACCTTTAAAAACCAGTCCTGCAGGATGCTTTGCAGCATGCTGTGGATTAGAGTAAAATCTGAACTGTACCTGTCAAATGAGCAAAGAGCACACTGCAGTGCACATGATATTTACTTGGATTTCCTCACTTTCTACTGTAGTTTTGTTGTTTGACAGTCATTAGTGCTAATTAAAAGGTTGTAACGGTGGTTTTATGTAAATGCCATTATCATTTCACGTGGTGATTTTGACTTGCAACGTATGTCACTCGTCTTGTTTGCCTATTTCCCCTTTTGGAGACAGGCATATAAAATGCATTATAACTCCTGTTTCAAGGCTGATGGATTTAATGACCCTTTGGAAGTGTGTTTTTAATTTCACACACTCGATATCATTCACAGAAGCCTGCTTAGCATTGTTTCTGCACAGGGATAGGTTATTAAAATTCTAGTGGAGACAGTGGGTTTCGTAGGAGCAGCATCATTTCAAAGTGAGGTTAAATCTTAGAGGTTTTTTCTCCTTAGATGATTGCGTATTGATTCCATGTCTAACTAAATGACATCTCAGTATTACACATGCTTTCTCTTTATTGTGGAGGAGAAAAATGCCTGATATCTGATGACTCAAAAAAACCCCTCTTTGCTGCTTAAAAGCTTCAGCACAGTTAGAGTCACCCATTCAAGTGGCCTCTTCCCTTGTGTAGACAAATTCCTTCACAGCTGTGTTCAAAACAGTGGAGGAGATTCCTGTCGGTCTTTTCTCCCCGGACACTGCAGACAGGACAAGGGGTCACAGTCTTCAGCTCCACTGGGGGAGGTTTAGACTTGACCTTAGGAGAAGGGTTTTCACTGAGAGAGTGATCTGGGTTTGGAATGGGCTGCCCACGGAGGGGGTCGAGTCACCATCTGTGGAGGTGTTCAGGGTCAGGCTGGATGAAGTGCTGAGTGGCATGAGCTAGATGGTAGATATTTAGGGTTACTTGTTTGGTTTTAGGTTGGACTGGATGATCTTTAAGGTCTTTTCCAGCCTCATCAGTACTGTGAGACTGTGATACCATTAGTGTTTATTTATTGCTTTATGAATGAGGAATGAAAGAGCAGGCTAACAATAAATAATTCACTAGAACTGAGCCAGCCAATCCAGGCAAAATGCTACATGAAGTTGTTATGAAATTTTAGCAGTGAAAATCTGCATAACTGTTGTTCCAAATGTAAGCAACCAGTGGCAGTGTTCCCAGTTCATATGTGAATGCAGCCTACAGCAGCTAATTGAGTAAGTTGGTTTGGTCTTGTCACAGCCAAATGCTGCCATGTGTGTCTAGTAGACCTTTTCTGTTTTGTGCAAACTATGGAGCATGATATATCATAAACAGGATGATGATGTAGGATTTTTGGCTTCTTCACCATGCTGAAGAATATTATCGCTTCAACGAACACCAAGCCAGCTTGGTTTTAATTCAAAACAATCCGTGACAGTCAAATGTAGGATTTCCAATTGCTGTGTTTTCAGTGTCACTTTATGGAATGAATAATGGCAAAAGGCATTCAGGTAAAGCATTTGCTATGCAGTCTTACAGCAGAATGTGTACTCCTTGTACTACCAGTTCCCCTCTAAAACGTTTTATTTTGGGATGAAGTATCCCTTTTATCTGTAGTTATTTAACTACTATTTATTTAACTACTATTCACAGTAAGGAAAAGTCTTTCCATGAATTTGTTCTGCAAAGAAAATCCACTGTCAAAGCTAAATGCTCACAAATAGACACAAAACCGTATTTATGGAAAGAAAAGGTACAATAATTATGAACAGTGGCCTCTTGATTCAGCTTTTTACCTCCTGAGGGGCACAAGCCATCAGCTGGCCCTCCGAATGGAAGCATGGTTTAATTTATTCTCAGAAAGTCTATCTAAATTTAAAAACTGATCCCATTCCTTGTTGTGGCAAAATATGTAAAGCTGCTGGTGGACCCTGACCAAAACCGTGTGTTAAAAACCTGCATCATAGACTGAAGGAGTGGTATCACCTGGGTTTTTTCTTGGGAGAATGATTTCAAGGTCAGGCTGGATGAAGGGCTGAGTGGCATGAGCTAGATGGCAGATGTTAGGGTTACTGGGTTGGGTTTAGGCTGTTTGCATACCACGTTAGTGCTTAGGTCACACCAGTACGTAGCCCTGAGTCAATTCCAGCTGCTGTCTGTGGTGAGGTGAGAGAGACAGGAGTAATATATTCTAGCAGGGTGAAGATGGATTCTACAAAAGGGCTAAAAAACAGCCCAGAAGCTGAGGAGAGTGTTTTCAGGTTCAGTTTCTTAGCACAGATCAATATGATTTGTGGTTTTTGTTCAACTACAGATTTCCATGGAGCAGGATGCTTTGCACAAAGCCCGATGCAGCAATCACTGGTACAATTAATAAGGTTTCTTTGGCTTCAGACAATCGTTTGTGTAGTAATTACATTCGAAAAGGGGTACCTTTTTCACAGCCATCATGGTTGAAATGTAAATACTAGTTATATATACCCCACCCAACCCCTGCCTCTGCTGACCTAGAGAACTGCAGAGAGATTCTGAATGGTATTGCCAGCTCTTGCCTATAAACTAAGAGCAATCCAGAGCCAAGTGACACAGCCTTCCCCATCCACAAGTACTGCGTTTGAAATACAGGAGCAAGGGTGCCAAGTTCACTGATGAGCTGCATTAAGAACTCTTATGAGAAAAAGCTAGTTGGAGGACATAGCAGCTGTCTTGAGTTTCATACCTCTAAATAAAGATTGGATCTTCTTTAATACACTGATCGATTCGGAGAGCATTTGGTAAGTGCAGGCTAACATGGCTTTATTTAAACCCTTGTAAAGGCAGCCAGCCTTCTTTTTTATTCAAACATTTCTAAAGATAGCCTTCCCTAACCGTGTTTTCTCCTGCAAGGAGACTGATGGTGTAGCCTTTCTACGACCTTGTGGTTTAATAAGCCGTACTTTGCAGCATTGCTACTGAATGAGATAAATGGAGGGGAACAATGAAAATTCAATTAATTTCCATTTTTTCATAATTATATGGCTACTAATAGCTGTATTTCAAGATGTGGGTTTACGTCATGATATCTTATGAATTTCTATTTGAAACAGGAAAGCTGTAGCATTTGATGCTGAAATGCATTTATTATCCAGACTATGGGATTACATTTGAAATTGGTCCTCGGTGGCACTGGTGATGTAGTGCCTGTATAATCTGTATCCCACCGACCCACCCAGGCAAGACTGACATCTGTCTTGCCAGTCTGACTGCCTAGGTGTCCTGTGTTGAATTCTCCATGACATCTAGTGTATGAAGAGGGAACGACTCAGAGGGATAGGGATATTGAAACTTGTTTTCTTTTGACAGAATTGTTGTTCCTTCTGGCCTTTGGCTAATTGCTAGACCACAAAAAACCCAGGGAGCCTTCATTCCTTTTGCAGTACCTCTGCCTGCTTTTAAGAGTGCCCGGTATTAATCATGTTTTACAAAACTTCAGCAAGGTGCTGCTGCTTTACAGATTCAGATTCCTGCTGGAGGCAGAGTCCAGTCCAGGATCCTGGTTCATTGTTGTTTTTAATTCCACAAGCATCAAAAAGAGTAATGTGGTGCTTAAAGATATCATCCAGTAGTGAACTGGGTGGAGTTATTGGTTGGACTTGATGGTCTCAAGGGGCTTTTCTGACCTGAATGACTATGATTTTATGATAAGTGATGTGCCATTCTACTAAAGCCAGGTGAATAAAACTAATTCCATTTCATAGAGAACGGTCCTGTGTTAAAATCAGATTTTTCTTGTCTGGAATAAAAGTGGAATTGAAATAATTTTGCCTTGGAATGGCATGTCTGACAAACAACAGGACGAGAAGTGATGGAGCTTAGGTAACAGCATCTTCGGGCTGGCACAAGGTTGGAGCCAGAAACTCTTCGGTCTGTGACAGGGCTCGGAACATGAGGAGTTTGCTGTTGACAGATCGCTGCTGAAGGACTGTTGAATCAGAGCAGAGAATCAAGACAGCGCAGGCTGTGCTGAAGCTGGCTGCTGGGAAGGCAGGCTGGCAGCGCACTCGGAGCGTTTTGAAGCTTTGCTATCAAGCAGTTTTCACTGGAACTCTGCCCTAGGTCTCGTCAAGATTTAATATCATTAAAATCATAAGCTTCATTAGTGAAATGTTCTGATTCATTGAACACCTCTCCTATGAGGTGAGAGAACTGTGGCTGTTTAGTCTGGAGAAGACAAAGCTGAGAAGGGGATCTTCATTAATGTCTATAACTACACAAAGGATGGGCGTCAAGAAGGGGTCAGTCTCTTTTCAGAGGTGCCTTGTGATCTAGATGTCAGATGTTAGGTTGACTTAGTTGGTTTTAGGTTGGACTGGATGATCTTTAAGGTCTTTTCCAGCCTCATCAGTACTGTGATGCTGTGTGATAGAATGAGGATCAATCTGGAACACAGGAATTTTCACCTTGACGTCAGGTAAAACCTCTGTTGTGAGGATGACAGAGCACTGGAGCAGGCTGCCCAGAGAGATTGCTGAGTTTCTCAAAACTCCACCTGGATGCCTTTCCATATGGCCCATCCTAGGTGATTCTGCATTTGGCAGGTGGATTGGACTAGACGATCTCCTGCAGTCTGTAGTCCCTTCCAACCCCTAACATTCTGTGATTTACTGAACTTTTAAAATACACTCTAAACATTGCCTAACATAGAAAGCTCCACCACCTGTCCTTCCTTACCTATCCTTTCTGAATAGCTTGGAGCCAAGCGCTGTAGTGCTGCAGTCATGAGACTGCTAGAATATTGCCTGTGGCAAAGACCGGGCAATTCTGGGTAAGGTACACTGTATTTTAAGTGCCAATTAATTAAAAAAAAATAAATTCCCTGTTGAAAAGCTATTTTCTCTGGTTTTGCTCTTGCTGGAGACATAATTTAACTAAATGTTAATGTGCCCGAGTCTCCTTTACATCACATCAATTTCACTTTAATAGTTCTTCTGAAACATCCGGTGAAGTCGGACGCCCCAGTGGCTCTGAGGTAATTTGAAGTTTTCATCGTGGAGTATCTGAACTTGCTCTTTGTAGCAAGACCTTTACTTTCTTCTACTTTCCCTTCCCCTAGACGATTGTAACAGGACTCGGGACTGGGATGGACGTTCTGCAATCGCCCTATTATTTGAGCACAGAGGGAGATCTTTGAGGAAAAAAAAGGTGGAATATGGTTCGGATCTGCCTGACTCAGCAACCTGGACATACATGTTGGGAGGTACGATGTTGTGCCAATGCAGAGAGCTGCTTGTAGACATCTGGAGCAGACGTTGTTAAAGGGTTTATTAGTATTCTACGTGTGGCTCCACTTAGATAATTTACATCTCTCACTGTAGTTCTTCAGCTACTTGGAAGAAGTGTCAGAATCCTGGCAGGGCCTGTCACACAGCTGACAGTCAGCATGTTTTCTTGACAAGAAATGCATGTCATGCCAAAAGCTAAAACAAAGAGTCACTGATGACAAGTGCTTTGTGTTTTAATAATAATTAAAACCTGATACAGCCACAAAACTTATGTTAACAATATGCCTTAGAATCCTGATCTTGTTTGCTTTAAAGCAACGAATAGGGGGAACGTATTTCTGTGTAAACAAAAGCCTCCAACCCCCCAGATACTGGGGATATTGAGCATGCCTCGATGATGCCTCAGCATGCCTTCTTTAAATTGGAGTAGTTGACATGTGAGACCTGTAGGCATCTCTGCTGGAAATGTGAGTCGGCTGATGGGTCCTATGTGGATTTGCAGGGTTGGGAGAGCTTTAAGATAGCAGTGTTGCCTCATCGCTGGGCATAGCATTCCCCCAGAAGCACTCTGCACAATTTTTGTGTGAACTCAGTCCTCAGAAACCCAGAGGTTATTAAGAGTTGGCAAAACTTAAGTAACTTCCTCTTATAGTGGAAGTGGTTTATGCAATCATCTATAGTCTCCAGCTGGAAAGCTGTAGTGGTTTCCACATTGTCTCACCTCTGGGACGAATCCCTTAGACAAATCTGATCTCTTTTGTGTTTAGACAGGTGCAACAGGGCTTATATGGCTATTCTGCCTGTGGGGAGAGCAGCAATAAGCTTTGGGGTTTTTTTTCTGTAGGGTTAGTCCTTGTACTTTGAAGTTAAGTTCTACTTAAGGGACAAGTAAATCTCTCATACATGTAATACTGTTTGAAAAGGCCAAATAACCTAACAATAGTATTGATGCTGATTTTTTTTTCATGCTATTGCCTGGAATTCCCTTAGGAATTGAAGAATTTTAGTGTTTCTTTAGGAAACAAATGGAATAATTAAACTTGCTTTTGTAGCCCTTGCTATAGAGTATTTAATACAGAATCTGTATGACTTGAATAATGCGATATTTTAAGGAAAAGAGCCTAGTTTTATCTTAGTTCCTAAATATTAACTTGCCTCATTGGGCTCTTACCATGTTGTCTGAGCCGGTGTTTTGCTTCACAGTACAGAAAGTGGTCTCTTGCCCTTCTCAATCCCAGAAGGAAGTGAATAAACACAATTGCAGAAACTGGAGCTGCAAGAATTAAGACTTTATTTAGAAATAAAGAAACAAAAGGAAAACTAAGATGAGAAAAAACAACACCCCAGTGCACCCCTTGCAATTGGCGAGCTCCTGTTTCCTGCCTTCTGTTCAGCTGCAACCACAAAAGATGGCATCTAGGCCACCACCACTCCAATTTCCTGAGAGGAAAAAGCCCCCAGTCCTCAGAGCCAATGTNAGCCCCCAGTGCTCAGAGCCAATGTGCTATTGCCAGGGGAATAAAGAAAAGGTGAGAGAGAAGGAGCTGGAGCACTTAACTCAAGGCTGCAGCAGCTCCCACCAAGAGAAGAGAGATCCAAAGCAGCTGCTTATGACAGAAGAAGCAGGGAAGAGAAACTCTGTCAGCAGCTACGATGATTGCTGTTCTGCACAAACCCCTGGAGAAGCAGAGAGGGAAAAGGCTATCTAGGGAAAGAAGATGGCAAGACTCTCTCCCCAAAACTCCCTAGAAGAGCCCTTCTTTCTCTATTCTCTGAAGTAGCCCCTGCTATAGCAGCCTTCTCTAGNCTATAGTATTATCTTGTTTATACGTAAATAATATAAATTATAAATATAATATAAAATATAAATTATGTATAAAAATTAATTAATTCTTTATTTATAAAAAAAAATCAACCTTCATAATTTATCTTTCCTACTTTGGCAATAAAAATATACCCTTGTCAGAGATGAGAGGCATTGTCTTAATAATCTCCTTAGATAAGCAAAGTGGGTCACTCGATATATTTGTGTGAAGCTAATACAGAACATACACAATCAAGATGTTTTAAAGCTGTCGAGCTCCATGTGTTCCTACAAAGAATCACCTTACAGCAAGATGTCACTTTAAATCTGGTAGCTGCAGCACGTTGGAAGCAGTGGGGTGGGCTGAGGAGAATCAATTCTTTCAGCAGCCAGTAACTGACTGAAAGAGAGAAAACAATTTTCGTAGGTGCTTCCTTCTTTGTGATTAATTAAATGACAGTGATGGTGTTTCTATTCATCTGAGAGAAAGAAAGAAACAAAATCAAAGGAAAAACCCCAACGAGTAAGGTATTAATTGCAAAAGCAGTCATAAAAATAACCCTTCTGGTTCTCTGGAGTAAAGTTTGCATCTGGATGGACCTTCCTGCCATCTACAAAAAATAACCTCTGTCAGTTAAAGAAAAGCTAATGTTTCGGATGCGTCCGATTTTATTTTAATTAGCAAGAATTTCACTGTGTAAAGCTGCTTTACCTTTGATGTTGGAGATTTCCATCATGTTAGAACTTGGGAAAGACACCCAGAGCTAAAACCAGCTAGCTCTTTGAGCAGCAAATCTTGTCAAATGCTCTGCAAATCTGAAGACAATGGCAGGCCTTAAGCAAAAGATAGTTTAAAATTCAGTCTAATGCAGAACTGTAGCTGTTTATGAACAGGATCCATGATAGCTTGTGAGATAACTGTGAGTTTTCTGAATAAGAAGTCTTTCTGAATAAGAAACTAACTAGTTTCAGTATCGGGTGATAGCTGTATTGACTGCATTTAGAGGTATGTCCTTACTCTCCCATTATTTTGCATGAACGTTTTGAGTACTGGTGTGCTGAGAATTGTAGATGTGTTTTGGAAAGGACTTTTGGAAAGAGTTTTGTCAAAAGGGTGGTGGTAATGGAAGTGAAAAACAGCTGAAGTGTGAAGGATTATTACTGGTGTATATCATCTCCGTGTTCCAGTCGTCGTGGTGCTGTGCCTCTCTGCTTAAGTATGCAACACTTAATGTTCACATCACCTGCACACTGAGCGTTCTGTGGCAACGCAGGGTCCTGCCTAACAGTGGGTTGAGTTTTGTTCTATGTAGCCTTCAGAGATGTGTGTGTTTTTTGAGGTGATGAAAATATATTTGCTCTGAGAATTGTATTTTGCCCACTCTTTTTATCCCAGAACACTGTTAACTTCTCAATCATCATCAATAGACTCTGGATATAAAGTTTTATGTCACCCAGTTGGTGGATTCTCTTGGTCTAGAAGATGATAATAGGAAGCTTCCCCAAAGATCATATCCTTTCATTGCTTGATTTTCCTACCACTTGTCCTAGCTAATCCTTCAATGACCCTACCTGAAACTGGTGAAAGGTACAAAGGTAAAAGGATGTGACCCCCCAACAGTCCAACGTACACTGTGTGTGCTCAGTAAGAACAGGGTTTGATTTGATTAGGTCCTATGGAAATGAAATGCAAAGGTGCAGGTAATTCTTCCTTGCAAAAGCCGAAGCCTTTACAACTTTGCTTGCAGGATTATACAAATTGACTCAAAATAATTCAGGAAAGATATGCCTGACTGCTGCTTTGCAGGCAGAAATGAAAGCAGAAGTATCCCTTTCACACAAGAAATAACAACTGTGTTTCCTATTAAGTAAATTTGCAGCATTTTTGCTGCTCTGCACTCCTCCTAATAAATTTTTTATGTATAGTTCAAAGCAAACTACTGCAGTATCTCATAAAAGAAAAACTATTAGCTACTTAGACAAGAGAATAGCACATCCAGGGTTCACTTGGTCTAAAGACCTTGGAGATTTTATTGTTCTTTGTATAAAGCCTTATAATAAACCAGAGGAAAATAATACACTTCTCATTTTCAAGAAGGGATACTTAATGAAACTCTGCAGTAGTATCAGCAACCTTACAGAGCAAGCTGAACCATCTATATTCCCCCTAACTCTCTCCTTTCTGTTTCCTGCATTTTAGATGAGGGATTTACAAGTTGGGAATTACAGGGACTCTTCGGAGGAATAGTTTCTCAAATTTGCTGCATGCACAGAAGGTAGTTGTGCTCCTCCAAGGTAGTTGTGTTTCCCCCCAGCCAAAGGCACTCCTGTGCTCCTCCAAGACAATTGTTTCCCTCAACCAAAGGTACTGACACAACGTTCTCTACTATTTTCAAGCTGCTTAAATGCACAAAGTAGCTGCCCCAGGAGAGCCGAGAACTTCTGCGGGAGAAGGGGAAAAGAGCCTATCTACTGGCTCCCACCCCTATGATTTGCATCTGAGTCCTGGAAAAGCTAAACCACAAATGGTGCTTTTCTCCTTGCATGCACAGAGGCTAAACCCCAGCATTTGCAGACAATTTTAGCCGTTATTATTCAATGCAATTGTAACCTTCGCGCTTGTCTCCCTTCAAAGTGGAAGATGCTGAAATTACAGCCTAAGGAGGTTTGGAAATTGTGACCTGGCTTTCAGAGCCCAGGCAACCTGCATTGCACTGCATTGTGCAGTGATTGCTAGTTAATAGAAGAGCAAACCCATTACAGGCACAAAATCTTGGAGTATATTTCTCTTTTGATGTGTAAATTAAGACTGTCACAATGCTGCTCCAGTATTAAATCGGCCTCCTCACCCAGAATGCTGCTCCAATGCTAAATGGGCCCCCTCGTCCGTTCTGGTTGAAAAACACTTTGTTAAAAGCAGGCAGCATATATATATATGCTGCCAGTATATATATAAGAGTATATATGTATAGATACACTCTTTTATATATATATATATATAT
>VZRI01004354.1:0-43977 GCA_013397515.1 Upupa epops | reverse complement strand
GTGGCATGAGATAGATGGCAGATGTTAGGGTTACTTGGTTGGTTTTAGGTTGAACTGGATGATCTTTAAGGTCTTTTCCAGCCCCATCAGTACTGTGAGACTGTGATATAGTCTTTTCTTATATCTGCCATATTCACTGGTATTGTCTTCCACGCAGATCAAAGGAGAGTGTTACAGGGGCTATGAAATATTTGAGAGGACTTCTGCCCTGAAAAATATACTTGTTTAGGAAAAAGAAGCGATGACTTTTAAGACAAATTCTGCTAATATTTTTGTGGCAAACTGTGCAAAATTCAAGCTCCATTATTTCTTTCAAAGAACAGGATTAAAGATGTTCAGGAAACAAAATGTGATTCCAGGGCATCGGAGAGAATTTTTCAGCTAAGCTGCTGTCCTATTTGTGGAAGTTACAGGCGCTGCAATAAGACTCAAGCAGCAACCATCTGTTTCTTCCATTTTGTAAATCTTAATTGTTTTTGTCATGGTACAGGCATCAAAACATCAGTGTCTAACTTACTTTTACCCACCACGTAAACACGGTGAAACAAACTTTCCCATATTGTTTTTTCACTGCAGCTGAGTTCTTCAAAGCTGCATTTCATCTGTGAAAGATCTCAAATGGTTGGATGAATTGCTAAGAAAGAGTCAACGTGGCATGTTTCTGTGGAAAAGTGAAAGATCACTGATTTTATTGCTCTCTCTCATCATGTGCTTGGTTGAATGTCTTTGTGTTTTTACCCTCTCCAGTCCCTTTTCTGTTCCTGATGAATTTTTAAAATAATAGTCATGGCTCAGTAGCAATGATCTGCTTGCAGCTGGTTTCTGGGTGTCCTGGGTTGAGTTAGAACAGAATCCCCCTGCCCAACAAACTCCTCTGTAAAGCAGCACTAGACACGAGTTATTAGGAACTGTTCTGCAGGGCTAGCTAGACTGAGTTTACCAACTGTGCAACTCATATGCAATGCGGTATTACTGACTTGAGTGTTGTAAGAAAAGCAAGAGATTTATTATATTAATTCTTTATTAGATTTAAACCCCACAGTGTATTCTGTTTTTCTTTTGGATTGCAGCCAGGTTCACTAGAATGAGTCTGCAGGGTATGAATGGGTAGACACCCAGCTTAGTATGCTTCTGCCTACTGGTGTATGTATTATTTCACTGTGGATATCGGTTTCCCCTTGTAGCCGACACCTTCCTCATCCAAAACCAGAAGAAATGGCTCATGGATGGTTGTTCTCAATGATGTGGATAGAAATATTTGCGCTGGATTACAAACGTGTGAAGTAGGAAGATGACTTTGAGGGAAGATGAGCCATTTCTAATGGGATAACATAACATGACTATTGTTTTATAAAACAATTATCAAATTAATTATCAAATAATTAAGCCAAATGTATGCACAATTAAAACATTTAGAAAAGGAGACTTATTAAAAAGTGTGTTTTCTATGTTATTTACAGAAGTTCCCTCTCTTTAGCTTTAGAGACACAGAGTTTTTACTCATAAAGGAAGAAAACAGTAAAAGGAAGGGCTGTGTAATTGTACTTATTAGAAGAAATAATCAGAAATTGATTAGAGTGCAAGGAACCAGTTACTAAATCTACCTACACTCTCTGAATTTTATTCTTTGCTATTCTATTAGTCATCACTAAATGTTACCGTGGGATGGTGAGATTGAGGTGCTAATTAGCATTTGTAAATTGCTTCTCTGACGTCTAAACGTTTGTTAATTTGCATTTGTGCGTGTACTTGTAGGTAAGCATTGATCTGGGAGAGCCGTGGGGTGGTTTAGCTCAGTTTGGAATCGTTGAGACATTGCTGCAGTAGCAGAATCTTAAAATCCCTTTTCTTTCTTTCCTGATAAAAATAGAAGACTGAAAGCACAGAACAGCACTCCTGTAAATTAAGGTTAGGTTAAGGAAATGTATGAATGGCCAGAGAAAACTATTCTGAAATGTAGTAAACAGGTGCCTTTTAAAAATCAAACATCTTACCTGGGCACCTAAACTGGATTTAGAGGTCTGTGAATTCAAACACCTGCAAACACTTCCAGACAAGAGCAACTAGAACGGTACAGGGGCTGGAAGGCGTGCTTAGTCCTTTGTAGACGGTCAAGAGGGAGACAGCTGTTGTGTATGGCTGTAGTAAAGAGGCTGTGTGTTTGGAGGATATTTCATGGGTTGGATGTGACCTCTCCAGCAAATGAGCTGTGGAAATGCTGGAGACTCTCACCTGGAAAAACAGAAAGCGTGCACTTTCCTCGTCAAATGGCCCTCGGTGGTTTAATTCATTCTTCTGCCGCTGTGAGGGTGAAAGCCATTCTATATCCATGCCTCATGATAATGCTTTTTATTATTTCTTAATAGTTTTAGCTGAGGCAAGATATCCTTGTCACGCTGGGCTGTATCATTTTCTTCCTGACTGTTATTGTAGTGAAAAACATCAAGGTGCAGGAGGGAAGAGAAAAGCTTTTGGAATTGCACCTGTGGACTGTAGCTGGTAACCTGTAAGTGATTTTTTAGCATAGTGGGAGCCTGCCTGACCAGCTTATTAGTACCTGACACTGTGGTATTGTTGCCTCAAGATGCTGACTGCTTCCTGAACAGGAAGAGATGTTGTGTCTATACATTGTGTTGCAGCTCTTCCTACTGTTGATGCTTTTACACAACTTCATGGTGTTGCTGTGATGTTAAAAAAATGACCTCAAAAGATGCATGAAAAAGTTAGGAAAAGTAGGAAGCTAAAGGCAAGAAAGGGTTAAAACTTGTTTCTCATGATTGAAGTTTGTCTAACCTTTCTGGAGATCCACACTTGGACTCTTAGAAATCTCTGAGTCAGTTTGTAGCAGTCTGTGTCTTATTTTCTAGTGTGTTTTGGAAAGGATTGGTATCACAGTAATGATGAGGCTGGAGAAGACCTTAAGGATCAGCCAGTCCAACCTAAACCCAACCGAGTAACCCTAACATCTGACATCTAGATCATGCCACTCATCCAGCCTAACCTTAACCACCTCCTTGTAACTCCTCTAAAACATAAAGGCAAAAGGCTCTGTCTTTCTGCCTCATCGGTCTAGAATTGTTTGAGATGTGTTTTGCATCCTTCATGCAGGATACCCTCTCCCTGCAGTAGAAGTAGCAAAACCAGGCTGTAATTGACTCAGTAACAGCGTTTGCAAGCTGCTGGCTATATACACCGAACCATCACACCGAAAACTTTCCCTTTCTCAGTAGTGAAGTACAAAATAAGTGCCTCTCTTGCCCAAATCACTGCAACCTCTTTTTTTCCTCATATGCAAGTAAGCTGGAGCCTATTGTGAAAATAATCCAAAGGGAGAGGGGAAGGAATAACACAAAGCAGCAGAATGTGAGCAAGGTTTCTGTTAAGAAGCTGCCTGGTTTTGCTTGCCATGCTTTACCAAAAGTGTTTTCCATCTGCTTGATGCCAGAAACAAACAGCTCTTCAATTTTTGGCAAGAGGGTTGTGAATTTATTGCTCTTTCTGAGGTTGCACTGTGCTGAAGCCCTGTAAAGGGAGTTGCTGGTTGTTTCTGGACCCCGTTAGGAAAATGCACGTGGGGATTACTGTTGGAAGAGGGAAAATTCATGGGGGAGACTATCAACACATTCTCTGCAGTTTGTTTACTTTAGATGCATAGATTGAGTGTTATAGTCATCAAAATAAGAACCCAATACTTTATTCCAGGATGGGATATTCAACCCTTTGACTTTTATTTCCAGAGCAGCAATTAGGAAGATCTGAGAGCGTGTTATAAAAGTCCTGTAAATGAATTTTATGTCCTATAGCAGAAATTAAGAGGGAATATGTGACCGAATTTGCATTGAAAATATTTTCTCCTGAACTAAAAGCACATTTATCATATCTCTGTAATTTCTTAGGGCACTGCAATAATGCCTTTGACGTGTGGCATGTGTCAAGAACCAGGCAGAAGCCAATCACTTCTTTGCAGTGCTTATATGATTCTATGATTTAAGGAGAATGTGGTATTGGCTGGCATTTTCCGCATGTCCTTAAAGGCCATATTTCTTCTCCATTCTTCACACTTTTTCCCCTCTTTTACTTTCCAAGTAAATTTTTTTCCACTTAATTTCCACAAGTGTTGAAAGTCTTGCCCTTTTGTTAGCAGTTGTGGAGACGGAAGCAAATGGACTGCTGTTTGGTCCCCTGTAAATTGTTTTCATTAAGGCATTTCTTCTTGTTGTGTTTTATGAACTGGATATAAAAGGTAAATGCAGAAGGCAGGCATCCTAGGTAATAAAGGAACCTATGAATATTTTGGCTGTAAACTGCCCAGACAGAAAGGGTTATCTGTTGTGATGGGTTTATCCCTTTTGCACAAAGAAGAGTCTGCTTTATGAGCTTGCTTTTACGTGTGCTTCATGCGTGTTGCCTAGCCATCAAGGCACCAGGGGGTGGATGTAGCTGCTTAGGTGGGAAAGTCTACTAATCTTGACTATAGCTACGCCTGCATTAGGAGCTCTACATGTCCTTAATCACGGTCAGTCTAATCAGCACCTTGCAGCATCAAAGCATGAAATGCATGGTTTAAACGTGTATGAGTGCAGTTCTGCCATGTGTATGGGAATAATAGAGGAACAAGCATCCAACACTGAGCAATCCTTTGTGTGCAAGTGTGCTGACTAAAGAGAAAGGGTGCTAGCAGTCATCACACAAGTTCAGCTATCGAAATGAACTGGTACCTGCCAAAATCAAACCCACTTTTGTCCACTGCCTCTGGAAATGCCTGTCACGAGATGACACAGCAGAGTGAAGAGAAATACTGTGCAGTGATATGGATAAGCATTCTCAAGGCTGTTAAAAATGGGTTTCTAAGTACTGAGAAATGAAAATATTCAGGAGGGAACAGTGTTTCTACCTGATAGTTCAGTGTGATGAACATCACATTGAAAATTAAAGGGGGAGTCTCCTTTCACGGCTGCATTGTTAATATAGATATCTTACAAATTTGCTAGCTGTGTTGGCAGGTCTCTTAAATTTTCCTAGGTGAAAGTTAAAAAAGACAAAATAATTTGGGGCCAGTAGTGCTGCTGCTGATGTGGGAAGCTAAGAGAAAATATTTGTGGTCAGTAAAATCCTATTGACTTTAGTTTAGCTGGGATCAGACAATAAATTACTACTTTCTCACTGCTTTTTTAGCCTTATTCAACCTAAGTTATGATATCCCTACTTTATTTCTTTCCTTTGAAGTCTGAAAGGGGAAGGGAGCAGAAAAAGGAAGGTGATAAGGGCAAGCATCTCCCTGGCACTAACCGAGTTGCAGTAACTTCAATTTTACAACCTTGTTATTCTGTACTGCAGTGGAGTCAGTGATTTGGAGCAGCATCATCTTCTTGTGCAAACCTTACACGCTGATTTTCTAATCTTCCATGTTAGACACAGAATCCCTGGAATGTTCATGTCATTTTCCAGTCTAATTGATCCTTCCTGTCTATAAAGCTGAAAATTCATTCGTTCAAATACAGGGGTAAATATTAGTTCTGTGGGCTGCTATCCTGAAGTTTTCTTGCAGTTATTTCTTGAGGGGGAGTTTGTTTTAGGGCTTTTCTCTAAATACAGCTCTATTATCTTCTTCTGCGAGCTTTTCATTCAGTGTAAGGCCCAATTAATTTTGTTAATGCACAATTTATTAGGAAATTAGGCGATGAAAAGGACGTGCCATTAAAGAAAACCCTATTTATTGAAAGATTTGCCATGTTCCATGTTGTTTTCATTAAAAGTTTTCCAAACTTTTCATTGAGCCTCATCAGTTTGAGTGTACAATGATGGATTGTTAATGATGTTGAGGACTGTAGAGAGAAGAGTCCTCCTTTACCGACAGAAACCAGCGTTTGATTTGATATGGGAAATTAAATTGCTTTATGCTTGTGAGCCTAGTTAATTACATCTGAAGTAAAGGATTTTAATTGATTTCAGTAATTGCTGTGCAAAATAATTTAATTCACTTGGGTGTGAAAGAACGCGTATTCCTTTTTAAAAATATCCTGAATATTGGTTTAAGCTTCTTTAAAAAGAAATCAGCTCACGGAATATTTGTCACAAGCTAGTAGCAAGCTGGGGCAAACATAACTGGACAAACATAAGGTCCAGTAAATGGAAGGAAAATAACCCCACTGACCCACAATGTACCCTTCACACTAATTTCTGTAGTGTTAGCCACGCAGCCTTCGTGTGAGGCTTGGAAAACAGTGTTGTGTGTGTGTCCGCACCTCCACAGCCCACCCAGAGAGTAACTGGAAAAGCATCTCGGGCAGAGGAGTGCTGGAGCACTTTCCTCTGCACAGCCCTGGCTAGTGATGTTGTGGAGACACAGATGGGTATCACTGGCTGCAGTAGCTAGGGCAGTTCTTGCCTTGGTCCTCTGGATTACATGGATTCAGCCTCAGAAAGACAAGTAATTATGGAAATGTACCTCTTTGCCTCTTTGACCAGCAGAGTGCAGATAGTGGCTTCTTTCTTTCATAGGTTTGTACCTGTTAATGTGTTGTAGATTGTATGTGCTCTTTCAAGCTTATTTTAAAGCTTTGAAGTTTAGTATCACTATGCGGCACATGTGAAATAACCAAGATACCTTAGGAAGGCTTACTCTTTAAATCTGAGTAGCAGCTCTGGCTACAGAGTGAATGCAGAATTAATTTGTGACTTGGGGATGAGCCCCAAAACTGAAATAGAAAGCATAGTGGAAGGAAACAATAGGAACATTGGTTCTGCCATTGGGATCAGAGAGCAGAGCATGTTTCAAGGCAATTGAGTGTTGGAAGTGCCCTCCTCATCTGTTTCTATAGCCTAGATGGAAAGCTGTTTACCAAACAAAAGCAGAGATAAGGGAATGAATGGAGCTCCATTTGCAAAGATTAAAAGATGTGTAGCCAGTTTCAAATGCTATTGAAAAAACCAGAAAGTAATGGAAGCCTGGTTAAACTACTTTCATCTGAAAAACTTCAATCAACTTGGTATTTTAAGTTCTTTTATCAAACACTTCAATATATTTAGCTTTCATCAAAACTCATGGAATCATAGAAACTCAAGGGGTTTTTTTTTCCTCAAAGAGTATGGTAGAAAATGTAGTCTGGTAGAAAAAGAAAGCTGAGGCACCTAGCAAGAGCCTGAATCTCACCAAAGAGCCAAGAGAGCCTTTCTTGCCCAACGGATTGCTTTAGTTACTCTTGACAGCAGTCTGAAAAACTTCTAGAGCTATTGCACGCGTGTTTTCCCAGCACCATGAGAAATCGCTGGCAGTTGCAGAAAAGGAACAATTAAAAATAATTATCGTGAATAACTTGCAGAAGGAAAGGGGAGAACCAGGGGATTCATTTTAACACTGCACCTGTCAGAGGGGTTTTTCTCCATTTAAACAGAATTTCGGGGTTCCTGTGAATTTAAGTTAATGAGAGGAAAATGCAGCACAACACACAATGTGGGGGAGAAGCTCCTGCTGCTGTGTTTTTTGTGGAGAGTAAAAGGAATAATCTTTTCAGGGGTCATATAAGGAAAATTGAAGTCTCTGCTGAGAGATTATCAAGCTTTTTTTTATAAGAAGGGATGAAATCAGCAAAAGCTACATGGAAAGACTGCCCAGCAAATCCTTTGCTCTTTCTACTGTAGGAAAAGACAAACACAAAACCAAAAGAAGAAAAGAATTAAAGGAAAAAACAACTCATCAGCTCTCTCTTCCCCGCAGTCAAATTACATTCATAAGATGTAATATTTCATGTCACTAGCCAAACTCTCACACACGTGCCAACTTCTGGCTTTGTGTTGTAAGCTGGTGCTAAAAGGGAGATGCCTATATATAGATATATATATATACATACATCTATCTACCTACACAAGATAGGGAGATGCCTATATATATATACACACATCTATCTACCTACACAAGATAGGGAGATGCCTATATATATATATACACACATCTATCTACCTACACAAGATAGGGAGATGCCTATATATATATATATACACACACATCTATCTACCTACACAAGATAGGTAGTAGAAATTACTCTGAATTAATCAACTCTGATTTTCAATCCCCTAAGCAATTCCCCTTAAAGTCTGCCAACTTTAGTAGGTACAACTATATCCTGCTAACCACAAAGGTACCTTTCTCAAGCATGAAATGATGAGAACTGTGATCGATTAAAAAAGCCCCAGTTATTTCCAATAATAATATTTATATAAATATTTAAGAATTATTGTAAAAGAGGAAAATGTGTACGGGGCATAAGATGCACACAGGAGTGTAATTTAAATAGGTGAGTACAGCCTTGATGAACGGATGGATGGCATGGCTTCTTTTTGATCATTCTTCTGAAGCCTTTTAGCTGTTTGATTTGGGTGATTGAACACCCTGCCATTTCCCCCCTTGTTTGCCCTTCACAGATGAGGTACCTGAGATCATTTATCCTCTATTGCTAGAAAAGAAGTTTGAAAAAGAGGATTGCTTGATTGGTGATGAATGTCTGAAACAGTAGAAAAATGATTGTAATATCAAGTAATAAGCACTCGTGGAAACCAAGTGTAAATACAGTTGTAAGCACGACAATGAAACCTTAGGGTTAGATGGTGAACCAGCCCCTGCTGGTGATGCTGATCTCTCTGAGTGAAACTTAGAAAATCTTTTCTCTTGTTTAGAACTCTATCAGAGAAGAGACTGGGGGGTACTGGTGGACACTAAACTTAGCATGAGGCAGCAATGTGCCCAGGTGGCCAAGAGGGCTAATGGCATCCTGGCCTGCATCAGGAATGATGTGGCCAGCAGGGAGAGGGAGGTTCTCCTCCCTCTGTATTCAGCTCTGGTTAGACTGCACCTGGAGTGTTGTGTTCAGTTCTGGGCCCCTCAGTTTAGGAGGGATGGCGAGGGGCTGGAACGAGTCCAGAGAAGGGCAACTAGAATGGTGAAGGGGCTGCAGTTTCAGCTCCCCAAGTCTCCTAATGACTTGCAAAATCTTGCAATAATTTTGTGCCAGTGAATATTCAGAATTCGCTGGCACAACTTGAGGCCATTTCCTCTCATTCTATCGCTAGTGGCTTGGGAGAAGAGACTGACCCCACAAACAGAAGGTGGGGGAAGACTCCTCACACCCAAGGGTATACGTTAGGAAAAGCTTCTCCATTGACAGGGTCGGGAAGCATTGGAACAGGCTGCCCGTGGAAGTGGTTGAATGGCCATCCCTGGGGTTGTTTAAAAGACATCATGTGGATATGGAGCTTCAGGACATGGTTTGGCATTGGGTTTGGTAGAGTTAGGTTAATGGTGAGACTTGATGATTTTAGAGGTCTTTTCCAACCTAGATGATTCTGAAACTATTTATGCAGAGGTTTCAAACTACACTTGTGATTTGAGAGGTAGTGATTGTACAGTATGTCTTAAGCTAGAGGAAAAAAGTTGGTTTTCTTAAGCCTTTGTACAAACGTGGTTGCCAGAGTGATAGCAAGTCAAGGGTTATGGCTTTAACTTATAAAGGAATAGATTGGAAACAACAAAAAATGGAATTATCATGTCTTTTGCTGTGAAGTAGTTTATCCAAGCTAAGAAGAAATCCTACCAAGCTCTTGTTTCTGCAGCTAATGGAGCATCACTAAAGAAACTGGGTTTATTATAATCACAAAAATAGATACCACCAGAAGCAGATGCTTTGAGAAAGCTGAAAATGTAAGGTTTAATGAGAGCTGTTGCTGTGGTTAAATAATGCATGTCTGCAGCTACGGGGGTGCTTATATCAGAGATTCTAAAATCTTCTGTTTCAGTGTGAGTACAATTACATTGTCTTTGTGATTCTTGTGTAAGTAATGCTTGAAAACTAAGAGCTTCAAGTGTCTCCCTGAAGCCAGAAGCTATTCAATAACAGTCTTATTCCCTATTGTACTTCATGAGCTGCACTTTGCAGCAACAGCTTTTAGAAAAGAACTAGTCTTCAACAGTCTGAATCGCTGAAATATGGAAATGAAGGATGTTCCTTGGAAAAAGGAGAATGAAAGGACCTAAGCATTTAATTTAACTGCTCTTCCAATGTGTGCTGCTCAAACATAAAGGCTTCTCTTGCCCCAGGTTTCACTGGCAAAGGCTCTGGTGATACTGCCCAAGTTACAGAAGGCAGATGCAGGGACTGGAAGCTCCTCTCACCTTGAGAATCAGGTTTGAGACCATCTAAAGAATCTGAACTTGCACAAGTCCATGGGACTTAATGAGATTCATCTGGGGGTCCTTGGGGGGTAAAGTTACAAAGCTGCTCTCCATCATGTTTGAAAGGTCAAGTGAAGTTCTCGTTCACTGGAAAAGGGCAAACATAACCCCACTTTTCAGAAAGGGAAATGAGAGACCTGGGAAACTACAGGCCAGTCAGTCTTCTCTCTGTGTCCTGTGAGATCATGAAGCAGATTCTCCTGAAGGCTCTTCTAGGTCACATGGAAAATAAAGAGGTAATCTGTGGCAACCAGCATGGCTTCAACAATGGCAAATTGTGCCAAAGAAATTTGGTGGCCTCCTGCCATGGGATTACAGCACTGGTGAATAAAGGATGAGCAACTGATGTCTCCTACCTGCACTTGTTCAAAGCATTCCACAATGTCCTGCTATCCAAACTGGAAGAACATGGATTTGATAGGTGGACCACTTGGCAGGTAAAGAACTAGAGTTCCCAAAATATTCCCAAAGGTCATCGGCTCTGTGTCCAAGCAGAAGTCAGTGACATCACCCAAGGATTGTGTTCTAAGTTAGGAAAAACAGGGTTTGATATCACCTTTCCTTTCCTTTTGTTCCCAAATTGATCTCTGGTCTGTTTTAGACTGTGAGGAAGACCCCTCCAGGCCAGATAACTTCTCAGCCACTCGGAGGCTGAAGCCATTGACAGTTAATAGCCCATTTGAGCGGACAAAGGCAGCATCTCCAAGCAGGAGCCATGCAGACCCCTGGAGCTGAGTGCAAGGTTTTGAGTGGTTTGTCACTGGTTCAGAGGAGGGTGCGGGGGGAGTTCCCCTTTACCCTGCACCCCAATAAATGACTCTGCTCAGGAGTGAGCATTCGCTTTTTCCCTTCCCTGGAGCCCTGCAGGAACAGGTCCAGAGGGGGCTACAGAGATGTTCAATGGACTGGAATATCTCTGCTTTGAAGATAAACTGAGGGAACTGGTGTTGTTCAGTCTGGAGAAGAGAAGGCTGCAGGCACACCTCATTGTGGTCTTTCAGAATCTGAAGAGGGACTGCAAGACAGCTGAGGATGGACTTGTTACAGGAGTTTTTACTAAGATAAGAGGTAATAACTTTAAACTGAAAGAAAGTAGATTTTAGAGGACAGGTTTAGGCTAGAAATAAGGGGGAAGTTTTTCACTGTGAGGATGATGAGAGGCTGGAACAGGTTGCCCAAGGAATTTGTAGCTACTCCCATCACTTGTACTTTATACCCTTTTCAACTCAAATGATTCTACGACTCATACTAGTCTTTCCTGCAGCATGTCGTGTTCCAAGGTGTTGGGTTTTTTATTAAACTCATTTACAACTCTACATTTTAGCTTTTACATTATTTATGAGACATGCTAGACACTGAATTTCTGGTTTAAGTAAATTCTAGATTCTCAGAAAATCCTTCCAGGGAAAAACAGTAAAACGGATGTGAGTCAGACTGATGTGAGGGGAGAACTGGGCTCAGTTCTGTTAGATCTCACAGGATGTATCACTGTGCTCTCTGTTGGATTGGACCTACTCTCATTTCCTTGGTTTGCTCTGCTCTATTCTTTCTTATCATAAAATCTGTCTTAACCCATAGTTGCTGATGTGTTCCTGCTGCAAGGTGATAACTTACTACTGGTGGTGGAGTTGGGAGTTAACTCATTACAACTTGGTCCAGGGGATCGGATGATCTTTCGAGGTCCCTTCTGATCCTGGATGATTCTATGTGAGATGTTATGATTCTATGACAGGGCAGTTGCATCTGGATGTTTGATTCTGATGTGTAAAGCAGCTTGGTGCTGGGGATAGGGGATGTTTAAAACAATCCCTACCAAAGAAAACAGAGCAGTGGTCCTCTCTGTGTTTGCTGCAACGTTCCTCAGCATTTTACAAGTGTGAAGAATGCTGTCATCAAGTTCAATAATTCCACAGAATCGGCTGGCGTGACCGTTTGCCTGTGAGCTATTCCTATCACCTCATATACCTGCCTTCATATTTTATTTTACAGTGTTGTCCTCCGGATTAGTTAATCAATCTGTGTGACTGGAAAGGTCACAGAAGCATTCTGTGAATGCTGAAGGTCTAAGCCGTGTTGCAGTTTGCAGTTTATGAGTACTCATAAGAAAGGGAAGATAGAAAAAGTGACTTGGGACACTTTGCCAACTAAAAATGCAAAGCAAAGTAGTTTCTCCAGCTCAAGCACTTAACAACTTGGTCCAGGGGATCGGATGATCTTTCGAGGTCCCTATTTAGACCAGTATATAAAGGCTACCTTTAGGTATACTGGAGTATTTAGACATCCAGCTGTTTTTCTCCCTATGTTTTTTGATAAATAGGGAGTTTTTTAATATTAATTGATTAATTAATAGTAGGTTTTTAATAAATAAATCATATTAAAACTAGAAAAAGGGAGGCTATGGCAAGATCTCATCTGTGGCAGAGAAAAAAGTAAAAACATTCACCTGTGTAATTGGTTTTACCTTTTAATTAGAATAATTATAACCCTCTCTTCAACCTCAAAGGCCATTTTATGCTGTGCCACACCAGGCGCAGTCAGCTTGGTGACAGCATGAGCTGCAGGCCTCCAACTGAACACTTTGCTGCTAATTACAACCCTCTGAGCTCTGTTGTTTAGCCACTTCTCAGTCCACCTCACAGTCCAATCACTTTTCCTCAGTTTACCTAATACATTGGAATAGGATTTTGCAACCAACTGTATATCACTGCCTCAGCTCCTCTGATGCTACACAGCCTTGTGACTCTTTCTTGCCATTTGGCCATGTTGCACAAGAAATCCTCTCCCTGTATAAAGTATAAACAGCTATTTATCATTTATTTATCATTTATATGCAGTATAAACAGCTATTTATTTATCTTCTCATCGGTAGAAGCATCTGGACACCTGCTGCAAGCCACTGCCCCAACTGAAATGTCCTTCCTCATCGCATTTGTCTGAGTGGATACATCAGACTTCCCAGGTGCTGGCTCCATACCAGCACTGGCCTTGGATCCCAGGTGAGTGACTATCATTTTGACAGATCACTGGTGCTCTCCCCTGTGCTGTTTTGCTGCAAGCAGGATGCAGAGCCCACCTGCGTGCACTGCCTTGTGCACTGCTGGGGCTGCTCTTCCAGTCTTGTGCTCTTCCACAGCATGGCAAGACGGCTGCATCAGCCTCATTCTACGTGGACTGACAGCTTCTAGTTTCCTTCAGTCACAGTGATTCGTTCGGTGTTCCTCCATGGCTACTGCATTAGCAGGTACCACTACAGAAGAGGAGCAGCCTCTTATTTTCCTTTCTCTGTAGAATAATTTATTTATTTTTCCAGACAATTCAATGCTTTACTTTATATCTGAATCGAATTACCTTTCCCACCAGTGTAATCTGTAAATTAAAACGTTCAACAATAGAAAGGCTTTGTTATTCATATCCTGTCATGTCGTTCTTCAATTCTTTAATGAACTAAGTCTGGTAATCACAGCGCAAGCCCTAGCGTGAAGTACTCAGTCAGAGAGTCATCTCCATTTATTGGAAAAATTTTTGTGTGCCGTTGAGGTCAGAAAGGTCTTTGGTAAATTCTTGTGTGTATTGTGAATGGTTTCCAACCCGGGAGAGTTAGAGAGGCAGAGATTTTCTATGTCAAGGCTTGTGCTGCAAGCAGAACAACTTGCGGTAAAGCAATTTGCATCGTGAGCTGTCTCCATTTGAAAGACTGAAGCTCCAGTTCTTTCTCTCTCGACCTTCACCCAGAACAGACTGGCACAGAAACTCTATTTATAAATGCCAGAAAGGAAGCACAGGCACTGCACCTATAACAGTGTAGGATTACCCGTGAATTTATGCATCAGGGATGTTGCTTCCTTGGTTAGAGGAGTGAATCTCATGTGCTAACGGGCAGTATAGTCTGCCCTGCCAACGCCAGAGCAAAGCCAGTGTGCTGATCTCCAGCAGAGCTGGCTGTGCACTGCAGCAACGAGCTTTGTTTTCTGTCTTTAACAATGGATGACCAAAAGTGAAAATGGAAATTACAGAATGCTTTTTCATAATTACTTGTTGATTTTTCCTTTCCTGCATGAAATAACTGCAGCCAAAAGTCATTTCCAAATGAGTTCCTTAGAAAAGGAGCGCTCATCATTTCTTGCTGCTGTTCAGACAGCAAGGAACAGTTTGGACAGACATTCTTCCTCAGATGAAACTAGCTGCACAAACACTGCCTTTTGCATCTCCTCTTGGTTGATGTGAAGTTGGGGTGAGAAGTGCCCTGGTTCGTCTTGTTCATGAGAGAGGGTAAGTGGAAGGGTATCACAATGAGACAACACAATACCTCTCCTGTTGGCTTTATGCTCTGTGAAAGGAAGGAAAGCTGTGCAAGGAAAAGTTGTGTGCAGAGTAAAAAAGGCAGCTTGTGGCAAGCACCAGCTCTGCTTTTAAAGTTGTGTTCTGAAATGCAATGCTGATGGTGTGATATCAAACTTACCCTACTCTTGTGATTATTGCTGTAGCAAATGCAGGTAAGATACCCTGCTGGTTTGTAGATTTTAAAAACAAAATCATAGATTCATTTAGGTTGGAAAAGACCTTTATCTAGTCCAACCTTTAAACCTAACCTCAGCCCACCACTAAGCCATGTCTGTAAGCTCCAGATCTATACAACTTCTAAATACATTCAGATGCAGAAACCTTCCTGGTCAGCCGGTTCCAATACCCTTTGACTCTTTCAATGAAGACATTTTTCTTCATAATTAAAACCTATTTTAACAACTGGCTATTTTTCTGTGATCTGTGACACTTTCCTATAGGTTTTTAAAACTTGGGCTATGGTATTTGTGTGTGACTGAAAGTTTTTGGGGTTTATGTTTTTCTTATTCTGCAGAAAATGGGGAAAAACTTTAGTAATGCAGGAGAAAAATGGAATTAATTGATTTTTAATTCTTATATAAAACCAGAGAATTTAGCTTTGAACACTTGAAATGCTAAGAGTACAAATTTAAGAGACTAAATTCACTATGAGACAGTTGCTTGTATTAGTAATGGATTTTCTGTGCATGGTTTGTATCTACTTTCCTACAGAAACAAAGAGAAACCACCTGGTTTAGGGTATTTAAGGGCTTTTTTCCCTGTTGAAATACAACTGTATGCTAGGTAGATCTGTGGAGTTTGTGCACAGAGCTACGTTCAGAAGGTTTGACTTCACATGCCTGATTCCTGAGGTATTAATAGCGTTTTCCAGAAAGATATCTAAACTTGCTTGGTGAATAATTTATTGCCAGTTTACTACAACATGGGTGTCTCTGATGGCTGGTGAGTGATGCGCCAGCTGTGCTCTCACTCAGAAAACATCAAATGTCTCCACGGGCTCTGAGCAATGAGAAATGGCATTTGTTTATTTGCTTGTATGAAATAACTCCGTGTTAAAAAGTAATGGAAATAAAACCCCTTAACAGCTGCACGGAGCTAGTTAGCTACAGTTAAAAAACCCCAACAAAACAAACACCAGCCACAGCCACATCAGGTTTGCAACTGCCTTTGAAGGTCATGCTTTCCCGGAGATAAGGTATGTAAACAGTATTCATTAATCTTTATTAAGTGTCAAGGAAGGTGACATGGAACAAAACAAATTTCTAAGTATTTGTTTTGTGCTGAAAGAAAATAGCAAACTTTATCAAATATTTAGGAGGCTGCGCTGAGTCCCCTTCTTTTCTGCATCTAAGATGATCAAGCAGGAGCTAGTTTGTAGCATCACCCTCTTAAGGTAGAGAGCTAGCAACAACCAAGTTGCAAGGATGATTTCAAAGCAAGTATTGATCTTTTATTTATTAAAAAGGGGCTATTTGCAATTTATTTCAATTCCAAGTGTTCTTGAGACTGCAGTTGTGCCTGCGTGTGGGGCTATGTGTGTGCAGAGTTGAAGCCATTCTTCTCTATTTAAATTTGTGAGTTTCTGGCATCTGGGCAAGAACAACCCCAGGGACCAGGATAGGCTGGGGACTGACCTGGTGGGGACTGACCTGTTGGAGAGCAGTGTAGGAGAAAGGGACCTGAGGGCCCTAGTGGACAGCAGGGTGACTGTGAGCCAGAAATGCGCTGTTGTGGGCAGGAGAGTCAACAGCATCCTGGGAGCGATCAGAAGGAGGGTGGTTAGCAGATCTAGGGAGGTGTTTCTCCCTCTCTGCTCTGCACTAGTGAGGCTGCATCTGTGTCCAGTTCTGGTCCCTTCAGTTCCAGAAGGACACAGAGCTGCTGGAGGGTGTCCAGCGTAGAGCAACGAAGATGATGAAGGAAGTAGAACAGCTCCCTGATGAGGAAAGGCTGAGGGAGCTGGGTCTCTTGAGCTTGGAGAAGAGGAGGCTGAGGGGTGAACTCATTCATGTCTATAAATCTGCCCAGGGGGGTTGTGCAGTCTAGTTCTTTGAAGATGTTCAATACCCACCTGGATCTGTTCCAGTGCAACTTGGTCTAGGTGATCCTGCTGTGGCAGGGGGATTGGACTGGATGATCTTTCGAGGTCCTTTCTGATTCCTAATGATTCTCTGAGAGATGGACCAGATATCTCCAATCATGCTGTATAGATTTCCTATTATTTATAAATGCTGCATAACTTTTCAGGCTTCTTTACAGAAGGATTAATCTTAAGGTTGCTCATAATTGAATGAAGTGCTTGGTGTAGCCGGTTTCCAGTTTATCTCAAAGACTTGTATGTTTCTTCATTCATGCCTCAGATTTTCTGCTTGAAAACAATCTAATGAGAAGCCAGTGGTGGGTTAAAGAGAGCAGAGCGAGCTTACAGCAGGGAGGAGTATTACACAAATGAACAAGCCAGTGCTTGGAGTAGTCCTTATAGCTTAGTTTTTCCTTTTTATATTGCAGTATCTAAACTTCTGGGGTTTTATTTTTGCTGAAACTTTTCTTTAGCTCTTTGCAGAAGCATTAGCAACAGTCTTTGTTCCTTGCTCTTTCTTCTTTGTACTTGCCTATTACCTTTAGCGAGTTGTTTTTCCCACCAGTTGGAAGAAGTGGAATAAAATGAGAAGATAACTAAAAAAAGCAAAGAAGAACTTGTAGCAGAAGTAAAGACAGAAGAAATGTGACAGAGGGCAGAGAACAAAGACAGGCAGATAATCAAAGACAGAAGATGCAGTCTGTAATTTGTCTGATTCCACACCCTCCCACTCCTTTCATGCAATGACAATGAAGCGGTATCGGCTTTTAAATAGGAAGCACACCTCTTGTGGAGTCCTACAGCTCTCTGTGCTTAATGATAAATGCTCTTTTATCTAAAAAGTACAAAGGGATGTACTGAAGGCTTGCAGTCCAGCTAAGAAAGTATAACTTCTTTGCCTTCAGAGCACAGCGGGGGTTGAACTTGATTTCCCTTGTTCTGTGGAGAACTAGTGTTTAAAGGTTGCTTTCTCTGCAGGAGCATAGGTGGTCTGGCTGTGGCTGTGGAGAGAGATTCTGAAGGTTCAGACCCAGTATCCTTTTTGAATCCCATTTTCCCATAGTTGGGGAGCCTTCAGTACTAGCTAGATGCCACGTGCGTGCTCAGAAGATGATATGCTCCCCTTTCCATGGCTACAGATTATTCCTCTGGGATTCTGCCCTCCTTTTTTCTACCTCCTTACACCCAGTCTGCTAGGGACAACACATCCTGAGATCAGGATCAGTGCATTTGAGTTCCTAGTTGATGGTTTCAAGGGCATAAAGAAGTGAAGTTTATTCCTGATGAAGTTCCCTTCCTGCCTGCCCATGGTAGTTCTGGTTTTTGGGAGGTGGGGCTTGGGGCTTTGAGGTGGGAGGCTGGGAATGTTAATTTTCCAGCATCTCCATGGTGGGTTTTTTTGACACAGTGAGCTGCCAGCTTGGGAAAGACCTGTTTGCCCTGCTCTTCCGAAATATTTGTTTAAAATTATCACAGTAAGAAATTCAGTAGCTGCTGTTCTGCAGTTGCTTAAGTGAAACCTCCTCAGTTACAAGGGGAAGAAATTTGCAACTCATTGCACAACTGTACTAAAACCCCAAACACCTTCCCCCCAAAATCCCCAGGTGCCAGCAGAGTGCTTCTGGTGAAGCCACATTTCATTCTACACCATGCTAGTGAGATTTAAATTAGCGTGCAGTTCTTCCAGGGCATTTGGGTAGTTTGGGCACAGTTAGAAGTGCAAACAGGACATGAAGGAATAGGAGGGCTGCTGTACTTACGACAGTGCTGGTGCTCACACCTTGCTAGGGGTAGCATCTGTTAACAAGAGAACAAAGCTCCCAATGTGATCTTTCAGAAACTGCCATTCTCAGAAGCAAATCACAAAATAATTGTTTTATTTTTCCCAAATTGGGCAATTATTGGCCAAACCAAATATTCTCCCTGATATTGCTATTATTGTAGGTAATTATGATGTAATTTAATAGCACAGAAGAAGCAATACAGGATCACATACGTTCTGTTGTGCAGTGGTAGTATGATTGTCTCTGCAGCTTCATTCTGATCTTACTTCAGAATCTTTTATCAGTTTGGTGTTTTCTTTTCCACACATTTTATAACAACTGGATAAATGAAAATCAGGTAACATACTACTTTTCATCCTGTTTAATTAATTTGTCACAGGGATGTGATAAATCATAGAACTGTTTAGGCTGGAAAAGACTGGTAAGATCATTGAGTTCATCCATTAGCCCAACTCTACTAAACTCATCACTAAACTGTGTCTCTTGACCAGGGCTGACAATTCAACCACCCCCCTGGACAGGCTGTTCCAATGCCTAATGACCCTTTCCATTAACAAGTTTTTCCTATGTCTAACCTAAACTTCATAAGGAAGATGCTCCAGCACCTGACCATCGCTGTCTCTCTCTGGGAGCTCCTTGCTCTTCCTGAACTGGGAAGTCCAGAACTGGATAAGGTTTTGCTCTAGTGGGCAGGCTGTTGAGCATTTGAGCCAGAAAGAACTAACCCTAGGGTGAAAATACAGTGATGCATGTTAAAGGGTGTTACATGTTAAAGGTTTGCTTCTAAGCCTTGTTCTTTAAATAAGCACGTTGTCTGGCAGTGCCTCAGATTTTATTGGGTATGCACTTTTCCTAACTCATCTTGCAGCAGTTCTCACCTTAATTGACACGATTCTTCCTGGTCACCTACCACTGTCTGCTTTCTGTATGACTCCTACAATCAGCAGCTGCTGCTGTAATTCTTTGTAATTGTTCACAATCCTTGTGAAGATAGCTTGATGCTGCAAAAACACTTGCCTGTCTTTTCTGTGTCAGTGCCCCTGGCTTGGTATTCAGACAGCTCTTTCTGCCTTGTTTCATTAACAATTTATTTTCCTTGGAAGGAAAATAATATACAGAATCCTAATACAATGTGGTTTTGATGGCTCTTTCAGTATCAGTCAGGATTGAAAACACACAATTATCTCTTTGTGTGCAAACAGCCTCTGGTTGAACATCTGCACTGATTTTAATACCAGGATGATTAGTTAATGTTATATGGGTCACGTTGCTTGGTGTATTACATGAAATTGCAAGTAATATCACAGCTGGCATGCGATTGCTAAATAATATTGCTTTATTTGGTTTGCAAAGCGTCCCCCCCACCAATATCTCCTGTATCACCAAAATAACACCACATAGTTTTCATTATTTCTCACTCGCAGACATTTCTCACTTACAGCCATATGAACCTCCTTTGCTTTCCTGATGGAGCCTGTTTTTTGGAGTGAAGTTTAATTGAGGTCAAATTCTTAAACTTTAGTATGGGTTGCAGTCATCTGAAGTTTGAGGTTTAAATTAGTGGCCAATTTTCTTGGATCTCTTTGATCTCTACACTTTCACTGCTAGGCAGAACTGCTCTTGTCGGTTAAGTTTAAAACAAACAAAACAATCCTTTCTCAGTTTTAGAGAAGAATCTTGGAAGAAGGTTAATGAACTCAGACAAAATGTGATCATGAGATTTATCTTTTTTCCTACTATTTTTTATTGCAACATACCTTGTTATACACATTAGAGGAGCCTTGTGGCCAAGAAGGCTCTTCTTGGGGATACGCTTTCATTGCAAAACGTTTTTGTAATGAACCTGTGTGCTAAGATTTTTAGTAAGTGTTTAAGTCATCTTCATTGATTAAAATAGGCTGACTTTTTGCAGTCTGAATCATTGCAACTGCTGGAATGAAAATGTAGTATTTTGTGTATTTCTGACTCTCTCCTGACTTTATAAAAACTATAAAGTCCTGTCAGTGTCTCCTTTTCATATCTTCTGGTATTTTAGTAGGCTTTGCAGGTCATAGTTGTGAAAGCATTTTATCCCCCTGAAACTTTAATGTAAACAGGCAGTAGCAGATCTCTCTGCCTTAAATTTCTTCCATCCTTTTAAATCCCATCGATCCTGGAAAGGCACTAATTAACAGGTCAGCACGTTGGGGAATTTTCTTTCTATACCCTGCATCTCTTAGACACAACAAAAACCCCCCAACCCTATTCCAGTGTCAAGGTCAGCAATGTATTTATTGTCTTCAATTTTGATGGGGGGAGGAAGAAGAAGAATAATGATAATTCTTTTATTAATTCTCTAGGAGATAATAAACTCTTTGAAGGAGACCTGAACCCAGAATATTTGTCTGATAGTTTTTCAGCTGGCTATAGTCTGAAATTGAAGGGGTGGTTCCATCAGCATTACAGACATATCTGACCCGCTTCATAAATTAATTCAAATTCCCCTTCAAAGTAAGGAGTGAAGTGTTCCCCATTTTCTTTGGAAGACTATTATTGATCATTTTTTAATGAATTATTTTGTCTGCAAAGTCATTCTTCCCCACCACTACTCTTCACATAATTCAGAGTAGCAGAACACACATTTCAGGAAGAGATTTCTCCTGTGATTAATGTATTTTACTGAAAAGCTGATACCGTGACACACAAGGTCTCTGAAATTATGGGGTATGCCAACATCATAAACTAACAACACTGTAAAGACATATAAGAAGATCCCTGGAGGGATAGGTAAACTTGAATAGCTATGAGTTCCTTTGAAGGAAACAAGTTACTGCTAGGAAATCAGAAGAACAAGTAATCTAAACAAGAAGATACCAATGGTGAGCAGATGCTTTGCAGTGTAGGAATTGAAGAAGAAGGCCAGATGGCTGTGGTAGGATGTCTGGGGGGGTATGTCCATTAGCTGCAGGAAACCCACTGCTTGGTGCTGCTACACTGATGGCGCTGGACTTGGGTGTTCTTCCTCTAGCGCATTGCAGTGGCAGGTTTGTTTTCTGACCATACATCCCACACTGGCCAAGGTGAATACTTGCTGTATAAAGCAAGATAACTTTGCAACTGATTGGGTGGGGGGTAAGTAAAATGTAATTTCAAAGATTAACAACATCTTGCCTTATATTAGAAATAGGGTGGCCAGAAGAAGGCAGGCAATTGCCCCCCTGCACTTGGCACTGGTGAGGCTGCACCTTGAATGTTGTATTCACTTCTGAGCCTCTCCTTACAACAATGACGTTGAGGTGCTGGACCGTGTCCAGAGAGGGGTAACAAAGGGTCTGAAGTGTCTAGAGCATGAGTCCTGTGAGGAGAAGGTGAGGAATCTGAGGTTGTTTAGGCTGGAGAAAAGAAGACTGAGGAGAGACCTTATTGCTCTCTACAGCTGCCTGAAAGGCAGTTGGAACAAGAGTGGTGAACGGTCTCTTCTTGCTAGTATCAAGCAGTGCCAGAGGAGGTTTAGATTGGATTTTATGGAAGATGTTTTTACTGAAAGGGTCGTTGGCCGTTGGAATATTCTGGAGTCACCAAGCCTCAAGTTATTTAAAATACACGTAGGCATAGTGCTTATGAACTTGGTGTAGTGATGATCTGACAGCACTAGGTTATTGGTTTCAGTTCCTGATCTCAAAGGTCTCTTCCAGTGACAGAGATTCTGTGATTCTGAATATGCAAATTAACAATATATAATTGTCAGTCGCCCATTTTGTTGATTAGCTCGTTGCTTGAGGTCTGAGTTACCTGTCGTTTTATGGGAAAAAATCACAAATAAATCGCCAGCACACTTGTAGCATTTTTCGTGGTGGTTCTGCAGGTACTTAATCAGGTTCACGGGATGGATGATGAGGTACAAGCTGAGACAGGGTTCCCATTGAACTGTTCAGTCACCTCTCTCAGCTCCTCTTCCCTTTAATTAAATATTCCTCTTTTGTTGCAAAGGCATTTTTTTCCCTTGCATAAATTGCTCTAATTTGAACCAACTGGAATATAATTACACTATTTTATGATTAATTAGTTCCTCGAGTAGCTTCTTCAAACTAAGGATTATGCTCCTGGCTCTGTATTTTGAGATCTCTCTTGGTTCCACTAGAAGACCTAGGTAAAGTAAGAGGGCCCCCTAAACTCATGATCTGCTGCTCCTTTTAAGTTCATTAAATTACCATTCAGGACTTTTGCAATTCCATAGCTCATTTCTTCCAGAACAGTGGAACAAGTGCCATATGGTGTCAATTATCTGCTCTCGCGTTTTGCAGGTTGCTCTGTTATTTCCTTTGTAAAGTATTCAATCTGTGGTAAGGCCACACTGTGAATTCTTGTAAGTGCCCTTGGAATAGAAATTTCCTCATTATCTCTTACGATAAAGGCTTGTGCCAAGAAATCATTTCATTTCGCTGCTGTCTTGTCATAAGTTTTAGTTCCTTAGAGACCTGTCACCTGAAATTGCTCGTATGCACCCTGATATGAATGCATTTAGGTATTCCCATGCATCTAGAAACCTGAAGCCCATAAAGGCTGCAGATTTATAAAGTATTAAGTCACGACTAACTGTGGACTACTTTCCTATAATTGCAAAGTATTTCCTCTGTGTGAGTGATTCTGAAAAGACAACAGAAATACTTAGGAAATGTTGAGGCTTAGGCACTTCTCCGTAGTAGTTTCGGTGGAATTACATCAACAATTCCTCTACCCCAGTACCACCAGTCTGGATTTGTGTGGCTCTGATGTTAGATACCAATGTAAAGGTAAAAAACTTGATAGTAAGAGAGTTTTCTTCAATGTTTACTCATCAAAATGTTACTCTTCACTATCTTCATATTAGTCGTACTCACAAAAGGGCTACTAAAACAGTCTGCTCAGTTAGATAGAAGATTTCAGACCTCTTTTTACTGGCAGTTAAAATTGGACATTTGCTGTACTTTGGTCTTTTGTCTAAGAGTTTTTTGGGGAAGAAATACCACATAGAGTAAAACTGTTCTTGGTGGTACATTAAGCAACCTTGTTGTATGTGCTATGGCAAGCTGAGAAAGGGGTTAAAAGTCTGATGTATTCATGCTGACACTCCTGTGGGTAGCAGCTCGGTGCTTACTGCTCTGGGTGGACACAGGGATGAGTAGCAGGTAAATTACTTCCTTAACTCAGCTAGTTAAATCCCTAAAGGACAGAAAGAAAAGGTCCTGGGTTTGCTCTGAAATGTGTTTTGAAACTCCAGGAATTTTCAGATGAGAGCATAGTTACCACTGTTAACAGGTCTGAACCTTTTCAGGGTGTGCTGTTGTGGCTGCCAGAGGATGCTCTTGTGTCGACTCAGAGAACCATAATTTCTCTCAACTTTCTTTTAAGGACCTAGTAACTAACTTGAAATCATCCCTTGGAAATCTTTTCTAACACAGATTTAACCAGCATCTGTGATCCCCCATTTCATGTCTCTCCACAAATTCTCAGATATCATAGTTTTTCCAGTGGTGATGGTGATGTCAGCATTGCTTGTTTTCCTGGACCTGCACCAGGGGATACGTGAGAGCTATGGAGTGGATTGCTTTGTATTCTTCTCTAGCAAAGTCCTATTCAGCAGATAGCTTTTAATGTTTAGAAAGAGGAGACAGAAGCTTTCACCTGCTAATGATAAACGTGCATCAAGTATTAGTGTTAAAATGCAATACTTGAATTTCTGAAGGGCTCGTAACATGTAGAGAGAGAAGACTTGCTCTCTCTCACAGAGTACTTTTTCATCAGTGCAAAATGCATCATCATCCTTATGATAACTGAATTGGAGATCTAAATGTACAGACACGTACCTGAATGGGGGCCTGAGGTTTACCCAGGTGAGCCAACACACACGAAATAGGAAGAAATGGCACCAAACCCTCTAATTGTATCTGCTGAACAATATTTAGTCTCCCAAATGTCAGATCCCTGAGAGAATAACACTTTCTGAACTGACCTGCCAACTAATGCAGTGTGTAATTCCACCTGTCTGGAAACTGTTCCTCGGGATTTATGTCTCCTGCAGGTGGTAGAGGGGTGCTGCAGTACTGCAGAGATCAAAACACGGTGCAGATTCTGGTGAGCATATTGAGTGGCAGCTTCTGATGGAGACTAATGGCACCCAGCTTGTCATACATCCAGCTCCTGTATTTTCTAATTCACTGAGTTAACAACAGATCTTTCCAGCTGCCTGGGGCATGAAACATCATAACTTGCCCACCAGCACTGCAATTCTTGACCTCATCAACAGTGCCAGAAATGATACCAAAGCCTTGCAACGAAAAGGTTTCTTAACCTGTTGTACTAATCTTTTATCTTAAAGTTACTTCACAAAAATAACAGAAGAACTAGGGTTGCAATTAGCAGGCTGGATGGAATTAAACTGATGATTTAAAGTAGTATCAGTAGGGTTAATTTTTGCTTCTCTTTGTCACAAGGTCAAGTATACACAACATTCTTTTACAGCACTGATTCCATATGGAGGATGTGGGAATATGTTTTTCACATCCCTTCAAAAAGTCCTTAATTTTTTCTGCTCTTGACAACCGTTTACTCAATTTGTCACTCTACATTTTTCTTTGATTCTCCCTAATTCACATGGATTTTCCTCAAATATAATTATCGTCATTGATTCGCGCTGTTATGACACATTATTCCTCTACTTAATCTTATTAGTGAAATCCTAATTCTGCTTTTGTCGAAGGCAATACTCTATGAAATTAGTGTTCTATGACTTTTCCTCTGGTATTATTGGTTCCAACAGTGATTATAGAAAGGATTTCAAAGTGAACGGAGCGCTCGTCAGTCTGGAAACAGAGTTATGAAACAAAATAAGGGAAGTATTCTTCTATGAAACCCAGCTGAATTAAAAGGCTGGGGAGGACTGTTCACAAGGTCAGGGAACAACAGGACAAGAAAGAAGCATAATATTAAATAAGAAGTTAAACAGGGTTGCTTGGATTTGGGGTAAGACACTGTGGGCTGCTGCTACCCTTTGCAGTGTGTGAAGCCAGGAGATTTCAGGATGCTGTTTTAAAAGTGGCTCATTAGCCACAGGGCTTCTGTGTTGTAAACACAAAATGGGACTAATAGAACATCTGGCAGCAAATAGGTTCTAGGTTACCAGCTCCACTGATTGAGATTGATAATGTTGGGAGCACTTCACAACTGTGTGTAGTAGAGTCTGGAAAAAGCTTACAGTCATTAGGGGAGCCACAAATAACAGACTAGGACTGTCTGTTGCCTATCATTTCTCTAGAGAGCATAAAGAGTTCTCTGAATCCAGTATCAGTGCTCCTGAAAGCACTATGTGGGGTTCATTAGCAACACATAACTATTTAGTGCTGCAGCAGGAGCCTGGATGGGAGCTAACGGGGAACACAACACAGGCTTTACTCACAGGTCAGGAATTCTCTGGATGATGTCTTTTCAGCATTCCCAGTTCTTTTTGATAAACAAATCCAAAGAAATGAGCCAGCTCCATCAGCCTCTTCTCGTAGGAGAGAGTGGTCAGTCCCTTGACCATTCTAGTTGCTCTGCTCTGGACTCGTTCCAGCCCCTCACCATCCTTCCTGAACTGAGGGGTCCAGAACTGAACACAAAACTCCAGGTGCGGTCTGACCAGAGCCAAACACAGGGGAAGGATAACCTGCCTCTCCCTGCTGGCCACACCATTCCTGATACAGGCCAGGATGCCATTAGCCCTCTTGGCTGCCTGGGCACACTGCTGACTCAGGCTAAGTTTGCTGTCCACCAGTCCCCCCAGTCTCTTTCCACCTGAGTGCTCTCCAAGATCTCCATTCCCAGCCTAGAGTTCTGCCTGGGGTTGTTAGAACCAGAATGCAGACCCGGACACTTAGCCTTGTTCAAACTCATCCTGTTGAGAGTCTGCCCATCTCTCCATCTGTCCAGGTCCCTCTGCAGGATGTACACACTTGGTGTACAGTAATGTCTCCAGATAATGCCTAGAACAGACCAGTAATCAATTTGCTAGTTGGTCAAATGTATAAATAATATTCAACAGCATTTCCCTCCAGCTCTGTTTCAGTACCTTGACATTCCAATAGCGTGATCCATACATACTCACACTTTTCAGGAGTACTATGACTCTACTGGTACAAAGCTGATATGCAGCTGTCTCTGAAATAGCTTTTAGTATGGTCTCAGTGTTTACATCCATTCCAAGGAGATTTTCTGCTTCTCTTGTCGCATGTCACCGTAGTGATTCCTATCCACTCTTGTCTCTAGAAAACATTTTAGGTTAGAATTTACTGTTGACTAAGATTTTTCACCTATAAAATCTATAATCTGATTGTATTATTTTTGATGAGAACATAAAATCTTTACAGGCTAAAATCAAAGTATTCTGTGGCTTGAAGTGTACAAGCCACAGGGGAAGGTACAGGAACAGAATATATCTGTACTGGGCTATAATACTCTTCTAGTAAATTTACTGCTGAGAGATTTTCCGAGCCAAAGGTAATCTCTTTAAATTTGGTAATGCTTTACTTCTTTTTTTAATCCATGAAGCTGTCAGTCTCTTCCTTTACCATCCCTAGCACTCCAGAGCAAGAGGTTCCAGAGGTTATCCACGATAAGAGGCATTTTCCTCATTTTATCTGACACTTCACCTTGTAGACATAGGGTGATGTTTCCAGCCCCACTCTGTGATTTGAAATTCAGCCAGGACCTGACATTTTTGTACCAAAATACCCTTGGCTGTTTTTTTTTAATTGAACTTGCATAACTACTTTTCTTAATCAGTTTGGAATTCTCCTTTACTGCCCTTTCAAATCAGTATTTCCAAGCAAGATTTGTGATCCTGAGATTAATGCTGTTTTATAAACAATTTTGACTTTTTACTGCCTTGGTGTTCAGTTACACTGTGATCTGATCCAATTACTCTGAAACTGCCAGCTACTGGGGAACTCTGATGCTTCTGGGATTCCCTGCTGAGTGACAGGGAGGTCTTGTTCCTATCTACTGGCAGCTGAAGCATCTGGAGTGCTTAGCTCCAAGTACTGCATCCAGTTCCATTCCTTGTACAGCAAACAAAAATCACTCTCCGTAGGATGATTCCTTTTCATTCTACCAAAACGAAGCAGCAGCACACCTTGTTGGAAACCACAAAGGGAGTCAGTAAACATAAACTCTTAAGATAATAACAGTGTGCCCATGGCACTTGTAGCCATTGCGATCATGGGGGGGTTTGTGGCAATGACATCAACTTCGTAGTGCAGCTTTCTGTGCTGCTATAAAGGCAAACAAGATAGACCTGCTAATTTGTAGCAGTGAGACTCTACAGCCTCTCTGGGCAGCCTGTCCCAGTGCTCTGTCATACTCCCCCGTAAAGGTTTTTCCTTATATATTAGTTGAACCACTTCTATATCAGTTTGTGCCCATTGCTCCTTGTGTTATTGCTGGACATCACTGAGAAGAGCCTGGTCCCATCCTCTTGACTCTCACATTCTATGTATTCATAGGCATTGATCAGGTCTCCCCTCAGCCTCCTTCTTTCCAGGCTGAACAGTTCCAGCCCTCTCAGCCTCTCCTCGCAGTGCAGATGCTCCAGCCCAAGTTGCATTAGAATGAGCTGAGACTTTAGGAGAGGATTGTCGTCAACTTTCATTCATGGCTGGATGAAGTGCTGAGTGGCATGACCTAGATGTCAGATGTTAGGGCTACTTGGTTGGGTTTAGGTTGGACTGGGTGATCTTTAAGGTCTTTTCCAGCCTCATCAGAACTGTGATTACTGTGATACTGTGACTTCACCTCTGTCTCAAACAACTGTAGATATGCCAAGCAGGGGATAAAGTGGAGTTGTTCTTTTCCTCAGTGAATACTGAATAAAGAAGAACACCATCCTTCAGAATTATGTGAGTGGTAGCTTGTTTCTGCCCCAGGCTGGCTGCAGGAGAATAGAAGTTAAAACAGCAAAACCAGAGCTAAGGAAGGTTCGGGTATACTAGGTAACTTTAAAAAGGGTTGGTTGTGGATGACTTCTCCTCCTTTTCCTTCTGCAAAATGTATACTACAGGAACAGTACTGCTGTGGGCAATTTCATATTCCTATGGCAAAATTCTATGAAAAATAGGACCAATGAAATTCAAAACTCTGTTACAAGCAAATAACTTTCACTGCAGTGCACAAGACGTGCAGAAAAGTCTTGCCACGGTGGTTATGCAGTTGTTACACTGGTTTTTAGAAATATATTGCTGCCACTCTAACCTGTACCTATAAAAGCTTTATACTGTGTCACACGGTGGTGTATTTTACGTGCTGTGGGCACACTGTATGCTTTTATTCAGGAGTTGGGATCAGTTACAGGTTACGTGTACCTCTCTTCAACAGTACATGGCACAATCACTTTCTTTGCTTACCTTGCTTGTAGATGAGACTTGCAAACCACCCCTTTGGCCACGCTGCATGCAGGGAGATGAGCCTTGGTTTGCAAACAGAAAAACATAACTGGAAGGTGATTGCCTCTAAGGACTGACAGGTATAGTGTTTCCTGTAGTTTAGTACTCTAAAATGGTATTTGACAGATTTTTTTGGGGTTAGTCTGAATTTGCTGATTTCTTTGGGGATCCAGCGCTCTAAAGGGCAAAGAGGAAAAGCAGAGTTTGCTCATGATATTAGGAAAGTGTCTTCTTACATAGTGATCTATGCCAACAGTATATGCCATTGTGTACCAAACATACAAATTNACTATGTAAGAAGACACTTTCCTATGCCATCATGCACCAAACACCCAAGTAAAATGTTTTCTGTAGTTAACCAGCTGTAAACTTTCTTTTAAATGATATATTTTTAGGGCAGTAGGAATCTGTGTTGGCTTTCCAACGTGTGCCACGCACTGTGAAAGAAGGTACAGGCTTGAGCAGGAATATTCCCTATTGCCCATGGTAAATACAGATAGTTCAAGAGGAATAATATCAGGAGAGGTGAGGGTGGAAAGAACAATAAACCTGATTTCTCTTCTTCTTTGAACATGGAGTTTGGACTAACTCTGTTTGCTAAGTTTTCTCTCAAATGACTTCCTTACATAAAAATATTGAGAACTGACTGTGTTCAGAGCAATCTGTGCTGAGGCACTTTCAAAGTATTTCTGTAGTATTCTAGAGGAAAGGTGTGATGTTATTTTCTTGCTTTTTAGCATCTCTCTACAATACTGTGAATCATCTCAGCTGGGAATTCTCCCAATACACTTGAAATCACGCCAGAATAACGACTACTAGAAAAGCAAGGTTGTTTACCACCTTCTTCACAAGTGGACTGCACTCGATCACAAGTGACCCTGTCACTTATAAGGGGAAAAGCAAGTCTGTCAGCACAGTGTTGACTCATTTGTTGACATAAGATTTGGAATGACTGCAATGGGGATGGCTGCAAAGTGCCTCACGTCTTAAACTCTCGTGTTTCTGTCGGTGCAGGGTTTGGTTTGGTTCGGTTTTCCCATGTGCCTGCTAACAAAATTGAGCACAATAATAGAAGGGTTGAGAAATGGACAATGATGCACAGTGATGCAGCAAGAGAAAGCAGAGGGAGTGATTGCATGTTTAAACTTCATATCCCTTTCAAAAAGTTAAGCCTGGGAATGCGCACAGCATCAATTTCAGATTGGTATTAAAGCCACTGGGCTAATTAAAACATATGCAAATGTAATTAGAAAGGACATGCATGCAAATAACTTAAAATTCATCTAAATAAACATTTCACTAATTCCTTAACAAGGATGACATTTTGTCAGGAAGCAATTGCCTGGAGCTGTTTTTCATTTGAAATGCCAGAAACATCTAAGAGGAATGTCTTGGTTGTGTCTTAAGTTCTACTCTCAAGGGAGAAAGACTGTGAGTGCTAAGTTTATCATTTCAAAATAAAACTGATTAGAAGTTAATGTAAAATGTGCCCAGTTTTGTTTTAAAGACTTGAAAGACTGGTTTTAAAGACTTCCCCTGCTACTCACTCACCAGGAATTCTAAAATACAGACTCTGTGCAGCCACTGTGTGACCAGACAGGTCTGTGTGTGATCCAACAACAACAAACCCAACAGTTTCACTGCAACAGCCTGAAGCTGCTTAGCATTATGATCTAGATGTCAGATGTTTAGGGTTACTTGGTTGGTTTTAGGATAGACTGGATGATCTTTAAGGTCTTTTCCAGCCTCACCATTACTGTGAGGCTGTGATTATGTTTCCCTAGCTGAGATACAAACAAGGAGATGGTTCGTTTGGTCAACATTCTATACAGTAGTGTGTTCTGCTGGGAAATAAAATCTCTACACCGACCAGGTCATCAAAATAAAGTAGCCTTTGGTGAAATTAAACTTTGTAATTGTGACATTTCATGAAAAGTTTTGACAACACTACCTCTTCTGAAATTAAAAGAGCAATTCTTCTTCCAAAGAGGCAGATGCACTCCCTTCCCGAGTGTTGAATTTGAGCCTGAGGCTTTGGGAAATTGCTGTGGGAACCTGAGATTTTTTTCAGCATTATGAAAGGTTATGGCTGGTATGGACCTTCCGGGTTGGAGTTTCAAATTCCTCCTTTACTTCAGTTCTGCCTGTTGTTCAGAGAGGACACAATCTGTGACTGAGCCAGGCACAGCACCTGTCTTGCTCTGGGAACTCTGTGACTGGAGAAAGAGTGCTACGCCAAGGATCCGCACAAGGAAGACAATTCTATTGTCTGCTGAAATGGAGAGATATTGTTCCTTGTTTGTGTCTCTAGGAATTGGCATGCTGGAAGTGAAGGACTGGATTGGAAGCACATGGAACGGGGAACTGGACTTCGCAATGCCTGCTGTTGCTGAGGGAGGGACGTAAGTATGGACTGCTAGCAGAAAGAAGCTAGAAAAATGTGGTAGCTTCTCCTTCTGCTTTGTTTGTCAGTCAAACCGAAGTAACAAAATAGTTTATTAAACTAAGACCTATTTTTAGTCTTAAATCTCAGAGAATAGTTGGTTAGTATTTGTAACAGTGCAGCGGTTGTGACTGTAGAGTAAGTTAATAAAAATACTTTACGGCACCGAGTATTAATTTTTGACTATCAAGTCGTAATGCTCGTGCTGGCTCTTCTGGGATTCGCTCTTCTTTAATGCAATTAGCATTTTTATGCTGAAGGAAGCATATTCTTACTCAAGCCTTCAATTATTAATCAACACTAAATACAAATCCGAAGCATGCACGTACGCATTTTTTTATGTTTCTTCAGGCAATTAATTTTGAATTTAACAATGTCATGCATTGGCAGTAACTTTTAGTGTTGGGAAGTTGTTCTGTCCACTTTGTTGTCATTTAGTAAATCAGCTGTGGGCTATAAATACACAAGCAAGGGCTTTACAAGCCAGAGTGTTGAATTATTTTATGTTTCTGTATGCTTTCCTGAAAATAAGAGTATGATAGGGTGATAAACCTGACTCCAAATAAATCATGCTAAAATGAGGATTCATTGAAAGGTTGTTTAATAGAATTTCTGAGCTTGGAACCAATATTCTTTAATGTTGTCAATAAAACTTAGGCATAAAAATTGCAATATTCAGTTGAAATGTGCTCAAGATTCACAGAAAGGTGGCATCACTATTAACAGAGTCGCTGGATTGAATTGCTGGGCAGAGCCAGTCTGGAATGATACTAAGGGTGAAATCTTTTAAATTATTATTGGAAACCTTTTAAAGACCCCTCCCTCCAAAGGCAATTACATTTCATAGTATAGAACACAAAACCAAACACTTGGAAGCAAACAAAAAGTATTTGATATTATTCTAACTGCCCATCCCTTGGTGGAAGAAATAGATGGGAGTACAAATTGAACCGTGAGTTGCCAGTCTGATGCTCCTATAGGGAAAAAGGGAAATCTGATTGCAGGTTTAATAATGCAAGATCCCTCCAGTGCAAGTAATAGCTCTGATTTTATGTCACAGGGCTTGCCATTTCTTTTTCCTTACATGAAGTATCACAGTAGATGCTAGTGGAACATTATATAACTTAAACCCCTTAGGATGAATAGATTTTGATGCTTCACTCAATCATTTTCCTTTCTGAAAATCACTTAGCATTTCATGACTTCAGAATATGCAAATGGAAGTAGTATAAAAACATAGATCATATAATTTCTGCAAATATTTTAAGAACAATTGATATATTTTTGTCTATTGGATGACAGAATTCTTTGCATTTGAGAACAGTACCTTACTAGTATTAGTAATTTTCTACACTTACCCTTGTTGTACCTTGTTACATTTCTCTCTGCCCAGCTCTCTAGCCTCTAGCTCTCCACCCATGTTCTCCATGCAAAACATCCAGAGTAAAGGTTCAGCTGGGATGCAGCTGGTGTGGCAAGGTGTGCTCTAGTTGACACGAGCTTGGAACACTGCAATAAAACAACTTAAATAGACATTTTAGGTGTTTGAAATTTGATAGATATTAGACTTTTTGAATTTTCTGTGAAAAAGAAGTAGAAAGTGCTCTCAAGATTGTTTTTTAATACAGTTTGTGCTGAGCCTATCTGAAGAGAGAAGAGTGAGACCTGCACTAGTGAAGCAGAACGGTACAGTATCATGTGCTTGGTACAGAAGCTAGATCCCAGTCTTAAGTTTTATTCCAGACTCAGTTTGTTTTCTCCCATATGTTCAGACTGCAAAGAAACTAATCACTTGCCAAAGCTCCTGCTGAGCTAAACACTCACTGTGAGCCAACATCTACTTTATTCTGGCCTGAGGTTTTGCAGTACAATTACAGAGAGTTTCAAACTGTGATCTCTAAAAGCACATGAATTTCAGCTGAAGGTTTTCAGAAGACTTCCTAAATCACCTCTTTGGCTGCAGAGACCCATTTATCTTCCAGAACTCTCTGACTGCTGTTCTGTGCAAGAGGGGGGCTACGACTCTGAGCTTTCAAATGGTACTGGGAAGTTATCTGGAGATGTCTCCTGACATAGTCCAGAGGCTTCTTTTATAAAACATCTTGTAGGGTGGTGGAATCAGGGCCATTATTTCAGAGAGGCCATCTGGGATATGAAGGCAGCCTAAACCAGCAAACCTTGCACACCTTGATTCCAGCTCAGGACTAAAACACACATATAACTCTGCTTTGATTTCATTAGTGAGTTGATAAGAAAGACCTTACATTGATGTAGATTTTTCTTGTGTTTAATTTTCATCATATTGATGAAACTCAAAATAGCCTCCTTATTTTAGAAAGTGGGTAAATGCTTTGTGTCCTGCATGCAATACTCTCTAAAATCAGACCTAATGTTCTTTTCTGTCTGTGTCACTTTCACGCTAGTCATATGGCCACGATACACGTGGACCTTGTGGTAAATACACACACATAGCAAAGCATCTTCTCTCCTAGCTTGACTCCTCACCCGTTCAAATGCCTTGTTCGGTGTGAGCAATGAGGCATTCATCCTGTACACAAAGGAAATGAAGAATGAGCATTATTCTGTATGCTTTTACACTGCCAGTTAACATTGAACTAAGTCTCAGATGAAACTGGCCTCCATCCTGAGTGTTGCTGCATCTTTATCATGATGAAAGGAATTCAAATAAAGAGGATTGAATAAAAACAGCGACGTGGTAGGTAAAAGTAAATATTTTAAGTATTTGTGTTTACTCCAGTTGTAAATACTCCAGTTGTATTTGTCCCCCTCCAGTTTCACTCTTAGGGATGAACAGTATCCATGAAACCAACTAGCTCATAGTGTCATGTTTGAGTTTTCTTCAGCACAGTGTATTCTCAGCCCCTGTGAACACAATGAGTGTTTATTCATACAAAAAGCACCTTTGTTTGTGTTTTATTTAGTTGTAGTTCTGTGTTTGGTTGATGCTTTGTTCCATCCTTGGAGGTCTTTGTAAGGAAGTTGACACGGAGTGAAAGAGGTGTGAAAGTGTATTTGAAATGCGTAAGAGAACTTCAGTGATGCTAATCATCTGGCATGCCCAATTTAATTTGGGGCATAACTGTCTATAATTAAAATACAGAACTAGTGGGGGCTGACCTCATATTATTAGTCCTGCATGATTTAGTCAATTAGCAGGTAAAAATGCACTGCTACTCCTTGCCCTGTGAAATGAAACTCTGACCTACTTTTTGGTAAGTATTGTCATTAAGTTCTAAAAGGCTCCTTGTGAAAGCAAATGAAGAACAGCTTTGCTATCCAAGGATTTGTTTAAGAGCCAGTGTTTCGTTACACGTGCTGAAATCTCTATTAATACTTGCAAATAAAACAAATTACCTGTTTGAACAGAAATGGCTTTTTGCTTGTGTTTATAATGAGAAAATATTCACACAAGGATTGCCTCTGCATATGAGACTTTGCCAACATAGGGGTTCCAAGGAAGTAATACAATGAAAAACTTATGTCAGCGCTGCAGGAAGATTTTAATGATGGCTGGACATGTCAAAGTAGGACCAAGTAACCATGGTCTCTGTTCTAATGGGAAGTCTGAAGCTGTTTTGGATGGATTGAGTAGAGTGAGGACATCTGATGCTTATGTTGTGTCTGCATGGCTCGCTGTGCTTCTGTTTCTCCTAGAAACTGTTTCTCTCCAGTTTTCAAACTGGTGTTTGAAATAGCACTTCTTTTAAACGACTTAAACACATACTAGTAAGAATATATTTGAAAGTACATGTCCTTCTCCTGCAATGTTTTTCTGTGTGGTAATGAGCATTACTATAAGACTTGATCTGCCTGCATGCACTGGCTATTCAGCTCCAACCTTCTATATGCATACAAGATGAGTATAATAAACTGGTGTTTGTCTTCTGCTACCGTGAGTCTTCTGCCATCACCAAGCTATCTCCAAGCTATTTGTCTTCTATAGTCAAATCTGAGTTTTTAGTGGTTTTTTTATGAATTGGCATTTTCCCTTCTCAGCTCTATCTCAAAATTTTCATAATTTCCTCAGGAAATTTCTGCCTGATCACTCAATTTCTTCAGTAAATGCCCTGGCAAAGTCATTCATAAAATCATGGCATCATAGAATCAATTAGATTGAAAAAAGATCATTACTCCTGATATCTTCTATAAATGCACTGCATTTCTGAACTTTAGTTTATTAGAAGGTGTGTGGGCTGCACGATGTGTTGTTAGTTAGAACTGGATATTATAACAAGGATTACAAAACTGTATCTTGAGCAGAGACTACCAACAGACTACATCTACACAGATCTTCAGACCTGTCAACATCAGGTTCCTCTAATGTGAGCTTAGTCTTGGAGTCAATTCTAAACAAGAGCAGTTGAATGAGATTCCAAGCTCTGTTCCTGACTGCCTCTGGTCAGACTCTTTTAGGCATCATGTAAAGGCAAAGCTTTTCAGCAGCATCAAGAGAAACTTAAGAGATTTACAAAAGGCTTAGCTGAGAATAAATAATGGTGGAAAACCTGAAGAATTTGAAAGAATGTTTCTTAAAAAAACCCAAAATTCTGACTAGGACTCTAATATCAATGCATTTGGAATATGTTTGTTGATAATTCCCTGAAAAAGATAATCTATAACAAAGCAAAACAAAAAATCCTTGAAATTTTGCTAGAAATTTGGAAAATATATGGTTTTCCCAGTTATTAACCAAACAAAAGGCAAATGTTGTGTCTCAAGCAAGGACCAGATACATGACGAAATAAATAATCTAGACTTTGAAGTTATATTCTCCCTCTAGACATCTCATACATCTTTCAGATGTGCTCTGCCTCAGTCCTGGGAAAGTTAATACAATGGAGTGTTCACGTCTGGCAGGGAAAAGCTGTGTTTAAACTATGTGAATTATAAAGCAGCCTCATAAAGACAACGAATATTTACATCTTAAGCTCCGTGTGTCACTGCCCTGAGGTTGTCATGAAACGTTCCCACCTGAACAACTGGGAGCTGAGAGTGAAGTGTATTAATTTTTGGAGAGGTGGAACTGTGAAGTCTTTTAGATTTGTGTTTTTATGTATAGTCAAAATGCCATGCACTAAAACACCAGAGGACTTCTGCTTTTACTGTTGTTTTCTCCCTGTTTTTCCACCTGTGGTTTCTTAAAACTGCTGAAATCTCCCTTGGAACTGCAAAAATGTAGAAGCCTAGCAGGAAACAGGGGCTGTCCAGTAAGATCCAGGCTGTCTCTGCTAGTTCCCTAACTATGTGTGGTTCTCAACTGGGTTTTGCCTTGTCGTGTGCACTATGTCTTCCTTGTCTTTCAGCAGCAAGAGCAGCCGGTTAAGGGTTAATAATCAAATCTCCGGTATAGACCCTTGAGAATTGGATCTAGCTTTATTGAAAATTTCTTTGGAAATGTGCAGTGATTTAATACACCCCAGTGGACCGAAATGTTTCTTCTGAAATTGCTTCTGTAATTTATGTCAGCAGAAGAGACAGAAAGGTATTTTACAACTACTTGGTTGATACCTCTATCCTTGCTATTATGAATGATATGTTTTTTCACATCCACAGAATAAAAATGACCAACTTATCTAGGCAATGTTTTAAACAAGTGCATCTTACAATTAGAAGAATATTTATATTACTCTAGAATATTTATATTACTCTAGAATATTTATATTACTCTAAAATATTTATATTACTCTACTAGTATTTAAGGTTGCATTGCACACTGTTAAATAGGGAGGTGTAATTTAACGCTCAACTTTTGACTGGAGCATTTAAATTTAAACGTAATCCATGAAGAGATAAACACATCACTAATTAGCATTAATGTAACACAATTATAAAATAAACATTTGATTAATGCATTTAAATTCCAGAGTAATAAACTGCAGCATTAATTAGTAAATTAGGTGTGGTTAATGCCACCTTTCAGATGAGGGTTTGGTGTGTTTTGTGTGGGGTAGATTTTTATGTGTAAAGCACAAACCCAACCCTTATCCTTATCAGTAGATATGGAAGTTGAACAGCTTTAAAAATAGTCAAAGCCTTAGCAAAGATTGTTCTAGCCCTCATTTATATTCTCCTTAGATGCAAGTTTACTAAGAGGCTTAGAAGCCACGTGGCTCCACAGATATTGCAGCTAATTGTTGCAATGGAGAGCATGAGCGACTGCCTGTCACACGAGTGATCAGAGCTAGAGATCAGTGTAAAACTGGAACTCGATGAGCTAGCTGATCGTCTGGGTCTACTGTTCAGTGTGGTTTGGGGGAAACCTCTAATGAACAGGAAGACAGGGTGAAAAGTGCTAGCTTGGTACCAACACTGATCATTCTTCAAGAGCAGCAGTGAGCTGCTTGCTTAGTAAAATGATGTTGAAATGTGGAATTAGAATCTCAAACCCCATCGGTTAGTGCTGAAAACCCAAAAGGTGAATATAGTGCTGTTTTACATTTGCTGAGACCTGTTGCAGTCAATGAGGTTAAATTTTTATTATCCATTTCATGTGGAAGCTGTCTGAAGTTACCCAGCAGGGCAGTCCCGGATCTGTAAGAAATGTTTAAAGATTGATCATCCAATGAAAGGTAAATGAAAAACTGCCAGAGAAAGAGTGAGCACTAGTGAAAACACATCTTTTTAGAAAGTACCCACAGTTCCTGAACAAGGACAGTGGATGCCCTATGGGAAACAGCACTAATGTTTTGCAAAGCTCTTTGGCTGCCAAGAAAACGACCTTATATAGTACCTCTGCTGGCATTCAAACTACTCTCTATTCATTCTGGCAAAGTAGTTTTCAGAGAAACCCTGAAATTTCCAAACACAGAGCAACAGTCACCATTTTTGTTCTCTAACTACAGTGAGTTCCAACCAGTCATGGCACTGCTCAAAGCAAAATGCAGGGTCTGTGTCAGGCAAATCAAATACATCCAGGCTACAGACAGGTACCTGTCTGCATAAAGACTATTTTAAATAGAATCACAGTGCTCACATCCCTGGTATCTCTTCCAACGGTTCCATTGATTTGGAAGCCAAACACAGCTGTATATATTCTAGTGCCACAGAGAAAGAGCAGTAACATGCCTCTGCTACTCTTGCCTAGCTTAGTCTTTCATTTTACCTGTTCAAGGACTCAAGGGCCACTATAGAAAACAAGCAAATATACTTCTGTGCAAAACACAGTCATTTCTGAGCTCTCGAACATAAGCTCCTCAAATATCACAGTCTCACAGTACTGATGGGGCTGGAAAAGACCTTAAGGATCATCCAGTCCAACCTGAAACCAACCAAGTAACCCTAAACATCTGACGTCTAGATCATATAGGCTGGGCAAAGCAGTCACAGGACTGAGCAAACAAAGCTCTTTTGAACTTCAGACATAGGTGGACTGTGCTCAAAACAGTTCAGGAGCAGCTCAGGCATCTTTCCATATGTAATAGCTTGCTTGGAAAGCAACTTTACTCACTGTAGAGCTTGCTTGCTTGTTTTCACAAGTGTTCAGAAACTCTAAAAGCATCTCTGCTGCAGTCATTGTTTTCTCACTAGCTCCTAGCCCAGGCTGACTTTTAATTCCTTGTTGTAAGGCAGATATGTTTGAGCTTTTTATTTTTGCAATAAGGTTTTAATCAGAGAACGATAACAGCTTTTGTAATAGGAGGAGAAAGCAATCCTTCCAAAGAGCTTATCTGGATTCCCAGTGTCATTTGCAGCACAAAGTGTAGCTATAAATAAATTAAAGCTCTTTTCAATGGAAAGTCAGTCCCAATGGAGATCATCTTTGTTAAGTATGATCTATTGTATAGTGACTTAAAAGCTTTGGCAGGGAATATATAAGTAGCTGCTCTCAAGGATGTCTACAGCAGAACCACCTCTCAGGTTGGGAATTTCTGGGAAAGCTGCACTGGCATTGCACAAGAGAGTAACTTCTGGCTGTTATAATGGGCAGAGCATCCCATGTGTTTTGAAAAGGAATGCTCTCATTTTAAGAAAAACATTAATCTTGGAGTGCTGGATAGCAATTTTCCCCTTTCCTGTATTTGGAACTGACAGTACGTCTGCTGTACAGTGTATTGACCTCACAGCCTGTGGCTAACGTAAGCCACAACGTCCAACTGTCAACTCCTACTCTGTGAAATATGCTTCTGTAGGTGCCAGTCTCCCGTTTGTTTGTCAGAACAGTGCTAAGCATCCTGTGGGCAAATCACATTCTGTACTGCACTCTTCCTTCCTCACTCCCACTTTCAGGAAAATCATTCAGATGTTCCCCTTCTGTTCTGAGATTCCCCCATGATTTGGAAACATCACGAACTATTAGTTCAGTGTCCCTGATCAGTGAATTACCATCATGGATCTTGTTTCAGTAACACGTTATTGCTACTTGTATGTGATCCACTCCTCCATAACTGAGCTGGATTTATTTCATGACAGATTTTGTTTTCAGAAGTTGTGTTCAGTTCACCTGTTTTAGCAGCAGGACCAAGCAATGTTTTATAAGATTTAGGTAGAATCTGTAAGAGAATGCAACACTGATCAAAGCCTTAGTGCTAGCTGACAGAATCCAGATGTAACCTGTATTACTTTAGGCTGATTATAAGACATCATAACTCAAAAGCCATGCATCTACAAGTTAGGATACCTGCCTCCACTTGAAGAACCACTGAGCTTGCACAGTGAAATGAAAAACCCCAGCACCTTCCAATGGAAACTGAGAAACTGCTTTCAGATAAGTAAAAAAACCATCAATGAATGTGTTAATTATGCTAATTGAGATTGTATCAATGAACTGCTTACGGATCTATGTGTCCCAGCTTTGTCAGGATAGTCCCTAACATCCCGTTCTGCACAGAACAGGGATAAATAGCTACTATCTGGACAAACAATTCCACACGAGTTCTGGGGCAACAGTATCGTGTGTGTATGAATTGCAGTAAAAATGCGCATTTTAAAAGTCCTAAAGAAAATAGAAAATATTTGATCTGATGCAGTGTTCATAAGTTTTAATATTTTTTTAAAGACAGTGGTATTTTATGCTTGAGTTCATTCTGGTTCTTATTGGTAAGATTGGCAGGGGCTGATACTACAGCTTTATTGAGAGGAGCTGTTTCTACTTAATTCTCATTTTCAAATGTGAATGTTCTGATGTGCAAAGTCTATTAAAGCAGAGTGAAAAGAGAACAGAGATTAAAAAATACCCAGATTCAATGCATATAGTGAAGGTGACTGATTTCTCTACGTAGTTTGGGACCTCTCGTTGTTCCAACTTAGCAAAACACATGCATGTGCGTGTTATTGACTGTGTTCAGTACCAAAGTGTCCTTACAACGCACACTTTTCTACATCTAGGGAAATGTATATGGAGACTGTAATGGGTTAGAGTGAGGGTCTAGATTGGTTTGGGTTTGTGCCTGCAATTCCAGTTGTCACTGCTTTTAGCAACACATTTTTCTTTGAATATTTCAGAGTCCATTTAAAAATTCCCCCCATCTGTATACTGAATTCTTAATATCCAGTAACCATCTCCAGAACAGCCGCAAGTGAAAGATGTATGTAGACTAGAAAGAGTCTAATGCATTCGGTACACCTGCAGCTCAAATAAAGCTAAGATCAGCAGCTGATTTCTTATAATTCCGTATACCCCAACCAATTAAATGTTCAGAATCTGGGAGGCTATTCAGGTGCTAATTTAGAATCCCCACAGATTCCAACATTTGGATGTGCATAGTGCACTCATGTGGCTGCAGCTTCAGCTCTGTATTGTTGTCATTATTTTTGCCTGAGATGGTTTGAATTAATTCGATGAAAATCCAGTATTTAAGAAAAATCCAAACAAAACCAATGGGCAAAGTCTGAAGTTATTTATGGCAGAGCTGCAGGTTGTTTGCATCAATAGCCAGATATAAATTATAAGGTGTAAATAGCTCTAATAGGTGTTTCAGAAGAACTGTGTGAGGAAACATTTAAAAACTAGATAAGGAAACAAAAATAGCTACCCAATTCAGCTAACTGCCTTACCTAACAAACCTCCTCTTAGGGAATAACTGTTATCATGATCCATTAAGCAATAAAAAGCATAAAATATATGAAACTCCAGCTCAGAGAGTAAATGATGAAGACTATTAACATTTTGGTATGTGCTGCGTAAAGACGAGGTGAATTTGCATTCTTTGGTCAATAATATACATCCTGTGTTACAGGAAAGGTCTGCTAGCTTTGTGGAGTTACCACCTAGCAAACCTCTGAGCAGAAACACAATAAAATACCTGTCTTGATGGTGTGTGATTTGGCTCATTGCACACCAGTTGAAAGATTCCATTTTTGGAACTACTATGAGGGTGGCCGGATTAAATCCTGGTCCACGGGAAGGAGTGTAGGGGAGCAAAAGCTTCATAACCAAAAGTAGAACAGCATTGGATCATGTCTGTGAGCTCTTTGAGATGACCGTACAACTAGCTGAATTTGCTTTTTCTAAAGGCTACAGGAATGAAGAAATATAAATTATTGGAAGAAAAATGAGGGGTTTGTTTTTCAAAGGGCAACTCTACTGTGGTCAGTGCTTTGTTTAATCCTGCCCATTACTCAGAATGAAAAGCAGCCCTCGCTGATTGCTGGGCGGTGGAGCAATCAAGTTTATTTGTGGTAGAAAAGACGAATCATAATGTTTAATATTTGGAAAATATACCTTCGAGTTCTTTGTTCTTTTCATTTGATTTGCCTGTTCTGTAGACACACACTTCATTTTTGAGGTCACGAAATGGATTGTGTGTCTTCTTTTCTGAAATAGCACCAAAGGCACTTGGGAATTTAATCACATTCCTACTGAAATTCACTTTCCTACTGAATTCCTTTTCCACAGGAAGTCATCAAGCTCAGTTGTGCTTGTGCAGGGTAAGTCACCTATAAATACCTTACTGAACTGAGGGATTCATCAAATAGAGCATTTCATAACGAGGCATTTTTTAGGAAAGAGTATTTTGGGCTCCATTCCTCTTACGCACTGCTGTACTCTCAGGATGATACACACAGCTCAACTTTTCCTCTCTGACACTATAACTAATTGCAGAATTTCTCCCCTTGGTATCTATCAAGTTGATGGAGAGATGTCAGCTGCTCCGAGTTACGCTTCTATATCTTGACTCTTGATTTCCATATTTTGATTCTTGCTAGTAGATCATTAATATGCAGATGCACTTGTTAATACCTTGGAGAAAATCCAGGCTTCAGTGAGGCTTAGCCATTACTCCTAAATGCAAGTTGACATACAGGGAAAACGGTTGTTTGTTTAAATGCTTTGACTTTAATAGCTGGTTTTATACTTCTATGGTTCCAGTCCATCCATTATTAATTCTGAAGATTGTGCCTGTGGAAAATATATATGCAACAAAACTCATCAGAGTTTAGGCTATTTATCCTGGGATCACCAAAATGCTTTTCAGTGTTACTAGATCCTGAGATATCATCGTTGCTTTGAGAAACAAAGTGCTATGTAAGTAGTAAATAGGAATATTTAGTTTACTATTAATATTATGAATGGAGCATTAAACGTGATTTTCAGTGTCTTGGGATGTTGGCATCAGGGTATTCTGCAAGCTCAAGCTGCTGACGAAGTATATGCGACGGCCCATTAAAAACTTAATAGTCTGAACTGAGCGCACTTTCAGGCAGAGGCCAGGTGATTTGTTCTTAAGCAAAGACTACTGATAAGGTCTGCCCCTCTGTGAGGCTGAGGATACGGGCAGACATGCTTTGCACAGATTTCAAGGAGGGTGCTGGTTTCAGTGCTGGGTTTGGTTTTGGTAACTGCTGACAGAAGAGTGGCATTGGACCAGTCCCAGCACACACTTAGCCTAACTGTGAGCAAAGAAGTGTAAATATTTCCTCTGTAACCCCTTTAATCTGGGGTTTGAACCTGAAACATCCACATGCTCCAGGGGCAGCTGAGGTTCTGATCTCACTCCTTCCCCCTAGAAGGAGCACCTTCAGGTAAGATTGGCAAACTCAACGAAGCTCGATCTGTATAGTACACACACAGGCCAAATATCAGTAGGTGTTAATCGCCACTAAGGGATAGAAATGAGAAAAGATGTCAAGTATTTTTATGTCTTCATCTTTTCTTTTCTATTGAGAGTGCTTGTGGCAGCAGCAAAGTCCAAACCTATCAATCTTGTAAGTTGGAATGCCATTAATGTTCTTGTGCTATGCTTCCTGGACTGCAGAGATACACTCACTGCACTCCTGCACCCTACTTAGAAGGGAAACTGTCCTATATTTATCACAGTACTGATGAGGCTGGAAAAGACCTTCAAGATCAGCCAGTCCAACCTAAAACCAACTGAGTAACTCTAACATCTGACATCTAGCTCATGTCACTCAGCACTTCATCCAGCCTGACCTTGAACACCTCCAGGGATGGTGACTCGACCACCTCCGTGGGCAGCCCGTTCCAAACCCAGATCATTCTGCCAGTGAAAAACCTCTTCCTAATGTCAAGTCTAAACCTCCCCCAGTGGTTGGAGCTGAAGACTGTGACCCCTTGTCCTGTCTCCAGTGTCCAGGAAGAAAAGACCAATCCCCTCTTGACTGTGCAGTTCCTGTGACGTGTTTAACCTGTGGTCCATATGGCACACATTTGTGGCACACGTTTTGTCAAGCCAGGTAAGATAGGAGTGGTG
>VZRI01004353.1:193385-221151 GCA_013397515.1 Upupa epops | reverse complement strand
AGACTGTGACACTGATCGGTAGTAGGTTTTTTTAATTCTACTGCTGATTCTTCTCCAAATGAAACATTTCTTATTTGGGAGATTACACAAGGAACTGCAGATGACTCTGGCCTTCATCAGTAAACAGGAGCAGCCTTGTTTCTTTCACTCAACACTCTCTTCACTACCCATGTTTTTCTTACAGTGTTTAAAGTCTTGCTAATTGTGTGTCCCCTTACCTCCTAGGTCCCATGAGTCTTTCTGCTGTGGTCAGGTCTTTCCTGCCTCCTTTTGGAAAACAGGACTGCAACTTCATAATATTGTGTAGTAGAGATTAAATTAGCACAGGAAAAGCTTGTAGAAAATAACATGTTGATGTCTGTGTAACGTCATGGTGAAAAGAAACAGAGTGGTGTACTTGCAAATCAATCTACATAACTGTCTACAAACGATCAGTAGCTTTACCTCACAATTAAGAGTTTGGGACGTAGACGTGCTGCACATAGCTTTTTAATTATTATTTACCAATTAAGGTTCATTATCTTACAGTGCTCTTCAAAGTGTGCTGTGAACACGCCTGTGGTTGCCTGCGTCATCTGAGTAGAAGGCTTTTCTGGGTTGGGAGTTTTACAAAGGAATATCCCTTGGTTTAGAGTTAAACTGGTTTTGTGATGTGTGTCCCATTGATGAAACCCCCGTACGGACGTTTTGCTGGAGTCTGTTGACGTGTTGTACCAGCAAGACAGCCACTGGTTGTCTGTCATATGAAAATGTTAATTCTGGGTAGGATAGATGATCTTTGAAATGATAGAGAAGTAACTCTTCCTTCAGTGTTTGGGAAAGCATTGTTCACCTATTCTCCTCTAGGGTGAGAAAGCTATTATTAGCATACGAGTTCTGTTTATTTCCTTTCTCATGGAGCTATGTTCTTAAGTAGTCAGGGAGATGTCTGCCATTGCTTTGTGCACTTTTGCAACAACAGAAGTGACCATCAGCTACTACCATAGCTTCATGTAACAGCGGCTGAATAGCTGCTAGTTTTCTTCCCCTTCTCCAGATTACATTCTGGATACTTTTCATCAGTTGACTTTTCCAGTTGAGGTGTTAGGATCATTTTTTAATCCTCGTGAATGACAGAAGGATCTGATCCTGTCAGCCAAAAATGAACCTACAGCAAGTTACCTTTATTGGAAAAGGTCTTGAACTAAACCAGGGCTTGGATATTGAATTCAACATGAACAAGCGTGACCTTCGGTCTCATCTCCTTCTACAGTCCATTTTACTTCGTGTTTCAGACGGTTGATGTCTCCAGGAATTCAGTGAAACATGCCTGATGTGCACCAAGGTTAGACAAGCGACGAATCAGCAGCATGCTAAACTGGACAGTGTTCTCTCTAAGCCTGGGAATAAAACAGGCAAACAATGGAAATGTGTAGGCAGCAGCCTCTCATTCCCTCCCAAAAGAGCATTCTAGCAGGAAACAGTGTCTTTGTTCCCTGTCTAAAATTAGCCTTTGCACCTGCTGATCGTCTTGTGTCAAGAAGAGGGCTACTGCTGTGAGAGATGGGGAGATGGAAGCCAAGGGCGATCCCTAGACTAGCAGTTCAGGTACCTTCCTGACAAGGGCACATCCTACAGTACTCACATCAGCCAAGTGGGAGAGATCTAGAGATGGTGACTAGGTCTAACCAAGAGCTTGGATCATAAGACAGTATCAGTTAGGTATTTTAATCTATACCTATTTGCTTTCTGTTGTGTGTGTCTTCTGTGTAAATAGATATAACGAGACCTTACAGAAGGTCTGTAATAAGCTGTATCATGACAGGAGGTAATGTGTAAATCACCTGTCTTTAAAGACTTCCTTTTACTTGAGAAACACAAGCATTATTTACTACTTCTTGTGGTATTTATTGCAGGTGACTAAGGTGATCCCTTCAGTGGCCGTCACTGAAGACAGTGGAACCTGGAGCAACAACACTTAGCACATTGGCAAGCAGGAGTATTTATCAAGAGCACATTGCTAAGGTAGGTGTCTAGTCCGGAGTGCCAAACTGCAGAGGTTTGGCTCAAAATGATCGATAGCTGTTTGCAGAATAAACCTCTCTCTGATTCATTTCATGGGTTTACCCTTGGGCATCGAAAACAGGGTTTTGCTGTCCCTAACTTTATCACACTGAGCAGGGCAGGGGTTTCTGTGCTGCATGATGATGTAGGACTGGGATTTCTAGAGTGCTAACCTGTGAATTAATTCACTGACTCTCCAATCCAGCTGATCGTCACTGAAATGAGAGTACAAAGTTAGCCACTCTGTTCTTGATAGTATCAATGATTTATTTCTTCTTATCACCCTCTTTACGCTATAAAAGGTCACTTCAGCTTTGAGGTGGCTCTAATCACATAGGCTGATACTGCTGCTTAAGCAGAAAACTAGTGGCAGCAATTCTGGAAAGAGAAACAAACCCTGGATGAATTAATTTCACTAGCAGTGCAGAAACCGTGAAGCCACTTCTGCAGTCTCAGCACAGGGAACACTTAATTGCTTGAGTACTTGTTTTGAATCTTCAGCTGTTCGAAGCTGTGTGACCTTTAGCTGAGCTATCCATCCATACCTCTCCTACATACCTGCCTTCTGCATGTTGCTGGCAAGTGTTTTACTGTGTGCCTGCTCCGCACAAGCACAGGTGGCCAGTGTAGGAGTTTGTGATTCAGTTCTGCTTTGAGCGTTCATGGGGCAGATCAATATGACTTGAGTCCCTCTCTCCCTTCCTTATTTTGGTGCCTCTGCTCCAAGAGGGTTGACTGACCAGCAAGCAGCATGGTTCTCGGTTAGGTGAGTGGCAATTGAGCTGCCAAAGCAGTGTGGTACCCCTGCTGGCAGGGAGACCTGTTAGTCAAATCACACTGAGCTCCACTGAAGGAAGAGCATGGCTGTAAGTCACAGTTTCTTGTGCTATCCTTTTCTTCCTAGAAGTTGTCCGAAAACTCAAGTCCATGTGTAAATGAAAATAGGTTCTTTGTCTTACAGTTCATCTGAAATCTGGAATCTTTTCAGCATCACTAGAGGGATAGGATGTTGCCCACCTTCGCCCCTTTTCCAGAGGATGGCAGACGACTTGCATAAAACCATCTCTACTTTTGTGGATGTGGTGTATGCCAGGCCCCCCTATTTTTTAGTGTTGTGACCCTATGTTTTGTTGGTGATGGAGATGTGGTGTCCTGTCTGCTTGGAACCATGCTGGGATGGCAATTACAACTTTAAAGAAAGAAAAAAAAGGGTGAGTGCCAGCGTTTGTGCCTTAAAACAGTAGTCTCTGAGTTCATTGTGTGTGCCACTTCTCTATACTTTCACAGGCTAAAAATGAGTGGAAAGAATGAAGGGAATAATTGTAAGTAGGCTGCGGGAGCCTGTAGGACACTGAGTCAAACCCAAGTCCAGTCACAGCTCCTGAAGTTAAGTATTGCATGAGATTAGTTCCCTTTCACACAGACAGGAGCACTCTCCCTGAGGTTTCTAATAGAGCAGGCAGCTCCTGGTTTTCACATCACGAAGGTCCTCCAGTGTGCTCCTTGTCAAGCAAGCAGCATAATCTTGTCAGCTCACAGAGTGTGGGCAGATGCCATTCAGAAAGCATTTTCTCACCTGCCTAGCAGGTCTGGAGATGTGTGCTGAGTAATGAGATCGCTGGTATTTTGAGCTTAGTGATTTCTGTGCTGCTGAGAAGTTTTACTTAGAAATACCATCTAGCATCAGCTTGGTCTTCACTCCTTCAGGAGCCAATCCTTGGAGTAAGGAAGAGAAAAACCACCTTGAAAAGCCCAACAGAAATAGCTCTGTGAAAACCATTTCTGAAGAGAAAAGGAGAGAAAACAGACAGATGCACTTTGTTGACCCTTCATTCTCTTCTCCCACGCTCTCCTCCCACAACATCTCAGATCATTAAGCTCCTGTATAATTAAAACTTGGTCCAAGTCACACTAATTCTGTTTACTGGCCACAGTGAAGGATATAAATACCTAATCGCTTCCTTACCCAGTGACTGCTTCCTGCTGGTGGTTTGCAGTTCCAAAGGACTGGGTCCCTTGGTGAGCTCTCCGCACAGCTGCTCACCCTGTTGAAGCAGCTCAGAAGTGGTCCTCTGCCCCAGCACATTTATTTCCACAGGTTCCTCCTCCTGTTTTGCCGAAGGGAATGATGTCACTTTCTATAAACAAGGGGCGTAAAAAGGCTGTTGTCAGTGCACATAATAACTGGAATTGCATTCAGAATGAAATCAAAAAGGGAAGAGGAGACTGTCCATTGATGTTTTCCCGAGGGACTGCTGTTCCAATGGGCAGCTTGAAGCTACAGCACTGAAAGGTGCAAAATTAAAGTCCTGAGCATAAATTCACTGAAGTGATAGCAGTGGTTAATTGATGGCAGTGTAATTAATACAGACTGTTCTGTCTTCAACGTGGAAGGTAAAACGGCTATTGATAATATTTGGAGCAAGCAGAAGGTGAGGTGTTGCCTGCATTAAGACTTCCTGGGCGTGTAGATCCATCCAACACCCTCCTCTCTCTGTAGGATGGAACAACCAGAAGAGAAAGCAGAGAGAAGGGAGAGCCTTCCTAATTCATGTCATCATGGTCTTGTGAAATTGTCGTAAGTAGCAGACTTGAAATAAGTGATTGCTCAAACTCTCACAGGATCAACAATCCCCTGTGTCTGAGGAGGAGAGGTACTAACATCTCAGCATGCTGCAAACACTGCCTGGGAATTACTTCTTTGGGACATTTAGCACACAGAGCGGCTATTCTTGTTTGCTGTGGCCTTAGCAGAAGGGGCAGATTCACAAACCAAGTGGAACTATGTGGAAGCAGTGCAGTCACAGCCCTTTCCCTTCGCAGGCAGTTTTAGGAACACTCACGGAGTGTTCAGAGTGACTGCTCTTTCCTTATGGAAAGCTGAGTGCTGCCTTAGTCACATACGGTTGCATTGTATTTGGCTGCTGTTTTACCTGTGCACCAGGGTGAGCTGTCTTGAGCTAGCAGGTACTAGTTAGGCTGTTTAACGAAACTTTTCAAGGGCTAGTGACTAATCTAATGTTTAAGCTCTACTCAGTGACACAGAATACATCAGTCCTGTCAAGGTACACGGGGGCTTGCTGTGCTTTGAAGTGAGTCTGCTTTCATCTGGAGTGTTGTTAATAATTCTTTAAGCTATCTGGGCATGAGGACTAATGGTTGCACACTTCCTTGACAAGGAAGATGTGACTCACTGCGGGTGGGGGCAAGAGAGAGGGCACCTAAACCCCCACATTTGCAACAGCCTCCATAGGGAAAGCCACAAACAGGACTGACAGACGGCTTTTGGCATGTCAGAAGGGCACGGTACAGTAGTTTCCGTGGCCATTTGAACAGGCAGAACAAGCAGGCAGGGCATGCAGGAAGGCCACAGTCACCCTCTTGGCTCAAGAAGCAAACTTAGCTAGTGGTCACCACCCTCCCTGTAACCTAACTGTGGTGTCCACTCGGCTGAAAGCTGCCATGAGGAGGAACCTGGTGACCCACATGGTGCTCCCACAAAAATGTGCAGCTGTTCTGGTCTCTGGCTGCGGGGAGAGTCAGAGCCTCTCACTTGTAACAGAGGGCAGCAGCAACAGCACCTGTCTGGGGTGTGAGCCGGTGAATGATCGGCTGGGCAGAGGGGTAGAGCTGAAAAAGAGGAGGCAGAGAGGTTGAGCAGCATCAGGGTACGTGAGAGGGAGATAGATTGGTTGAGCCACATCCTGTCATCCCTGCAGCAAAGGCAGTGCATGGAGGCACCACAACAACATGAGGTTCCCCTATGCTCCTGCCACCAGGTAGAAGGAGGGGACCTAGGTGTTGGTGGGGAATGGGAACAGGTCCGTGCTTGGAGCAGCAGGTGACCTCCCTCCCTTCCCAGTTGCCCTTGCATAATGGGCACGGGGCTCTGGAATTTGAGAGTAGGAGATAGATGAGGGTTCACCCAGGGTGTTGCCAAGGAAAATCAGCTGCTAGAAAAAAGAGGAGGGTGACTGTGGTAGGAGACCCTCTTCTGAGGGGAACAGAGGGGCCAGTATGCAGAGCAGACCTATCACACAGGGAAGTTTGCTGTCTACTTAGAGTCTGGCTTAAGGATGTTAGGAGGAACTTCCCTAGTCTAGTACAGCCCTCTGGTTATTGCCTGCCACTGCTTTTGCAGGTTGGCAAGGATGAGGTTAATGAGAGGGACATCAAGGGCGACAGGAAAAGCTTCTATGGGTATATTGATGAACAAGCAGAGACAATTTGTGTGTGTGTCCCACCCCCCAAAGGAAACAGGGGACCTGGTTAGCTGGGTTATAGAGATGGCTGAGGTGCTCACAGGAAGGCTCTCACCATGCTGTCCATCTGCCAAAGTCAAAGGCTGGGACTGGGAGAAGGAAGCACCACCTGTGATGGGGGCTGATCTGCTTCATGACCTTACGAAGAAGTCCATGGTTCTTGATGTGGTTCATCCAAGGGTTCGGAGGGAGCTGGTGCATATAGTAGCTAGAACATAATCCATCATGTTTAAGAAACCATGTCAGTCCTGTGAAGTCCCTGCCTACTGAAAAATGGGAAATACAGATCTCATTTTTAATAAGGGGGGGGAAGATGATACAGGGGACTAGAGGCCGGTCAGTCTCACCTTGTGAGATCATAGAGTGCCTAAGACTGGAAGAAATCTTAGCGATCATCTGCTCCAACCTTCCTTCAGTGGGTTGAACTCGATGACCCTCTGGGGACCCTTCCAACCTAAGCCATTCTACCACTGCATGGTCAGTGTGTAGCATTCAGCGTGTGCCGATACACCACCCGAATGTTCTGTAAAGGTATGGGCTTGTCCTACTTTCACATGGAATACTCGTGACAACAACCCCTGTAATGCAGTAGCCGTATTGGTTATACCTTGAAACTTGTTTAAAGAGTCCCTGGAATGCAGGCGAGAGGCAGGTCTGTGTTAACCAAGCCCGTGTGACACAGAGGCTATTGCATTTTAAACACATCTCTGCTTTGCCTTTACTCCTTCCCCGCCGCCGATTGATTCTGACCCTAGAAGTGCCCGTGCATTTGATTCCTGCTTAATGTTTCTTCGGTTTAGAATTGTTGACTTACTTTAATCTGCACCACTTGGGATGGTTTGGTCTTGTTCAGCTGTAGCTGATGCCTTTGCATCCTGCAGTTGGTTCATCACGCAACGCGTGTCGTGTTTTTCCCTCCCGTGCTGGGGAGGTGGAAAGGCAGTGGATTTCTCTGTAGCTGTGTTTTTCATTTATATTTAATTATTTTCTAGAAAAGACAGAGTCAGGGTGAGGTTTGTTGGGTATTTATTTAACAAACTGAGTGTGAGACTTGGTCTCCTACACAGCCAGCAGCTCTTCCTCCCTGGCTGCCTCCTTCCTCTCCCAGGCAGATACCCACAAAGTCAGAGAGGAAGTGACCTACTCCAGCTGTCAGCCTGAAGCTGAGGATGTGTTTTTTTAAACCAAAGCTGCTGAGCTGTGGTGTGGCTACTATTTTACCTACCTCAGCTTTGGTTTCAACTAAATTCCCTCATCTCAGAATTGGTCCTACCCAAATACTGAGTCACAGTGTGTGCACGGAATGGTCTGACAGGAGAGAGCCGCGTGTCGTCTGAGTATTGCTAGCCAGAACCAGTTATCTGGCCACTTTCTCTGGCTGTTCAGCACTGGAAAATGCATGTTTGCAGGGTGCTCTGGATCTAAGGTTCATCCTGCTTTGAAAGAGTTTAAGCCCTGCTAGCACGTTACTATAGGACCCTGTTGTCTGACAGATGGGAAACCACGTCTGCTTAGGAGAATAGGATGGCGCAGAGCGGACCAGAGGACAGAGAAATAGGCTTTGTCCCCTGTCCACCAAGGAGTGAAGTTCCCACCAAGCAAATAAACCTCCAGGACGCTCACATCGACTCCACTTTCTGTTTCCAAGCTTGCTGAACTTTCAGAAACTTTATGTAAGATATCCACGCCTTGGAGCCACGTCCTTGATTTTGCCTCAGCTGTGGTGGCCATAAATAACCTCCGCAAGCAGCAGTCGCTGTAAGGACAGGAATCAGCTGCCTGGGTGCTCTTCCATCTCATTTCAGAATGCTGAGGTTCTGTGTTTTAGTTATCGTAATCTGTGGCTGAGGAGACAAAATGGTTCTGTAGGAACCAAACTATTTACCAGGCTGCTGAGAAAAGGGAAAGGAAGAGTAAGAAGTTATGTTTTAGCACTTTATGAACACGTAGGCTTTCGCTGAATGAAAGACATCGTGCACAATCCCTAAAGTGAGGGACAAGTGCTTTTTCTGAGTCCTGTGCTGAACCTTCACAGGTTCCAAGACTCAGAGATTTCTAGAGATGACAGGAAGCTTTTGTGGACTTCAATTGAACTTAAATAATTCCTTCCTCTTTTTCTTTAGCTTCTGTGGTCGTTTAGAGTCCCCTGCGTGTGTAACACCCATGGGGACGTGCCTGTAGAGCTAGTTCTAGAAAAGCTGATTGAATTCTGTTTCTTAGCAAAATACTACATCTCTTCTGAGGATGAGAGTGGACTCAGGCCAGTCATGGTGCCTGTAGTTGTGGCCCAGAAAGCTGGCTGGTGCATTTATTTGGGTGGCTTGCTGGCTAACTCTGTGATGGACGCGCTGCGGCGGATTCACACTGTACAAGTTACACACCCTAAGCTGTAAATCTGCAGGCTGCACAGGAACTTCAGCTGTGCTGCTTGTCCTGTCGCTGCCAGTGCCGCTAGCATAGAATCACAGAATCCTCAGAGGTGGAAGGGACCTCAAGGAGATCGTCGAGTCCAACCCCTCCCACCCAAAGGTAGGGCTACCTAAAGCACATTGCACAGTGCTGCATCCAGAAGGGGGTTGAATATCAACAGGGGAGACTCCACAGCCTCTCTTGGCAGCCTGTGACTATTCACATGGCTCAGACTACCACTGTGGCCACGAGCGTTGTGTTATGTCAGAGCCTTTGCAGTGGTCTCTGTTCTATCTTCCTTGCCAAGCCTGGGTGATTTACTTTGCAGGCCGACTTATGGCTCTCGCCTAACTTTCAGGCTCAGTATTATCTAATCCACAGCTTGCTGCTGCTCTAGCAGTTCAAGTCAAACAAACCAAAAAGTTGAAACGAGCAAGAGGAGAATTTGCACAATGGATTGACCAACTGAACGTGGAGCTGGGTCTGGAGAAGGAGGTACCCGAGGCTGGGGAAGGAAAAGCAGGGGATGAAGTGGCAGGTGTGAGAGTAATTGAGGAAGTCTCAGCAGCAGTTCTTCTGGAGCTGAGACGGAGAGCAATGATCCCTGCTTGGGGTGGGGGGAGTGTTTAAATCCTCACTGTCTTGCAATATTTTAGGACAGCATTAGGAAAAACCCTGTCATTCCCCTGTGAAAATCACCTGGCTTATCTTTAGGCTCCAGCTTTTCCTTCCCCTGTTTTAATCCTCTGTATTTGTGCCCCAGCCCCTGGTCACTTTATTGAAAACCACTCTTTACAATGTGTGTCCCTTCAGCAATTGTTCTACACACCTGATACCCGTAGTTTTGTTAGCTGTCACCTTTGGCTGACACTGCAGGAGCTTAAAGCTGAACTCTCTGGCTGTGTTCCTGTGCCACTTGGTCTGGGGGATCCTGCTGTGGCAGGGGGATTGGACTGGGTGATCTTTCCAGGTCCCTTCCCATCCCTAAGGATTCTATGGTTCTGTTTGGAAGTCTGGCATAGGAGTTAGTATTACTGTATTTGCAGTCTTCAAGTAGCTTCCCTCCTCCTCCAGCCTTGTTGGCAGAAAATTAAGAGAAGCTTGCTCATAATACCCATCCTCTATCACTGAGAATGTGCAAGGAACAGTGTTCTCGTTTCCCCTGCTTGCTGACAGTACTGACAGGGCCTTAAACTGGCAGTGTGGAAGTAAAGCATCACTGCTGAATGGGCTCCATCCCTGGATTTGTTTTCCTCCCCACAAGAAAATTAGAAAACAGTGTTTTTCGGTGTTGACCAACTGGCTTCCAGGAAAAAAAAGGCTGACTCTTATTTTCTTTTCCTGCTGCCACCTTTTTTGGCTTTATTTGTTCCCTTAATGAACCTACATAAAGCACTAATTGAGTAAGAACTGTTTTGGTTCGCAGACAGACCGAGCAATACCACTCATTTCTTGGTTTTTTCCAGAATTTTATTTGGCAAGCAGGATGGGTGCCTGTGGGAGGAAAGAAACGGAATTCAATTTGGGGAAACAGAGGCTAGAGCTTGGAAGGGAGTGTCCCCGAAGATGTGTGCACATGGCTCACACTTGCAAATTGGGTAATTGCATCTTTAGCTTCCTGCCTGGATGCATGTGTGGGAGCAAATGTCCGGGTTGTCTGCCATACAGGACATGCACGCACCAAAGGCATCATCATTTTCCGACTGTTTTGAACCCGGTGCGCAGGAAGAACTCAGTCTGTGATGTCAGCTACTGCGGTGACTCCACCATCCAGTCCCGTCTGTCCAGCAAAACCTGGCCATAGCTGTGATGGTAAATACCTTTAGGGGTATACTGGCCTTATTCCTTGAAGAAAGGATACTCTGGTCTCACTGGAAGGTCTGTTGTCTCACTCGAAGGTCTGTTGTTTCACTCGAAGGTCTGTTGTCTCACTCGAAGGTCTGTTGTCCTCAGGCCCCAAGAGAACTTGGCTAACAGCTGCCTTACTCCACTGTGAGGGTATAACAAGTACTTCCTTGGCACTGCCTGTGTCCTTCTTGTGGAAAAATACCCCCACAGCTATATTTTTCTTGTTGGTTCTGCTGCTTGGATAGCTTGATATAAAGTTGGAAGTGTGGCAGCTAAATGGGGGAAGAAAGAGAGGGCATGCACAGGTCAGCACTCAGTGACAGGGAGGGAAGACAGAAAGATGTTCCCTTGTAAACAGCTTGTATTGCTCGTTAAGGAGAAGAATAAATTTAATGTTGTTTTCCATGCTTCTATTCTGTATTCCCAGCCTCCCACCTGGTGATGCTCATCTTCCATTTGGAGTCTTTCTGGTTACAGCTATGAAAAATAAGCTATTTCTGATACGCCAAGAAATATGCTTGCTTGCTAGTCCTGAAAAACAACTCCCTGCAATTACGATTGTGGTGGCTGCACACAGGGAATGGCAGAGTCAGGGCTGAAGAGTTTTGCCCTCGTAACACACCTTTAAAATGTAAGAATTCAAAAGAAGAGCTGTGCTTTCTGGGCAGTTTACATTCCAGATGCTTCAAAACGTAAGGAAAAACTAGCTGCTGACATGAAACCAGATGATATTGTGGTGCAGAGGCAAAACACCAGGCTCCCTGTTTGCTCTCTGTGTGTGTGTCGTGCTTAGAAGGCCTGGGGGGATTAAGTTAGGTCTTTCTTCTCTGTGTCTGCCAGGATTTGAAGTTGATGTAGGAGTCGGTAGCTATGAGCCCTAACATGGGGTTATTGCTGTCAGAAACGCAGATACAGCTGAATGTGGATTAATCTTGTTTCTTGGGGAGTTGAATCAGGTGTGCTACCCGCACGACTGACTGGGCATGTGTTACCTGTCATCTTTCCTATCTGAAACAAGTTTTAGAGTGGAGTTCTTTGAGAGTACTCAGGTAGAAAGAGACTTGGGGGTACTGGTGGACAGTAATGAGTCAGCAATGTGCCCAGGCAGCCAAGAGGGCTAATGGCATCCTGGCTTGGATCAGGAATGGTGTGGCCAGCAGGGAGAGCGAGGTTCTCCTCCACCTGTATTCGGCTCTGGTCAGACCACACCTGGAGTGTTGTGTTCAGTCCTGGGCCCCTCAGTTCAGGAAGGATGGCAAGGGGCTGGAACGAGTCCAGAGAAGGGCAACTGGAATGGTCAAGGGGCTGGAAGGTCAGCCCTACGAGGAGCCTGGTTCCTTCAAGCATTAGTCATTGGCTTAGTGTGAATTGACCACCCTTTTAACCAAAAGCTGCCTGCCTTAAGGCCTCTTGTCCTGATGAGGCACCGTGATGCTCTCATATCACTGATCCTGGAGCGTGTGTGTGGGAAAGCTACCTAAAATAATTGGTCTTCATCAGCTGTATGCTGTACCCAGATCCTGCTGCACGGCTGTGAGTGTGTTACGTTACGATGATGCATCAGAAGATGATCTTCTGGCTGGGTAACTGTGCTTTTCAGCTGAGTGAGAGAGAGGAGATAAGGACATGAAGCGGGCAGGCCAGACTCTGCAGGAACAGACCTCGGGCGATGCAGGCAGTCATAGGCACACCTGTAGCTGAACAATTTTCTATGACAACTTAAACTCCTTCAGGATCAAAGGTGAGGATCAAAACCTCATCTAGTCAGACTGTGTGGATTCTGAGAGGGATCCTGCAGCTTCTGGAAAACTCAGTTGCTCAGCCATGTGTGATGCATCTCTCTGCCCAGCTGGTTCCCAGGAGTCAAACCCTGCTGTCACAGTGACTCCAAGTTTCAGTGTAGGCAGTGCTCTAGCTCTAACTTGATGTTAATGGCATCTAAGCCTGAGGAGCTGCAATACAGTACTTCTTTAAGGTGATTTTAAGGGGTTTAGGCTGATTATTTGCCTGCCTTCTCCTTAAACTGGAACCTGATGGCAGCACAACAGTGACTGTGAGTGGATCTGCTTGTGGTTCTAGTCAAATAGATACCTACAGCTTGAACATGCATCGTGTGTAAGTGTTTAGAACGGTAGACAGGTAACTGTTCATGCACTGAGAGCATGAGTTTTAATTCAGATTTAACCCCATACAGCTGTCCTCGTAGCTTATATTCTGGATGGTACTGGTGCTGTGAGGCAGCAAGAGGAGTCTTTCCCTTCTCTATGACTTTAGCTCTTGATTCAGGGCCGAGGGATGACATTCCATCGGCCAAGTGAGGTTTTTCCTCCCTCCCTCCCTCCCCTTAGGCTGCATTGGCCTGAGTTGCAGTGATCTCTGCTGTTCAATGCCTTTCATGAAGCACCTTCTGCTTGTCCCTTTTCTCCTCTAAGTTGAAATATAGTCATATGCCGAGGCAAGACTTACTCAGGCATGAGTAAGACACACCATGGCTTAGTCTTTTTATATTCCTTAAGAGAAGTGGGTTCCTGCAAGCAAGCAACCTGTGCTCCGAGTGTTTATCATGGGTTCAGATCGTGGGGTTGAACTTCATCATCCTGTATAACAATTCTTCCCAAGATCACAGACCTCCTTTCTCTCTGTCCCCTGGGAAGAGCAGGGCTGCCCCTGAACACCCCATGGCTTAATTTTCCAATACTTGATCCATATGGGGGGCAGGGAACTAATAACAGGAGAGTGGAGATGCCAAGGGGCTCAGTAAGACTCTAATGATTTGAGTGTAATGCCCAGACAGAGTCCAGCCACTGGGCACTGTGCCTGCCGCTCTGCAGAATCCCTGAGGCTGGGGTAGTTTCACAGATTTCATTCTTTTTATTTGTTGTTTGTTCAGTTTTGAGCTCTAGTTACCATCCATGGTGGAACCGAGTGTCTTTGCTACAACACCGGGCTGCCTGTTTCTCCCTTCTGCTGGAGGGCAGGCGTTGGGCTTTTTGGTGGTGGTGTATTTTCGGTGACAGAATTTTGTTGCTCCTCTTTTCCCACCGAAAGGCTGAATTTGCCTTATTCTTTGGTTTTGAGCTTGATAAAAGACAGGAGGAACTCTGGCCAGTAGAGCCAGGAGAATGCCTAATTCTCACCAGTGTGAGTAACAAGCTGCAGTTTGCAGTTTGTAAGGTCAAGGTCTGTCTTGGAGCAGCGAGGGCACTCGGTGTTCAGGTTCCTTCTGGAAGGAGCAGCCGTTAAACACGAATGACAGACTGCTGTGCCTTAGGTGACTACAGCACGCAGATTCTCAGCCCCCAGTGGAAATGTCGACCACGGCAATCGAACATCTTCATTTCATTACTGGATTTCTGAAAAGCCAGGAAGCATTTGAATTCTTCAGGACTCCTATCAAACTTTGGCAGAGTCTGCCCAGGCGAATGCTGTGTGAACTGTGCCTGTTCAACAGGAGGTGATAAGGGCCAAGCGTAAGCGGGACTGACACCGTTTAGTTTCTTCCACATCACAACAGAAGAAGAAGACTGCATTGAAGTCCCTTAATGTCCTGCTGGTGACTCGTGGCTCTTGCCATGATACCTAGGAGGTAAGAATGTACAGCGGGGGATGTTTTCCTCCTCTTCAACCTGACAAATTCTGCTTCTCAGTCGGAATTCACCGCTGTCTGCAGGATAGCTGCTGGGTTGTTTTGTACTGCTGTGGTTACTGGTAGGAAAAGGAGCTGGTTTAGTAGTTTCCTGGCATGCAGGTTGGAAATGCTTTTTCTGCTCTTGGTGTTGAAGCAGAATGAATGTAGTGTGCGAAACCTTGGCTGGAAACCTTGGGACTGTTCTGCTCTTGGTCAGTTAGATTTCAGGGCTGTCTTCACCCTCATGGCACGGGGGAAGGAAGAAATAGAGATCTAGACAGAATCTGAACCCCTCCTGAGAAGCCCAGTCACCATGAGGATGTCCTGTGAGTGGCAGAAGCTGCTGCCAGTCAAACAGGCAACAGTTAGTCAGTCACTTGGCTGGAGTAGAATCAGTGCCTTCAGTCAGCCTTCTGGCTAAGGGTGCTGATAGGGGCCATGCGGGTGGGTTAGGCTTCCTGTGGAGTTTGTGTGTTTCCTTCCTAAATTACCTTAGCTGATTGGTTTGGTGGAGACAGAGTTAATCAAAATAAAAGCCTTTTTAGGCATGATGTTGTTTCTGCTTCTTCCTTTCCTATGCAACAAATGGCAGGACTGTATTTAGTTGCAGTGCTTCGTGGTTGAGACTACAGCCTTCAAAGTAACCTACGTGGTTAGTTGCTCCTTTGAAGCACGTCACTTTCAAACCTTCAGATATCAGAGTGCTTTCAAGACATCCCATAGCTCACGGTGTAGTTGTTGACTTCCAGCAAGCCCTATGGAATGCATACGCTGCAGTGGCTCCGGGTACAGAGGAGAGGGTCCAGTCCAGCACAGCCTTTGAAGAGGCTAGGATTTACTTCAGGACTAGAAGTGCTTCTTGGAGACGATGCCATGGCTAGTTACTTTTATGAACTGAATGGTTAGGAGGACTTAAATACTCAGAGAATCGTCAGTGGGTTCCATATGTTGGAAGGGCTGGGTCCAGTGGCCCAACAGAGGGGAGGCTGCTGCAGCGTCATGCCCTCGGCCCCAGCTGCTGGTGGGGCCTGAGGCTGTGTTCACTCTGCATGCAGCACCTTGCAAGTGTGCCACACGCACATACCTGACTGACCATGCAGATCAGCCCAGACAGGCACACGAGTGGCGCCTGTGGCCTCATCCTGCTCTCAGCTGAACAAGATGTCATTCAGTGGGCAATATTAATCAGTAAGTGTCTGTATACATACTGTTAGCTATACATATCAACGTGTTAATTATATGATGTAGCAATGACATAAGTAACATATTAATTACTAATAATTATAGAATACATTAATTATGAATAATTATAGAATTCCTGTCCATAGCTGTTAATTATTAGTTGCCTATATAATTGTGTATATGCATGTGTGCATAACGTGGATTCCTTCTACAGCTGGGTTCAGGCCTTCAGACTACCAGGTGGCTACCACAGACCACATCTCCCCACTTTCTGGCACGTAAACATGTGAGCCTACAGGACCCATAGCCCCTCTCCTACCACTGGTTCAGACCTCTGCACTCAGCTTGCAAGGACTCCTGGGTTAAGCCTTGATGGTGTGGCCATTACAGCGACGCAGGCACACGACACAGGTTTCTGATACAATTCTAGGCCCTTTGGATTTCCATATCCCTCTGGTTTTCCATGGCCCTGCCCCCCAAAGCTGTAGTAAGTCCTGTGCACTCCCCAAATGTCTTTCCCTTGCATCGCACAAGGTGTCCAGTACCCCTAGGCTGTGTCCAAAAGATGCTCTGGAGAGAGGCTCCTTTTGTCCCTTCTTGGTGGGTGAATGTGTGAATGATGACTCCCCTGGGACTTGCAGAGATGGGCTGATGGCTCTTAGGCTGAGCCTGAGAGTAGCTAGGACAGGGGTTTATTTAGGGTTCCCTCGTGCTGTTGTGTCTGTCTGTACCCTCCTGCCTGTCTGCAGATGAGGATTTCAAGAGATGTGAACAGCTCTTTAATGGGAAGAAGCGAACGGTGGGCAGAGGGGGATTGATGCTTCCACACCAGTGCATGTACGTCCTGTGCACGAGCTTTGAACTAGAGCTTGAAATCGAGGAAAGGCATAATATTGCTGACAAAAGTAACGTAGAACCAAGTGTTTGAGGCATCCAAGGGGATCTTCGAGCTTATTAAAGGGCATCTGTTGCCCTCTAGTGTTGCTCTCTGCGTCTCTACTCCCACTTGCGAGGTTGTCTCTGCAGAAGTATGGGGAGAGGAGAAGCGTGTCCTGGTATGGTTGGAGCTGGAGCATTCAGTGGCATCAAAGGTGTAGGGGGCCAGGTCAGTAACCCGTTTCTGTTACCTTTCATGGGTGCGATGGTGTAAGCAGAAACTGAGCACAGAGGCACATCCCAGGTGTACCACTCTTGGCTGTGAGGTGGTGCTGCCANAAACTGAGCACAGAGGCACATCCCCATGGCTGTGAGGGGGTGCTGCCGTGGCCTTAGGCAAATGGGTTCACCAGCCAAGTCAGAGCCAAGTCACTGACAGAGTGATCCGATTCTGGAACGGGTTGCTCACGGAGGGGGTTGCCGTCCCTGGAGGTGCTCAAGGTCAGGCTGGATGAGGTGCTGAGTGGCAGGAGCTAGATGGCAGATGTTTAGGGTGACTGGGTTGGTTTTAGGTTGGACTGGATGATCTTTAAGGCCTTTTCCAGCCTCATCATGACTGGGAGACTGTGATGCTGTGATTTCTATGGCCGCAAAAGAAAACACAGTTCCTCGCTGTTGCTGGTAATATTTATTTGCTTTCAACTGCAAAACACAGGTGATTTTCTCAAACCCAGTAGAGTAATGGGCATGACAAAGGCAGACTCTCTTTGCAGCTTTCCCAAGAAACCCTCCTGGAAAACCATCCTTTTTGCCAAACAACTACATTTCAACACATCTGGACACTGAGATTCCAGAGAGTCAGAAACAGCAATGAGGTTGGAAAACAGAGCTTCAGGGGTGCTTTCATCTCTGTTTGTTTCCCCCCAGCTCCCTTGTTTAACTTGTAAACAGCACTGAATGACCCAACAATTTCCATGGCTAGTACTTTTGCAGAAGCCTCTTAGTGAGAAAAAGGCTCTTATTTCCTAGAGGGGGAAATAAGAAGCCAGAGCTCCCCACTTGGATTCTGCACGATAACCTCGATGGAATAACTGGATATGGCGTTGGATAGTCTTGCTACTGATTCAAGCCTGCAGCTCTGCTATTGAAATGATTATCCTTAACTGCTCCTTCTTCATGTCCACCAGCAGTCAGTTCTTACGGACAGGCAGGTATCAAATCCTCTTTAGAAGCAGCAGTGAATTGCTGCATTAGGGTCTGCAGAGATGTCTTATGCCTCCAGCGCTCTTAAAACCCTAGTGTCATCGCTGTGCTCACTGCCTGTACATCTCTTTCTCTCTGACTTAATAGTCATGTAGAGAAACGAGTTTGGAGTCAGATCGGGTCAGATTTCCTCAATCTGAATGCTGCACCCAGGTCCTGGTAACTGGGTATGTCAGAGAAGGTGAAAATAACTCTGCTGACTGACAGTGAGAAGCATGAAGCCTCCGTTCAGACTGCAGTGGTTAGAAAACACCAAGGTCTTCAGCTCCCAGCCCTTATAGACTCACAGAATGATCACGCCTGGAAAGGACCCCCAGGACCATGAAGTCCAGCCCTTATCCCACCATCTCCCTAACCACTAGACCATGGGCTCAACTGGTCTATCTACTAGTTTTTTACACCCCTCCAGGGATGGTGGTGCCACCACCTTCCTGGTCAGCCACTTTCCAAGGCCCAGCTACTTGCACAGACGCAGACAGAGCCAAGTCCTGCCCATCAGACGCACAACCATACACCCTGGAGCCCCGCAGCGGGCACATCTTGCTGTCCTGAGAGGAGCACACTGCTTTTCCTGTTAATTTACAACTCTTGGAAGTGCAGCAGCTCCACAGCAGCTTCACTGCAGCCCTCCTCCTGCAGACTGGGTTGTGCAGCACCACCGAGCTGCATCTGGCTGTGCTGACAAACAAAACGCCTCCCTGCAAACACAGCCTGGCTCATACGATTCAGACAGGACTATAGTTGAGACTTTGGCTAGCTACGGCTTGCTCTTCACGAGTCAGGCTTCCCTATCCTGCGTGCCTGTGGGAATGAGGTGACAGCGAGCGTGCTGCCCGCCCCGTGTTGCGCTTTGCAGTGCTTTGTACCTACATGGAAAGAAAATACCGCTTGGCCCTGGGGTTTGCTCGAGCTGGGTAGTCATCGGTGCTATGGCAAGAGACAGACAGACTGGGAAGTAGGACATCACTCGCTCAGGTGCTGATGTGCAGAGGGCCATCCCCAACTCAGCGTGCACGCCCGTGTTGAGCGGCCGCAAAGCTTACAGTCTGTCACATTCGATGTCAGGGTTATTAGTCGAGGTGTTATCCGGGACACCAAGATACACCTCCCTGTTTGCTGGCGGGGGGGTGTTCGTTGGACTGCCCACCCCGGAGTCGGGGCTGGGGACAGGGTGCATTTTCCCCTCATGCTTCTCTTCTTTCTGAGACGGCTCTTGTTTTTGCTTCAGGTTTTTGAAGCGCTTGAGCTTCACAGGGTCCTTGACTTCCTTGGCACAGTGGAACAAGATGAAGATGTCCCTCCGAAACTTGGAGCTCATTCCGAAGTAGATAATGGGATTGTAGAAGCTGGCAGACTTAGCAAACAAACTGGCAAGGATGCTGGTGAGATTGGGCACGGGGTGACCAAAGGCAGACCATAGGGAGATGACAGCGTACGGAGACCACGCGATAATGAAGGCTGTGCAAATGACAATAGAAACCTGAAAGGCAGGAGACAAAGCATCTTGAATCTGCTCTGGAAGACTACTTCAGGGAAGCAATACACTGGGAATAGGAGCTTAGATACTTAGGAGAAGAGAAACATGAGAGTCATGGAATCGTGGAACAGCTTTGCCTGGAAGAAACTTTCAAGATCACGGAGTCCAACCTTTTCCTAGCCCTGTCAGCACTACTAAACCCTCTCCCCCAGCACAACATCTACCCCTTCTCTTAAACACCTCCAGGGATGGGGACTGAACCCGCTCTCTGAGCAGGCTGTTCCGATACCTGACAACCCTTTCAGGAAAGAAATTCCTCCTGACACCCAAGCTGAATTTGCCCTGGTGCAGCTTACGGCCATTTCCCCTTCAGGGAGTTGGAGAGAGAGAGAAGGTCCCCCTTGAGGCTCCTCCAGGCTAAACACCCCCAGCTCCCTCAGCCTCTCATCAGACTTTCGCTCCAGTCCCTTTCCCAACCTCTTTGCTCATCTGGATCTGTTCCAGCTCCTCAATTTGTTTCTTGAAGTGAGAGGCTCAGAACTGCCCCCATTACTGGGCGGGAGAATTATGTCCCTAGTTCTGCTGGCCACAACATTTCTGTTACTAGCCAGGATGCCATTCCATTGGCCTTTCGTGCCACCTGGGCACCCTGCTGGCTCCTGTTCAGCTGGTTGTCATAACTTAAGTCAGTGGGAAGGAAACTGGAAGTTCTTCTGTAACGTTTCTTATGTCCTGAAGGAACGTGCCTTCAGGAGGAAAAGAGCACACGCCAGAGCAGATCTGGGGGGGTTATGTTGTGTAACCCCACTCTATGCTTACGTGGTGTTTCACACGTGGTGGAGCACCGACGTGAGCCAGCTAATGGGGTAGGAGTCTGAAACAAACCTTCACCGATGGAGGACTGTCACTAGCGATTATAGAGAGATGAAATGTGGCTGCGTGGTTCTGCTGTCTTCTCGTCTAGTGAGACCAGTTTTGGAAAGACAGGTGGGTTCCCACTCACCGTGACGTTCTGACTCACCCTGGTGACATCCCGTTCTATTCTCCTCTGTCTGTCTGTGGGATCTGCCAGTCCGGTTAGTGCATGGCTGAGCTTGACGGTGTTGATAATTGACACATAGGAGAAGACCATGACTGTGACAGGTAGGAAGAAGCAGCAGATGAAGATGGAGACAATGTAGGACTTGTAGATTGTGGAGTAGTTAGCTTTCGCCCAGTCTATCTCACAGGTGCCATACATGCGGTCTGGAAAGCAGAAGAAGTCGGTCGTTAGCATTTTTAGAAGAAGCTGGTCAGCGTTTTTAGAAGATCTCTCATATTCTGAGTGATCAGTGTATCTGTCCGAGCGCTGTTCCCTTGTCTTCTTTGAAACACTGAACAACGGACTGATCATTCTAACCTAATGAATTGCCTGCATGGGGACTTGTCCAAGCTAGCCAGTAACAAGATGCAGTGCCATCACTCTGCCCAGTTTGGGTTTGCAGTGTAAATCCGTAATGCAGACACTGTTGTTTCATCAGGAGATGGTGATGACTTCAGAAAAAAAAGGAAGTCATAATTCTGGAGGTTTGGAGAGGGTTGTCTTCTACTCTTATCGGCCACAACCTTCTACAGAGCATCTTGCTAAGCTAAGCCCTGTGACAACAGAACAAGCAATCATGAGGGGAGAATTTGCCACATAGAAGAAGTTCAGTGGCAAAGCAGGAAAGGAAAACATTGAAGGGTAGTTGGGGATTTTCTCCTTAAGGGAAACAAGAAGACAATGACAGTCTCACAGTCCTGATGAGGCTGGAAAAGACCTTAAAGATCATCCAGTCCAACCTAAAACCAACCCAGTCACCCTAACATCTGCCATCTAGATGATGCCACTCAGCACCTCATCCAGCCTGACCCTGAGCACCTCCAGGGACGGCGACTTGACATTCCACCACCAAAGACAACTGATGCAGCTAAAGATTCAGGGAGGGTGAAGCATAGAAGGACGCTGAAAGACGCGAGACCTTTGGCTAAGTGGGAAGTAGAACAGAGTTCGACAAAGGAGCTGCAGGTTTTTAAAGATGAAGCCAGGCAGATGGAAGAACCCGCAGCCAGTAGGATTTACAAAAGGACAGGAGCTGGCGAGGTGCTTAGGGGAGAGGCCGGGGAGATAAAGCACAGCCTCTGCTTAAATATTTTTAGTATGAAGAGTGTTTGACTTCTTTCAGCCTCATGGTGTGTTTGCTCGTGTTCCTAGCACGTTTCAGTCGGGCAGCGTGCGCGTCTCTCCGCAGGATGGTGTGTCACTGATTGTTTTCCATGAAGTGGAAAAAGCTGCCTCTTTTTCCTGACAGCTATGGCAGCAAATTGAATTACAGATAAATGAAGCGTGAGCTGGAATTATTTACCTCAGGTGTTAACCACCTCTGGAGCTACGATACAGGTGAAGCCTGCGTGATTTAGCTATAGATCTCTCCCGGACACAGAGTGGTAAATCTGAAGGAGAGACATCCCTTAATTCCTCAAAGATGATGGGAGGCTGAGACAGAATTAAAGTATCAGAAGATTAAAGTCTCCGGTTCTCATTCAAACCAACTTGGTGTTTTGATCAGCTCTAGGTGAGCTCTGTCAGGACATGCTCAGCAACAGAAGCAGAGTTTGGTCTCCCTTCCTTTTCCCACCAACAGAACTCGAGATTCAAAAGGGTAATGAGAAACTGAACTTCACAGAATAACAAATGGGAAGGGACTTGGAAAGACCATCCAGTCCAATCCCCCTGCCAGAGCAGGATCTCCTAGATCAAGTGGCACAGGAGCATGTTAAGGAGGTTTTTAAATGTTTCCAGAGAGGAGACTCCCCAACCCCCCTGGGCAGCCCCTTCCAGGGCTCTGTCACCCTCACTGGGAAGAAGTTTCTTCTCATATTTACGTGGAACCTCCTCTGTTCCAGCTGACACCCACTGCCCCTTGTCCTGTCGTTGGGTGCCACTGAGCAGAGCCTGGCTCCTTCCTCCTGACCCCCACCCTTTCCATCTTTATAAACATGAATGAGGTCACCCTTCCGTCTCCGTTTTTCTAAGCTGAACAGACCCAGCTCCTTCATCCTTTGCTCATCAGCACCTTTGTAGCCCTGCTACATTCCGGGCTTCCTGCCTGTGAAAATTTTTGCCTGAAAAACGGAAGCAGCCTCCAGGTGCCACGGCAAGAAAACTCTCCACATTTTCCATGAGTTGGAATGCGGGGCTGAGATTTGCTCCTCCGCAGGGGCAACGGCGAGGAAGCTGGGGGAGGGCTTTTGACGTGAGTGTGCAGCGAGAGGACAAAGGAGGAAGGTGAGAGACTTGAAGAGAGGAGACTGAGGTTGATCATCAGGAAACAATTCTTCACTGTGAGGGGGGTGAGATGCTGGAACAGGTTGCCCAGGGCAGTTGTGGCTGCCCCATCCCTGGCAGTGTTCAAGGCCAGGCTGGATGGGGCCCTGAGTAACCTGCTCTGGTGAAGGTGTCCCTGCCTATAGGAGAGGTTGGAACAAGATGCTCTTTAGGATCCAGTCCAATCTTGGCCATTCTAGGATCCTGTGAAAGACTTGATCCGAGTATTTTTTGGGATATCTTCCTAGCGTCTACCGCAGCAGGCAGCGCTCTGCACGTGTGGTAACGTGAGGAATGCTTTTCTCAGTTCCTTTACTAACCCAACCGATTTATGACGAAGGAAAGGCAAGAGTCTTTGTTCAGTTAAGTGGAGTGGGAAGGTATCTGTTACCTGTGTAACTGCCCCAGCCGAGCAGTGGAGCTGCTGACCAGAAGGCGGCTGCTATCCAAATGAGGACCAGAGCCACTGTCATGCTGCTGTTGCTGATGCAGTGACCTGCAATGGCACGGGTTAGTCAGACAAGGAGCTCTAGAAAGGAAAGCACGTATCTCAGACCTGCAAGCACTCCTGCACCAAGGGCTGAATAAGGAAAATCAAGCTGTTTTGAAAAATACTAAACAAACAGAACAATGCGTGAATGTTTATAAGAGACGCTTCGATTTGACAGCACCTGTGGGGCTTGTGCTCACGACCACCTGGGAAGGGTGGAAATCGGGGCCTTTAAGCAGGAGCCCTCCGGTTTGCTGAGCACTGCTGAGTTAGCAAAGTCTCTGTTGTGCTTTGCTACTTGTGAACAGTAGGAAATGATTGTGCATGGTGTTAAATAGAAACAAACAGGCTAAGGCTCAACTCAGAGGGCTTTCTTCAAGGTTTTCCATGTCAGAAATGAGAAAATGCCTTAGATGATGGAGTGGCTACTCCAGCTGACAAGGACCAAGCAACGGATGCCGTATGCTTGGTCTTCTGTTGGGCCATTGACACGATCCCCCACGACATCCTTCTCTCTGAGCTGAAGATAGGGATTTGATGGGTGGACTCTTTGGTGGATAAGGAATTGGTTTCTGGTTCCAGAAAGTAGTGGAATCAAGTCTGTGATTGCAGAACTAGAGAAAAGACATCTCACTGCAGTTCTTTTCACAGCCAGTACTGCTCTCCACTATTCCAGAAAAGAATTCTGGTGAATTAAAACACCAATAGGTTCCTGCCTGAAGGACCACAGTCCCACAGTACTGATGAGGCTGGAAAAGACCTTAAAGATCATCCAGCCCAACCTAAACCAACCCAGTCACCCTAACATCTGCCATCTAGCTCCTGCCACTCAGCTCCTCATCCAGCCTGACCTTGAAGACCTCCAGAGGGTGCAAGCAGTCCTAACAATAGCATGAAGGTTCATAATGCCTCATCTGAGGGTGGGTGAAAGGAAGACTAGGAGGGTGTTACGGAAGGTGTAGGTGTATAGAAGAGAGATTACCTAAACCCAGAATGAGTGGTAAGGAAAGGTTTCTCCTTACACTGTGAAGGGAGTGCCTGGGGTGGGGGTAATGATTTAAAGAGACGTAAAGGGAAAAGGTGGACTTGCTGCTGAATACTGCACAGGGCAGGAAATCATGTGAAGGATTTCAGGACAGGTTTGTCTCGTGGGACACCTGCATGTCTTTACAAAGGAACTCATGCCAAGGGTTAATAAAAACATGACATTAAAAAAGGAGGATGACAGAGGTGAGTGAAGGGTTCCCAGCAGCGAAAAGAGTCATGAAGGTGAGATGTCTGGTTACAGAGCAACAGGGCACTGGGGAAGGAAGGAAGAAGGGTGGTGGTGATGATGCTCTGCACATCTGGGAGACAGAAAGGACTGAGGGACCGTCTGGGCAGAGTCTGGTCACAGTCAGTTCTGGGGATGCTGAGGAGGTTTATTGTGCCCTGGTGTAAAAGCACTCACCAGAGGGAGCCTGAGGAGACTCAGGGTACAGCAGTGTGGTCAGATGGGCACTTCTGAGTACTCTGAGCACTGGCTAAAGCCGTCTGTGATGCCTGCTGTGCACAAACCCCGGCCAGACACCCTCTAGAGTCAAAATACTTGTGTGTTTTTGGGAAGCCTTCCAATCCAAGGGTCCCATCAATGACTGGAAACTTCCCAAACAGCATCTCCAAGAAGAGGAATTGTGTTGCTTAGGGTGAGATCCATAAAAAGACATTTGCATCTCTAAAAGATTCATTTAAGTTGGATTTGGTACAATACAGAGAGCTGTCAGGACCTGTGCTACCCCAGGGGTCAGAACCCACGCGGACTAACACGCACCAGTAATCCTTTGGCTCTTACTGGGGTTAACCCCCAGGGACTCTGTGCTAACAAGTCTGTGTGCTAAATGACTATGCAGTTCAGGTTTCCAGTGTATCTGATTTACAGCTTCTACGGCCTGTGAGTAAGGGAAGTACAGATTTATGGCCGAACTGGACCTGTCTCTATTCCTTACCTCTCTCAGGATGGCAGCCCTTGATGTAGCGGGTCACACTTATTACCGTCAGGGTGTTAATGCTAGCCAGGCCGAAGAGCAGTGTCATAAAGCCATCCAGCTGAAAAACAAGGCAGGGCAGGATGTTCATTTACTGCAGGCAGCTGAAGGGGAAACGAACTCGGGGGGTTGCTCCTGTCGTTTTCATATGAGTGCTTTTGAGATTGTCTCCACAAACACAACCAGCAGGGAAGTACAGAATGCCAGCAGCAGTTATCTTCTATCGGATCAGTGAGATGTTCAAAAATTAGCCCAGTGCTCTGTCACGTACAGAGCATAAGAAAGCTCACCCACACATCTATGCCTCCCCAAATGACCTGCCAGCTGGAGGAGAGGCTTGGAGTGAAATGAAGAAATGCCTGAGCAGGCAAGAATGCGCTGGATGCAGCTGCCCTGCTTAAGCAGAACCAAACCCATCAGCGAGGGAAGAGCACAGGAGGTACCAGGCCTGGCTGACTGAGAAAAGCTTCTAGAAAACCTCAGTAAAACTACCCCGAGGGTGCTCATTGCCACAGACTGAGGCTGAGTGCTGGCGCTCCTCGTGACCCGCTGTTTATTAAGGTCTGGTTCTCAGCACCTCTGGTTGATGCGAGCAGAGCCATGAGGTCGTGCAGCTCCCTGCTGACATCGAGGTCCCAGCAACATCCGTGCAGGATGGTTAAACTCTGCCGGCTTTGTTTGTGGACGTAGGAGGGAAGACGGTGCTGACCCCACTGGAGGTGGATGCACCAATCTGCTGGGCAGCCGAAGGACAGAGATCTGACCGAGAGAGCTCCACGAAGCGCCATGAGGATGGTCAGGGGATGGGAGCACTTGCCTTAAGAGGAGAGCTCTGGGACTTTTCAGTTTGGAGAAGAGGAGACTACGAGGGGATTGAATCCCTATTTATAATGAGGGCTGGGTGTCAAGAAAACTGTGCACCCTGCGACAGGACGGGGGGCACTGGGTGTCAGTTGGAGCACAGGAAGTTCCACCTCAACAGGAGGAAGAACCTCTTCACTGTAAGGGTCACAGAGCACTAGAAGGGGCTGCCCAGGGAGGTTGTGGGGTCTCTGTCTCTAGAGGACTCATCTGGATGCATTCCTGTGTGACCTGTCTTGGGTTCTGTGATCCTGCTCGAGCAAGGAGGTTTGACTCAATGACCTCTGGAGGTCCCTTCCAACCCCTAATGANCCTGAAACCCCCCCCCACACCCCCCCCATGAATTCATGAGGCATCCTTGACAGCAGATGGAGTAAAATAAACCACATTGTTCTCCTCACTGCACTGATCAATATTTATTGGCACAAAAGGCCTAGTTCATTCCTGTTTGGGCTCAAACACTGATCTCATCAGTCAGAAAGGCTGCATCACGCCCCCCCCCGCTGGACAACTGGTGGGTCTGGTGCAATCGAGCCCGTCTGTTCCCCTCCAAAGCCACAATGTCCCTCCCATTTTTCTTTTCTGTTAAGATAACAAATATGTAGGGATAAGAAAGTTAAGCTTGAGATGTGGATTCCGTGAGGTCACCCTGGCAATCTCTCCTGACTATCTCCTGAACACCTGAAAACCACTTTGTCATTTTCTTTAATTTTAATTCTCTCAAGCTAATTTTTCCTCAGTTTCAGAGAGTTTCAAGGCTCAGGGGTTTTGCATTCAACACGTGATGAAATCTCTCTGTTGTCGGCATGTGTTTTAAAGATAGGAAGTATCTGAGTGCAATAGTTAGGCTACACAACCACGTGCAGATATGGAGTTGCACTAACTGCTTTAAATACACATATCAAAGGTATAGAATTTTATATATCAGTTATAGACTAACTGCATTATATAATGACATGTTATATACTATAATTTACTATANTCTGTTGTCGGCATGTATTTTAAAGATAGGAAGTATCTGAGTACAATAGGCTACACAACCATGTGCAGATATGGAGTTGCACTAACTGCTTTAAATACACATATCAAAGGTATAGAATTTTATATATCAGTTATAGACTAACTGCATTATATAATGACATGTGTTATATATTATAATTTACTGTATCATGTATTAGAATCACAGGATTATTGAGGTTGGAAAAGCCCTCTGAGCTCATCAAGACCCGGCACAGGACCTAACGTCACCACAGTGGCCAGACCAGGGCACTAAGGCTCATAGCTATGCTGTCCTTAACACCTCCAGAGATGGGGACTCCCCCACTGCCCTGGGCAGTCCATTCCAGGCTCTGATCACCCCATCCATGAGGAAGGGCTTCCTAACGTCCAACCTAACCTTCCCCTGCTGCAGCTTCATGCCCTGTCCTCTTGTCCTGGTGCTTGTTGTCTGGGAGAAGAGCCTGACCCCCACCGGACTGCAGTCTCCCTTTAGGGAGCTGTAAAGAGGAGTAAGGATGCCCAGAGTCTCCTCTTCTCCAGGCTGAAAAACCCTGGTTCCCTCAGCCTCTCTTTGTCAGACTTTCCCTCTAGTCCCCTCACTAGTCCGGATTGCACCCCGCTCATACAATTACACACACTAAATAATTATTACATGATTATATACAATTCTGTATTATTTAATACTACTTTCTATAGTAACTGTGTCTAAATGTGAACCATAATTCAGTTAAATTCACCCGTAATGCCAGTTCAGTGTGCAGGTGAGATTTTGACTTTAGTGGTGTTGGGGAGTCTGGAAAATAATCTCTCTCTTTGTAGTTATTTTAGGGTTTTATACTGGGTTAACTGGGAGCAGGGTTAGGCTGGACATTTGTTTACTGAAAAGTAGTCAGACACTGGAACAGGCTGCCTAGGAAGGGGGTCGAGTCACTATCAAAGGAGATGTTTAGAGATCCCAGTACTGATGGGGCTGGAAAAGACCTTAAGGATCATCCAGTCCAAACTAAACCCAACCCAGTCACCCTAACCTCTGCCATCTAGCTCCTGCCACTCAGCAC
>VZRI01004353.1:94094-184262 GCA_013397515.1 Upupa epops | reverse complement strand
GCCCACTGTTTTTCTGCTGGCCTTTGTCCCAGCAGTCACCGTGTCTTGTGGTACTGACCTGTCCTCTCCGTGTTTTGGGCTACTTTCCCTCCTGGCGGGCACTGCTCAGGGCTCGACTCCGTCTCGCAGGGTATTCAGGAGCAAATTTCTCTTCGACCAACAAGGCGACTGAAGACTTGAAAGGGGAAGAAGATCCCAGCTGCTTAAGCCGTGTATTTAGAAGCTTATTTATCAGTGCGGTCACACACACAGGGTACACATCTGGCTGCAGAATCAAGATGAATCCGACCTAGAAAATAGTTCCTTTGTTTTTATTAGTATTCCTTGCACTTCAGTCTGATCTGGACGCCTGGCAAAGTACTTACTTCTGACAGGTACTTCGTAGTGAGATTACGGGGTACTGGGGGGTTTACCAGACTTGTAAAATACACGCTCGTCTGTTAGAATGCAGATACAGTCACAGAGGAGACAGCATGTACAAGATCGGCAGTACAGGTACACAACAACCACCACCTCAACACAGTGCTAACTGGGGGCCCAGGTATAAGGTTCTCAAACTGTACATGTATTTTTAAAAAGATAAAGCCTTTAAAAATATTGATATTGTGAAGCATTTTCATTAAGACCAAACACTTCTTAAGAACAGGAAAATGATAGCAGCAGTGTGGGGGGGTGATCTAAGCCACTAACGATGAGAATAAATACAAATGTTAAAAGAAGTGCTGAATGCTCTGCTTGCACCACTCTTACGGAGAGAGCCCACCTGACTCTTTAGTCCAAGCCATGAGTACAGTCCTTTCTGCTACAGGAACTAAGAAGGCTTTCAATATGGACTCCTTAAAACTAGGCTTGTTTTATTTACACTGGTCAAAGTTCACTCCTCCTCCCAACAGCGAAATGTGCAGAAGGGTTTCCTGCACGTTACACAATGTAAAAACACTTTCAAAAGCTAGGAAAACACAAGTAAAGCTGTACAATGTTTGTTCCCTGCTCCAGTTCATCGCAGTGAAGTTAAAATGGACGAGTTGTCATGCCCAGAAGACTTCCTGTAGGGTCAGGCAATGGAGGTAAGTGCCTACAGCTTCAGGTGCCAAATGAGAAAGGACTGGTGCTGACATCCGCAGAAAGCTTCTATGCACAGGAAGGAGCACGGCTACTTGTGAGAGACAGCCCTCTTCATGTAGGACACAGGACTGCAAAAGAACCATGAGTTAGTCTTGAGGGACAGCAGTGAAGTTAATTCATACAAAAGTGGGCTGTAAACACTAAAATATGTAAATGTTGGAGTCTACCCTATTAGTAAACAGTAACATCTAGACATCCATGGACACCTGCACTTAGGAGATCATACGCTTCTCAAAAGGTAACTGGCACAACTCACTACCTCAAACTAGCATTACGCAGGAATGAGTTAAAGGTCATGTCTTAGTGGGGTTTTTTTGAGGTTAATGTTCTGATTTTATTAGGACACAGAACATTAAAGGTGACACACACGCAGCTAGGTATGAAAAGCATGCACTGACAACTTGAGATTCTCACTCTGCTCTCTATTTCTGGGGCGTGCTTTTGAATCACTCGGTGAGAAAGGTAAGACATGTCCTTCACGAGTTTCTCATTCCTGTTTCACGCAGGAGACACAAACCTCAGGGCAATCCAGCTTTCAAACCAATGCTAGCACAACACAAAAGCAAACAAAGAAGTCAGCTTTGGTTGGAGGTAATAAAATGTTGTCGTTAGCTAAGTATTTGCATAATTTAGAAACAGAACAAAGCATGAATTAGTGATTTATTGAAACAACAAACAATACCTTTAAATCCCCCCCCACTTTTTTAAAACCTCTACTAGAAACTTGAAAGATCAGACACAGAATAGGAAAAGCAAGCTGAAAGACTAAAAAGTGATTCTGCCTTCATGACATCTACATTGATGAAGAAGTCACAAAGAAAACGCCACCAGAGCTATCTGGGGCATTTTTCTCAGCAGTGGCGTAGCGCCTGTTGTTTTAGCACTGTATTTTCATGTCCTGATGAGTGTTTAATGACGACTGAAAGAGAACACACATTTCAGCAATGAAGAAAATTGAGAACAGTTTAAGGACACATCTGAGTCAAACACTTTGCTTTCAGCTTTTTATCTGTAATAGTTACCTTTATGTCAGTTATAGAATTACTGAGGCTGGGAAAGACCTGAGCTCATCCAGCCCAGCCTAGGACCTAACATCATCACATCGACCAGACCAGGGCACTAAGGGCCATTTCTAGTCTGTCCTTAACACCTCCAGGATGGGGACCCCATCGCTGCCCTGGGCAGTCCATTCCAGGCTCTGAGCACCCTTTCCATAAGGAAGGGCTTCCTAACATCCAACCTAATCCTCCCCTTCAGACCTTGCCCTCTCATCCTGTGGCTAGTCGCCTGTGAGAAGAACCTGACCCCTATCTGACTACAGCTTCTCTTCAGGTAGTTTAGAGAGCGATACGGTCCCCGCTGAGTCTCCTCTTCCAATGGCCAGACACCCCCAGCTCCCCTAGCCTCTTCTCATAACATTTTCCCTCCAGTCCCTTCGCCAGCATTAGTAGGTGTGTTCTTGAAGTGAGAAAAACCTAATTAACTGTGCAGACACTGAGAGTGATTTCAACAGTTGGCATATCCTGCTGCTGGCAGGTTATAGTCCAAACTTAGCCTTGTACCTGAAGTCAAAACTTCACATTTTGTTAAAAGCTGGAAAAACTGTGAAATAATGTGTCTAGGTATGACTTTACAACTTACCTCTACTGCTTCTGTGAATATCTACAGGCTAACATCTCTTAGGTATCAGTTTATTCCCTAAGTAGTTTAATGAAGGAAGCCTTTGCTTCCAGCAGACCTCCTTATTCTCGTAATAATAAACTTCCCCCAGTGCCTGCCACAGCTTATTTATATTTCCTGATACCTATGAAATTTGCCCAGAGATGTTGTGGAGTCTCCTTCTCTGGAGACATTTAAAACCTACCTGGTCAAACTGGATGTGGCTTTCAACTGAAAATAGCCTTTAGCTATTAGAAACAGTGGCTTCAGTCCTTCTCCTACCTAGATGTTGTCCCCCACACTATGTGTGACATACAGCTACTCTCACAGCCCTTGTGGGGTTGAAATTTGCAGTTATGTCTGAGGCTGAAGAGTGACAACACAATTCCAGAGACATTTTCTTCAGAAAGCAGCCTCAACGCGCAAACTTCGCAGACTGCTGAGGGATCTACTCGCTGTACTATTGCACTTAGCAAGTACATCACAAAGCAGAAATGCCATTACACCACACAGGCAAGAAGAAAGATTCAGTAATTAAAAAGATTCTGAAAACAATACGACTACAGGACACAACAAAAATGATCTCTGCATTTTACACTGTACCTTGTGCACAAGAAACTTTGCTGCTTCCTTGCTGGTGTTCAACGGAAACAAGCAGTGACTCTAAAGCACACTGGTTAGACCATCCAAAAAGGCTGTAGGCAGGCTGAGCACCAAAAGTATTTAACTAATGAACTCATTAAGCAGCCAGCTTCAGGCCCACAGTCTGCTTTCTAAGATCCAGGACTCCAGCATTGGACTAGTATTTCTTCCTGTCAGCAAATGCTGATCATCTTCCCACCATCTTCCAAATCTTACTTTCTGCTTCATGACCTCGACTGATAAAATATCATAATGTATAAAATATATTTGGAAAAAATGAAGCCCAATTGCAAATGTTAATCAATTCCATGTTGCCCCCTTTTTTTCATTCTAAAGCTATAAAATATGAATCATATGCTGGTGGGAGAAGAGCTGCAATTTACCTGCCAAGTGAATCTAGAATGATGTATTGGTTTGGAAGGGATTGCTGAAGGCCATCTAGTCCAACCTCCCTACAACCAGCAGGAACACCTCTCACTAAAACAAGGTGCCTGGTGCCCCATCCAGCCTGACCTGGAAGGTCTCCAGGAATAGGGCCTCCAGCACCTCTCCAGGCAGCCTGTTCCAGGGATCCCCCACCCTCAGATTCAAGGCCTTTTTCCCCCTGTCCAGCCTCAATGTGCCCTTTTGGGATACATGTAAGGGGCTCTGCAGGGCTTAAACTGTGTTTGTTTTAAAAGGCTGGAGGGAAGAACTCAACGTCTTGGTTAAGTCGACTGCTGTAGATTGTCCTGGTCAGAGGTGTCCTGAGGAACACCTGATGAATTACTAGATGACCACAGCATACTTTCAGCAAGTGAAAACTAGGCCTGAGCCTTAATGTCCTTTCCCACTCTTCTTGTTGGATGAGGTCTGTGCTGTATTGGGACATCCAGGAGCCGTGTTTTCCCCCTAAAGCCATCTTCTGAAGCCTTGCTTAACCCACTGTAAACTTTCCTATTTCCGTAGTGACTTTTGGACGTTATGGATAGTTTCAGCCTCATAGGAAAGGTCACCAATCTAGCCTGAGTGAGGTACTGTAACTGCAGTACCTAGGGAACAGATGGCTCTGTGCATCACGCACCATTATAGAGTTTTGCGCGTTCCTTTCATTCTTACTAACTTCAGGATGGAAATGTTCATGGAAAAGTGAAGAGAAACAAAACTCCACAAAAGGAAAAGAAACTCCCTCAAAAATAATTGGGAGTAACATGAAGAGAAGGTGAGTTACTGGCTTGTATGAGGCTCTACATGGAATACAGACAGTCCTGCTCTGGGATACTCACCTCTGAAGAGGAACTTCCTGTAGAGTGGATCCAGGGGGAGGCTAACTCAAAACTGGAAAGAGTGACTTCAGCGTGAGGATGAAACAATGGTGTTTTAAACGTTTTGGGGACACAAGGGGGCAGCAGAAATTGTGGAAAGAGGATGCTTAAAAAAAAGCAAATGCCAGAAGTAATTTTTAAACTAATAATCTTATTCAGAAATACATACTGAGGGGGCTTCTGTTCCTAACACTAAGTGCACTGAGCTGCATCATCCTTTTCACTTCTTTACTATGATAGAGCTGCACATCCCATGCTCCCAGGATTTCTACTTCCAGCATTGCAGGAGCTTTAGCTGGTTATGAAAGAAAATAAAAGAATGACCCACAGTAGCACTGATGGTCAACAGCAGATCTGCTGCAGAACTCTCCTTCAAGTTCCACGCCCCTGGTGCAGCTCCTGCCCAAAAGTGCCTTCACAAACCAAACTTACTCTATCGTTATTAAGTGAAGATACCAAGTCTTGGGCAACACACATGGAGAGAGGGTCTGTGTGGCTTCCTACGTGATCCAAAAGTAGTCTCTCAAATGTCAGAATTATTTTTGCATTTCAGTTCAGGATAGTCAAGATGGTGACACTTACACAACACACTATGAAAACTTCGTAAGGCTACACATATCCTCGTCACACATAGCAGACTGCCTGCTTTTTGTTCTAAGATTACAAAAGAAGACCCTCATAGGAACAAGAAGTTAACAGATGTTAAGAGAACCAAGTATCTTCTGACACATAATTCATGTTTCAAAGCTTCATTTCTTACTTAAAGCTTAATAAAAGGAATAGAATCCAATGCAGTCTAAGACCATAGTTGGATAACAGTAAGCAAAAGTAAATGAACATAATTAGTGCTATACCAGATGGATTATTACTAAGTGTTCTGCAAGTTATTTTCCTCCTGCTTCTTTTGGAAAACAACTCCAAGGAGATAGGGCTTGTCCAGAGAGGAGCAACCCAAATGATTAGAGGGCTGGAACACAGCCCCTAAGAGGACAGGCTGAGCAAGTTGGGGTTGTTCAACCTCAAGAAGAGGAGGCTCCCAGGTGACCTTCTAGCAGCTTTCCACTACCTGAAGGGTCCTACAAGAAAGCTGGAGTAGGGTTTTTGACATAGGTGCACAGCAAGAGGACAAGGGTGAAAGGNTGGAACTAGATGATCTTTAAGGTCCCTTTCCACCTTGGCCATTCAATGAGCGTATGATTCACACCCCTCAGTCCTCACAATCATTTTCACCCTGACAAACATTTTTTATCTTCCCAGTGAAGAGAGCGCTCTTCAAAAATTCAGTCACTCCTTGTATTTTGAAATTCCAGGAGTAGGTTGGAATTTCAAGGTACCAAAGCTGAGCTAAAAGTTGGTCTAAGCGATTGTACTGAATAATCTAATGTCCCTTTAACAAGCTTTAAAAATTCTTTCCAGACAACAGACAGGTGGCTGGGATTATTTCTTGCCATGTATGAAATCTCACTAAGGCTTTAGGCGATTAGTTTCATTGCCAGAAAGAGAAACTGATTGCTCATTCCACAGGATGAATAGCTATTAACATGTAACACAGTCAGCCAGACCATAAATAATGCAACCAATATATAAAGCTATAATCTGAACATAACCGGTAGTTCACTGAGTTAAGGCAACACTGTAAAGACGAGTAATGATCTGTGCTTAGTAGCTTATACAACTGGGTGTTGTGTAAACGGACCCACAGAAGGTCAGGAAAGTCTTAAGTTCTGCTCAGTGATGGAATGGAAGAGGGGGAAAAAAATCAGATTTCACTTTCAGTACAAGAGATCTGTTCACTCTTCATACTCAACATTTCTGCTTTACAATTTAGAGACAACAGTGCTTTGATATAATAACCTGTCTGATGCAGTACCTTTGAGTATGATCTTCTTGTAATTGTTGTATCTCATTAGTAGAAATCCCTAGTGATTTTAATGTCACAAGCATGCAAAGGCAGAGGTAAGAGAACCTCAGGATCGGGCTTCCTAGGTCATCCTGTCCTATGGTCAGCTAAGCTCCTTTCACTGGCCCAGTCAACATTCCTGGAGGTGTTTAAGAGAAGGGTAGATGTTGCATTGGGGAACAGGGTGGCGACAGGGCTAGGAAAAGGTTGGATTCTATGATCCTGAAGATCTCTTCCATTCTATGGCTCTGTAAGCCTTCTCTGCAGTATATTGCTCCATTCCACTAGGCAGCCAGTTTTTTCTCAGTACCCTCACAGTCTGAAAATATTTCTGGATAGCTACACCTAAAACCAAGAGCAAACACTGCGAAGAGCACTGCAGATTGCACTCACCTTCTACAAGAGACAGCACAATGAAGAGCAAACAGCTTTCACTGTTTACAGCATTTTGTCACAGAATCTCAGAATGTATTGGGTTGTAAGGGACCTAGGAAGGTCATCTAGTCCAACCCCCCTACCACAAGCAGGGACATCTCTCACTAGAATGGATTGCCCAGAGCCCCAACCAGCATGACCTTGAGTGCCTCTAGGGATGGAGCTTCTACCACCTCTCTGAGCAACCTATTCTAGTGTTCCACCACCTTCATTTTAAACCCTGCTCTACTTTGAAACCATTGCCCCATATCCTCTTGTGTCAAAGATTCTGTTTCACAAAACTAAAGCTTAGTGCTTTCACTGTTAAAAAACTCCACTTTGATCCTGCAACTAAATGGCTCTCACCTCACAAGTAAATACATCTATTTTTAAGAAGGATTTTCAGAAAGTCCAAGTAAGCAATGGAGAAATCAGAGACACCAAATGGAAGGATCTCTGTGTTCTTATGCAACGTAGTAGTTCTGCAACTCAACAGGAAACTGAGAAATGAGCCTCTTCCCATGGGAGGTCTGACAGAGCTAGTACAACACTGCACAGCTCTCCTCAGATTTCCTGAAGCAACAGCACGCTAAACTTCAGGCACTACCTCCAGACTGAAGTATTTTCCAACCTCTGCAAGAACACAGTGATTTTAAGTCTGTGTAAGGAATACAAGAACATTCAAAAATCATAGGGAGGCAGTTAAATTTGAAAAAGCTGTGATATTTTGTTCTGCTTTAGAAGCTGAAGAGAATCTGTGGGTTTGTGTGTTTTCCACAGAAAAGTTCAAAGTTTGGGTTTAAAAAGATGAAAAGTGTTCGTCCCCATTCTTCTTCCCCCTTGGTGAATTCTGCTACCTTCTTCACTTCTTCACCTGCGTCACTGCTGCTGAGAGAGAATGTTATGGCTGCTGAGAGTGAAGAAAATTGATGGTGAGTGTGAAGATTCACATGGACTTGGGAAGCCTGTAAGAATTCTGAACTTCTAAGATTTATGGAAATTGAGACTAATGTCAGACGACCACCATGACTTGAGAAAGAGATTAGCAGGAAGCACCCATAATAAAGATGTTTCAAACATTTTATATAGTTACTCTAAGGGCAGTGTGATGAAACTCTCTGTGTCTAGGTCTGTATCTTATGTGGGGTTGTTTTTCTCTCTGTGTGGTGAGAGGAGGGAATTAAAATGTCCTGGAGCCTTTCTTCTCCAAATTGAGTCAGTTGTTTCATTGCCTACAGATTCCTCAGCAGGTTTGTTAAACCCTCCCTTTGTGTCCGATCCTTTAGCTAAAAGCTCTTGGATAAAAGATAGTTGTGGTCTCTAACCCGTGACATTAGAAGATGGCCCTATTTGCAAGCCCAGAATTAAGAAGTAATGTAAGGATCAGTAAGATCTAGGCAGAAGTTAAGTCAGTAGAAAAATATTTAAAAGCAGTTCAACAACCTGGAAACTACCTGGCAGAACTCCTGTGAGGTAAAGCAATGATTGTCAGTGCCTGACATTCTATTAATATAATCAATACCTAAGACTGGGAAAGAACTGCTTCAGACACAACCTTGTAAATAAAATGTGAAGAAGGAATAACAAGTAAATACAAAAGACACTCTTTTTACTATTGATCAGAAGGTAACACAAAGCTGTAAGAACTTAACCTAGCAATGCATTACTATTGTAGACAGTTTGAAATCCAATCCCAGTTCCCTCAGCTACTCCTTGTAAGACTTGTGCCCTAGACCTTTTCCAGCTTTGCTGTCCTTCTTTAGACCCTCTCAAGCACACCTCAATGTTCTTATTGTAGCAAGGGGCTCAAAGTGAACCCAGTGTTCAGGGTGTGGCCCCATCAGCACCAAGTACATGAAGACAATCACTTCCCTGTTCCGGCTGATCAGACCATGTCTGATACAGGCCGGGATGCTGTTGGCCTTCTCAACCACCCGGGCACACTGCTGACTCATGATCAGACAGCTATCAAACAACACCCACAAGTTCTTTTCCTCCAGGCACCTCAAGCTTTATAGTGTTGCTTGGGGCTCAGCACTTGGCCTTTTTGAACCTTGAACTGCCGGCCTTGGCCCACTGACTCAGCCGCTCCAGAACCTTCTGCAGTCCTTCTACCCTCCAGCAGATCAACACGCCAGCCCAGCTTGGTGTCACCTGCAAGCTTGCTGAGGATGCACTTAGACAGATCACTAGTAAAGTTATTAAACAGGAGTGACCCCAACACTGAGCCCTGGAGAACACGACACGATCAGCCACCAACTGGCTTTAAATCCATTCACCACAACTCTTTGGACCCCAACATCCATCCGATATTTTCTCCAGCAAAGCATATGCACACTCAAGCTATGAGCAGCCAGTTCTCCAGGAGGATGCTGCACAATACAGTGTCAAAGGCTTTACTGAAGTCCAGGCAAACAACATCCACAGCCTTTCCCTCACCAACCAACTGGGTCACCTTATCATAGAAGATAGATTAGGCAAGCAGGATCTGCCTCTCATAAACCCATGCTGGCAGGACCAGATCACCTGGCTGCCCTGTCCTTGCATGTCTGATTCAATGGCACTCAGGATGACCTGCTCCATAACCTCCCCTGGTACCGAAGTCACACTGGCAGTCCTAAAGTCTCCTGGATCCCCCTGTGTGGTTCTGTGATTCTGGCCCTTTCTTGTATATAGGTGTCACATTTGCCACCATCAAACATACACATCCATATCTGAATACACAGCAAACAGTATAGTTGCTGGTTGCTCTAGTATACTATCACGAACAAAACATGTTTGCTCAGAAATCTTGGACAGAACAGAATAAAAACAAGGGTTGTGTCTGATAAAAAGGCGACACTGAATGCTGTAGGGCTCTGTTACTATCAGATATATCTCATACATACATTTAGAATGAAAAAACCCCATACTCACCCTTTAAAATATAGTCTGTTAACAAGCTTGGCACTTTTTCACTGTCCTCTTTCATGGCATGCAGGACTGAAGAATACAAAAAATAAATCAGAGATCTGGTCACAAATTAAAGATAATGCTCTAAAAAGAAACACCACAGGGAGAGTACTACCAGACTAGTAAGAAAACTCTTCAGCAGGACATGAGAAGATAGGAGACACATCACATCTCCACCTTTCAGTTGTGCAGTTAGCACAGTAAGTGGATAAAAAACCCCACCTTTATGTCACAAATTATCACAGCACAATGTCATTAGTCATAACAAGAAGAAATAAAAATCACTTCCACATAAACAACAAGCAAAAGCGGTCAATTTCCGTATTTGGCTGTGAATGAGCTGATCAAATACTCTTTTCTTCCCTTCATGCTCGAAACGGTGATGGTTAGCAGCTGTACCTCAGAAAAATGTGAAGTACCTGACTGAATTTGGCAATCAAAATGGTCTACCCTTGCCTATTTCTGAACAAGGGGAAACATGCTGATAACTCGACATGTAGAAGGCATCCTCATACACAAAACCAACACCTCTTTATGAAGTGCTCTGGCCATCTCTGAAAGAATCAAAAGCATAGATTGCTACAGAATGTAAATACAATCAGAAACTCCAAATTCTTCATATGAGGCTCTGAACTGAAACCAGAGCAAGTGTTTCATTTCAGTTCTCCTGTTGAAGTGGGACACTAGTGTTCATTACTGCACATTAATTCACAGCTTCGAAGTTAAAAAAAAACCCCAATGTCCAAGCACCTGCTTTACTGCCTTCACAGCAGAGAGAACAAGCCAGAAATCTGCTACCGGGTCACAGAAGAAAGCTCCAGCCAGGTCACAGAAGGCTGTCTAAGTATTGGGTCCAGATGGCCAGGAACCTGCAATATGCCCTTGTGGCCAACAAGGCCAATGGCATCCCGGGGTGGATCAACAGAGGTTCTCCTCCCCTCTCTACTCTGCCCTGGTGAGGCCACATCTAGGTTATTGTGTCCAGTTCTGGGCCTCTCAGTTCCAGAAGGGCAGGGAACTACTTGAGACAGTCCAGTGCAGAGCCACAAGGATGATGAACGGAGAGGAGCATCTCCCCGAGGAGGAAAAGCTGAGGAAGCTAGGTCTCTTTAGCTTGGAATAAAGGAGACTGAGGGGTGACCTCATTCATGTTTATCAATATGGGAAGGGCAGGTGTCAGGAGGAAGGAGCCAGGCTCTGCTCAGTGGCACCCAACGACAGGACAAGGGGCAATGGCTGCCTGCTGGAACAGAGGAGGTTCCACATAAATATGAGAGAAAACTCTGCAGGGAAAGTGACAGAGCACTGGAGGGGGCTGCCCAGGGAGGTTATGGAATCTCCTTCTTTGGAGACACTTAAAACCCGCTTGGACATGTTCTTGTGTGACTTGATCTAGGTGATCCTGCTCTGGTGGGGGCATTGGACTGAATAATCTCTCAAGGTCCCACCTCATCTCTAACATGCTGTGATTTGCACAAGGCAGTGTGTTAATAAACCATTAAAGACCACAAAACACTTTTTGGAGGCTCTCCAAAGATTCTTCCTGCTCAGTACTGACTTTTGGAGAACAGTTTCAAGTGACATTTAAATATGGCAAGAGGATTAAATGTGTCTCCAGGACTAAATATAAAACAAGAAATCACTCTGACACAGAATAAGTATAAATTACCAGCTAAGAACTGCTACTGCATATTGTTGAATACAAGGGGAATTGAATTCCTGCTTAAAAGCTTCATTTACTCCAGAATGTGCACAATAATCCAGTTGTGGAATTACAGAGCAGTGGTGCTGGAAAACACCTTAAGATGCAGTTAGCTCCAAAGCCCTGCACTGATTTCTGATCAAATACATTGATTTGTATCATCAATAGCGTGCCCAACAGGACTAGGGATGTAATTCTCCCTCTTTACTAGGCACTGGTGAGGCCTCCCCTTGAATACTGGGTCCAGTTCTGGGCTGCTTGCTTCAAGAAAGAGATTTGAGGTGCTGGAGTGGGTCCAGAGGATGAACAAGGCTCAAGATGGGACTGGAGAGAAAGTCTGATGAGGACATGCTGAGGAAGCTGGGGGTGTTTAGGCTGGAGAAGACTCAAGAGGGACCTTCTCCCTCTCTACAACTACATGAAGGGAGGCTGAAGTCAGGCTCTTCTCCCATACAACCAGTGCCAAAATGAGAGGACAGGGCCTGAAGCTGTGGCAGGGGAGGATGAGGCTGGATGTTAGGAAGCCCTTCCTCATGGACAGGTTAATCAGACACGGTGATGGATTGCCCAGGGCTGTGATGCTGTGGTGGAGTCCCCATTCCTGGGGTGTTTAAGGACAGGCTGGACGTGCTACTTAGTGCCATGGTCTGGCTGATGTGGTGATGTTAGGTCCTAGGCTGGGCTGGATGAGCTCAGAGGGCTTTTCCAGCCTAAATGATTCTGTGACGCACACTACCTTCTGTTTTAAACCGTTCCTATTAACCTCAAGTGAGGGAGATGCTACTGACTCCTACACATTGTGTTTAACCACCTTAGCAATTACTTTTTCAAAAATACAACCTTATTTTTATGCAAATTTGCATTAAAAAAACCCACCCATACGTATCAGAGGACTCAGAATATAATAATAATTTAGAGGATCTGCCTGAAAAGGTGTAAAGAATGAGAAATGAAAAGCACTGACCAAACTGTGCTTTATAGCTTCCTATTATGATTTTGTACTGAGCCCAAACAAACAGGAGAGCAGCAGGTTTTCAAGTCAGTCAAGTGCAAATATTATGCAACTGTTTGGAAGAGTCCTGAGCACCATTTCTATTTCTCAGTCAGGCCAATCCCCTCAACACAGCACAGGAATTGTAAGCAAGCAGTGGTGTACCAGGTACTCTAAGACAGCACTGCCAAATCCCATGACATGCAGAATGGTCTGATTCTGCTACATGCACGTTGCTTGGTTTCAGAGAACAGCATGGAAGACAAAGGCTCAGACAAACAAACAGTCCGAAGGGCACGGTTAAAAATTGCCAAACATTACATAGGAGCAAGGAGGAAGGGATAATTATGGATTTCACTGGCTCCGAGCAACCACAGTTGGAAAGACACAGAATCAGCAGGGGAACTATATATGCTTACTTTTGGTTAAGGTTTGAAGATCTTCAAGAGATGGAGGTCCACTCTTCTTCTCGTAAGGAATGACGGTTGTTAGGTACTGCCAAAGGAAAACAGTGATGGACAATTACTTGAGAGAAAATACAGCTCCTAGCAATTGAAATTGCTAGCCACAAGTAACAGCTTTTCAAAGATGATCTTTCACAAGCAATTAAGATTCTACCTTTCCCATCCAAAAGCTTTTATCACAGAAGTCAACATCTAATTTATTTTGTTTGTTAAATTGTGTGACCGCTTTACAAGTCCTGCAGCTAAGGACAAAGAAAAAAGGTACTTAAAAAATGGAGATCTGCTTACAGTAAGAAGATTCTCTGTTAGGTTTCTTCCTCAGAACATATGCACATCAATAGGAAAACCTTCCCTCTTCTTCCTCCAGAAATCAACCTGAAGTCTTTCATCTATTTAAAGCACTTCCCACATTCAAATAAAATTTGGAAGAACAACCTTCCCAGCACCTGTCCTCAAACACCACCATAACAGTAGATAAATAATTTTCTAGTTTGCTCTTAATGAAAAATGTGTAAATATGATGCAAGCATCACCCAACATCGGAAAGTAATGCTTTCCTTCCAGGAAGTACATTAAAAAAATGATTCACAAGTAAATACTGATGCTGTCTTCAAATAAACTGGGAAAGTGGCAACAACAGCTGAGGCAGGCTGGGGGGTGCCTTAGGCAAGGTGTTCAGATTTTCTGTTAAACATCTGAAAAAAGAAAACCCTCAAGCTCAGCATACGCTGTGTTTGAATGACCTCAGGACAATGCCATGATTTGCTCAGTGACTGGTTAGCTCTTACTGAGAACGTGAAACATGCCAAGGGTTTGGAGAGATCAATGAGCGTTGCCTGGTGCCAGCTCTGGAAGTTAACTCTACTCCTCTGTGCAAAGGCTGCTTCACGGTGAGGTGAAAATGGAGACACAACTTCCACCTTCTGGTGCTATACACTTCCAACCAAACTGAACCAAGCAGGCTCAATTAAGCATAATAGGGAATTTAATTTAAATTAGTTTTAATAGTCAAGTTGATTGTTTCAGATAAAATTGGGGTCGTTTAACCTGGAGGAAACGCAGGGGGGACCTCATCACTCTCTTTAACTACCTGAAGGGAAGTTGTAGTCAGATGGGGGTCAGGCTCTTCTCCCAGGGAACTAGCACCAGGATGAGAGGGCAGGGCCTGAAGCTGCAGCAGGGGAGGGTTAGATTGGATGTTAGGAAGCCCTTCCTCATGGAAAGGGTGATCAGACATTGGAATGGGCTGCCGAGGGCAATGACGGATTCCCCATCCCTTGGGTGTTGAAGGACAGACTGGCTGTGGCCCTCAGTGCCATGATCTAACTTCCAGCATTTCAAGGACTTTAAGCAGTTGGGAGTTGATTTTCTCTAACCGAGTTATGAGATCAAACAGGGAGTGAAAATTCCTCGTTACAGGCTAAAAAATTCCAAGCCATTTTTGCTTAGGTCCCAAGCACACACAACTACAAGGAGTAGAAACCAAAGTTACTCACTATGAGAGTAATACTATCCAGAAAACAGCACTAAAGACTGAAAAGAGTTCTAAAATAACTGTACAAACTTGCCTCAAACTTTGTTGTGACTTCACGTGTATGAACTTCTTCCTTCTAAGCTACACAAAACCTTGTCTTGTCCTTCATTTGTTTTAGGATAGAGAAAAATCCATCACTCTGCTAACAAGGATATACAATCATAGAAGTATCATGCCTAGAAAGGACCGCCAGGATCACCAAGTCCAACCCTCATCCCAACATCTCCCTAACCACTAGACCATGGCCTCAAGTGCCCTAGCTACTTGTTTTTTAAACACCTCCAGGGGATGGTGACTCCACCACCTCTCTGGGCAGCCTGTTCCAGGCTATACAATACATCCCTGATAAGATAAAAAAGCTAAAAGTATAATCAACACAAAGAGGAGCAATGAGGTTGGGGAAGGTACTGGAGGAAATGTCTGATGAGAAGATCCTGACAGAGCTGGGGATGTTTAGCCTGGAGGAAACTCAAGAGGAACCTTAACATTCTCTACAACTCCCCAAAGACAGGTTGCAGTCAGGTGGAGGTCACGCTCTTCTCCCAAGGAAGGAGGCAGCTAGCACCAGGAAGAAGAGAGGACCTGAAGCTGCACCAGGGGAGGGTGAGGTTGGATGTCAGGAAGCTCTTCCTCTTTCTCATGGAAAGGATGACCAGACACTGGAATGGACTGCCCAGGGCAATGGTGGTATCCCCATCCCAGGAGGAGTTTAAAGAACAGACTGGCTCTGGCATGGCTATGGTCTGGCTGTTAGGTCCTAGGCTGGGCTGGATGATCTTAGTGGTCTTTTCCAGCCTCCATAATTCTCTGATTTCTAACTTCCCAATTCAGCAATTACTTGAGAGAAGTTATTGTTCCTCCTGAATTACTCCACATGATACTTGAGTCTTCTTCCAGATGAAAGTCTAAACACCTACAACTCTGAAACTACAAGGGTATTTATTGTCTCAGTGGACTTCTCATTAGAGGAAAAATTACTTTAAAACATGTGACATAACTGCATGAACAGTAATGAGTGGCTGTGTATTAAGTACAAATAACATCAGTGTCCAAAGCATAAGGGTTAACCCTTCACCAAAACACAGAACGTAATTAATAAAGCACTTGTTTTGGAAACGGAGTGTGACTCTGACATAAAGCAGAAGCATCTTTCCACTGCAGTACATGTTTACACCTCCAGTGACAGCCACTGAAGCTGGGTCTCTGTGTATTTATCGAAACAGTCAATGACAAGACATAAACTTGACTACTGCTTATGGATTTTGCATCAGCAATCTGCACTACACACATTTGGCTCCTTTAACGTCACGCTGTTTCTAAAGGCAAAACCACATTCAGGAGAGACCACACCGTTCTCCAGATGCTGCTGTTTTTAGGTGAATCAGCTCAAAATACTGAAGAAGCTGCAGCTTATTAGTGAAGTCCTTAATGCTGAAGGCTGCAATGTTACGTCTAACCTGATACACATCTTCAGGTGGATATTAGATCTTTAAAGACATGCAAAATCCTTCAAGCATGCATTATGCCCAGCCAGACTTTTAATCTAGGGTAAAACCCAAGGATTACTATCACAGTGCATCAGGATATTGGATCCCGACTGCCTCGAGCTGTTTTGGAGAGGAAAAGACTGAAGGCTGATCAGAGTCCTGAGGCAGGGAAAGTGCACAGATTCCATTTGTCCAGTTTTTTTCCTGTCTCAGTATTTATCTTCCGCTACTGTAAATTTTCAAGGTCTTGTGTCCTACCAAAAGTGAAGGCAGGCAAGGAATGAGGAAAAGAGAAAAGACAGCCCAGCACCTGTTTCTCTCCACCCGAGTTTCCAAAGGTGTGGCGGAAGCCATTCTGTATGACATTTGAGATCCCTTCCATGCTGAAGCGCTAATAGTGAAAACATGGCAAAGAGAAAAAAAGAGGACAGAGAAAAGTTCAGAAGACTATTAATCAGCATTTACGAAGACCATCCAAGACAAATGACAAACACAAGCTCCAAGATGCATTTCAGCACATTTCTCTTTTCCTTTACCTACTTAATCTTCATAATCAGAAAGCAAACCTTAGAATGGCAGCTAAGCAGGGTGTCTACAAAACAACGTGTTCAAAGCCTTCACGCTGCAGACCTAACAACGATTGGGACTCTTCTAAAAGACTGCTTCCTTCTGAAGTGTAAAACATGGTGTATTTTAGAGTGTATTTCACAGTACAATTTCCTCTAAAATTTATTGTAGAGATGCTGATGTCCATTCTCCACAACCGCTGTTCAGAGGTAGCGGTTTTCAATTTCATCTCTTTAAAATTGTTGCTTTCACAGTTCCACAAGTGAAGCACAATTAGTATTCCCTGGTTTTGTAACGTGATTGAGCATACAATATTCGTTAATAATGCTGCCACACTAATTTCAGGCTCCATTCTGTGGCATCCAAGCAAAGAAAAGTAAGTCTATAATCCAACCACACTTGTGTCTTCAACTCTGTCATCCTTTTTGCTTGCTGGAGAAGCACAAAGAAGACACTGTGAAGCTGTTGACTCGGCATACTTATCTCCATGTATTTACTTATGGCAGGGGGAATAAAATGTGCTGGAATACAGTATTCATTTGCTTGCTAAAGCACAATGAGGTCAGTAAATAGACACAGATGTTGCCCAAACCATCTCAACTCTTTTAAGATATTCTACTTAAAGGAGCTGGTATTGTCGAGACCTGACTATTTTTAATTACTCCAAAGATTGCACTTGTGAGAAAGGTTAAAGTTTTAGAAGAAAGTGACTTAGTACAAGAGTGTACCAAAGGCATCATTAAAACCTCCATTTATTAAAATCCAATTTTGGTACCTAAGGATGCATTATTCTTAGAATATTAAAATGTAACCCTATTTCTAAGTGTTTTATTTAAATGAGACTTCATTATAGGTTTTACTTAATAAAATTACTGACTTATTTGGGTTTGTCAGACAGAGTAGGGCTTTTTACTTTACTTCCAAACCTTTGATAGTAAGAGTAGAATGGATAAAAAAGAAAAACAAAAACAACAGCACTGTCTGGGTATTCCTTATTATGCGATCAAGGTTTATCTAGACAGAGAAATAAGTGGACATGCACCCTGAAAGGTCACTGACGCAGCTTTCCCTCTTTAGCTAGTACCAATTCCACACCACTTTAAATCTCCTGCTTGCAGGAGATTTGTCCCTGGTTTACTACATAGTGAAGAATCCCATTATGGTAGGGGTCGGAAGGGAACTCTGAAGATCATCCAGTTCAACCCCACATGATTAACAGAGTATCTCTTCAAAGTTCCTTGTATGTATCAGCTATGCATGCGCTCCTCCCTTTAAAAAACAAAAAGGGGGGTGCTGAAGAAAGGATGCATGAACCTCTTTCTGGACTCTTCCTCAAATCTGTACTCAGTGATAGCGAAAGCTATTGTTTTGAAGTTATTGCAGGTACGGTGCCTACAGTCTTCTTTGGGAGCTAGTTTTATCAATCTCTCTCAGAAAAGCAATCTGACACATCTATATCTTGAAGCAACCAAACATGAAAATACTTTATACTGAAAACACATATGGTTATATTTGAGACAACACTCAAGTCTCTAAATTCACAAAAAACCCACATAGCTGATGAATCACTTGACAGTTTCAAAACCAAGTAACTATTTTTCTTTCTCGTTAAGATTATCACAGTTTGGTTTTACCATGCCTGAGAATCGGGAGTAACACTTGAGCTTTTTTCACTGTGCTCTTCCAAAAAGGGGTGATAATTTTTCCTTAGAATTCCATCAAAATTTAGCTACGCACACAGTCGCTTTTCATTAGACAAGATCAGAACTCCATCTGGGTCAGATCAAAGGTATTTCACGAATTTAGAAAAAGATTTTAAGAATTACTGTTCACTACAGATGTTTGCTCCTTATGTTTGAAAAAGAAACTCAAAAAGCTTCCGATGTCAAAGTTCTTTCTGGGACTCAGCCAAGATGTTAACTGCACTATAAAATTCTAATGTTAATATTGCACTTGAAGTAACTGAAAAACATCACTAGAGAGATGAGAAGGAAAAATTGGCGCTGACAAGATAATGACCTAATTTCTTTCATGATTCAAACTCTGAAAGACATTTTATCCTCTTGTTGCAGTGTTCTGAAAAGAATAAACCGAGTTACCTCCTTCCTGTTACACCTACACTAAACAGCCTCACACAGTCTCCCATTCAATGTAGCAACTCTGCCACACGTTTCAACAGCTCTAGGGTGAGAGGGTCTTTTCTGAGCTAAAAACCAACACGACCAAGAAATATCTGTGCAACTACAGTGGTAACACTGAATTTCCTGCAAGAATGGTGAATCAGATGAGTTTGCCTATGGGCAACAGAACAGCAACACAACATCCAACAGCAGTATTATTCAGCAGAAAGGTATGCTGGTGCCAGGCTCACTGACAAACCGTAAGAGAAACAAAAACTATGAGCATGAGGAGAAGAAAATGTCACAGAGCCTTGTGAAAAAAATTCTCTCAGTAGCAATCTCAGTGGGCCTGCAATTGAAGGTGTGGAAGCAGGTGAACCAGTGTCCTGATATCATCTATGATATGTGTATCCCACAGGGAAAAAACAAAGTCATAGGTTGCAAAAAAGAAGACAAAGGGGTGACCTCATTAATGTTTATAAATACGGAAAGGGTGGGTGTCACAAGGAAGGAGCCAGGCTCTGCTCGGTGGCACCCAATAATAGGACAAGGGGCAATGGGTGTCAACTAGAACATAGGAAGTTTCATATCAAGAAGAGAAGAAACTTCTTTGCAATGAGAGTGACTGGAAGGGCCTACCCAGTGGGTTGTGGAGTCTCCTTCTCTGGAGGTATTTAAAACCTGCTCAGACATTTTCCTTTGCAACTTCATCTAGGTGGATCCTGCTCTGGCAGGGGTATTGGACTGGATGATCTTTCAAGGTCCTTTCCAAACCCTAACATTCTGTGATTCTGTGAAAATGTGGAATATATAAAGTTAGAAAAACTGCCTTACTGTTCCAGGCATATGACTTCTTTCTTGTTTGCCGTTCTGAGGACTCCCATTTTTCAGCTTCTTTTTCTTCTTTGCTGTTTCTTTGTGTTCTCTCTGTTTGTTTTGTACTTCGATGAGGACAGAAATGAAGCTGTTTTTCACTTCCTTCTCAAATTCCAACTCATCCCGTAGAGCCAATTGCTGTACCAGTTCCTCAGAATAATCCTTAATAGCAGTTTCGATTTCTTCTAGCAGTTCATTTAACTCAGCAACAGACAACCTTTTTATTCCTATAAACAGTTCACATTAAAAGCAATCTGTCAAGATTTGAAGCGCAGAAAGTTCAATTTTAAAACTACATAAAAACAAACCAAAATTCCTCAAGGAATAAACACAAAGACAATTGTATGAGCAAGAACATGGTTAAATTACTTATTTCTGAGAAATCTCTGATGAACTGCAAATATGAACAACAATTACAGGAGCTGTAGAATGTGCTCAGCTTACTCCTTTCTGCCTACACTCACTGTTCTAAGTAAAACATCTCTTATTTACTGACAACAGTCAATACTTGAGCAGTTTTGTAATCCTTGGATATTTCACCAACTGTAACATAGAAAACACTGAATGCTATGGAATTATCCTGAGGATATTCCTAAGGTCCACGTGCACATGCACATAAACTTGTGCACGTGTTCAAAACATTTTTAGACGCAAAGCAGCAAAGTCCTTCACATTTTCTTTATCTGAGGACTGCAGTAAAAAGCACAGCCTCAAGTTGCCTGAAACACCGATACACAGATTTCTAATTCCTCTTGCTTATTTCCCCATTCTGCCTGCATCGGTGTACAGGCACTTTAGGGAGCGAGCCGAGTGCTCTGGTTTCACCCTAGGACAGGTTTTCATTAAGATCAGAACTCAGTCCCACTGGTATGCACCCATCAACTTTGACCTCACCACCCTTTGAATCTAGTTTAAAGCCCTCTGAATGAGCCCTGCCAATTCCTGCCCCAGAACCCTTTTTCCTCTCTGGGATAAACCTCTCCCATGTGGATTTGTAAGATCTGGTGTCTTACAGGAGCAGTCATTATTAAAGAACCCAAAGCCCTGCCTGTAACACCGGTCTTGTAGCCAGATATTAATGGACTGAGTCCTTCTATTCCAGCCCGTGTCCTCACCCCAAGGTGGAAGTAATGAAGAAAACATCTTGTCACTTTCATATAGCGAAGAACAGGTAATTTCATTTGAGCAAAAGATATAGAGGGTTTATTAAGATTTTAAAAAAAAAATATGTAGTAAAATATATAATGGTCTAAGGAAAAAAAAAGCCCAAGAGTTGCCTTATTTTCCTGCTACTGTACAGAACAGGTACCATGGCTGAGGTGCTAGGATATGTTGCAGTAACTGAAACAGTAGGAAAGAAACTTTAATGACTGCTCAACTTTCAAGAACCTTAACTAATCTTAAACACAGACTACTGGCCTTAGGAGTGTGTCTCACTTAAAAATATAAAGAAGAATACATTTTAATAGGAATGACTGATGTATCACTTAATCTATGAAGCTCACTCCAGTGAGCCAAACTTCAGCATATCTGCTTTACTTTGAAGTTGTGATTTTTTTTATTCCAAGTTATGAAAGCTGACAAAGATAAAGTCTTTTATTTTTATTCTACATCTAGTTTATTCTTTCAGGGTATTTCAAAATACTTCTGAGTGAAGGTATTTCATAATAAAGACATGCAGTATATCAAACACAAGGCAAATGTCCCTTTATTTGCAATAAACATAAGACCTAATTACTAAGTATCACTTACTCTCTTCATAGCTGTTGTTGGTACTTGATCTCTTCAATGTTTGAATTTCCTGGGAAAGTATGGAAAGACGATCTGATTGGGTGGGTGTTTCATCATCTTCTGGATCAGGTGATTCCTGCATCATTTCCTCTATTTCTTCAATCACCTTCAAAAAATGAAAACCCTTATGAAAAGCCTCCTAAATAAAGAGAGACAGGCTGCAATCTAAGCACTTACTTAGCTTTAGGTTGGTTCTTTCTACCTTTCAATTAACAAAGATGGGGTTGGATGAAACTACTACGAAGACTGGATGAAAGAGAATCAATACTGACATTGCCTCCCCATCCCTGATCTCTGAAAATAAGCCTACTTTTCCAAGGTAAACTGCTGGTCTCATAAAAAGCAGTGTGTTGAAGCTACACAATTGTTTCTAGACAAGGGTACACATGTTCTGCTTAAGAGAACTGCAGAGTGAGCTGGAATATCTTCACTGAATATTCAGCTGAAGGGAAACAAATGGAGCATCAAAATAAACTACCTCCCACCCCTCGTATCACACAGAGTTCACAGGTTACCGTTTAAACAACAGAATAATAAATTCTTGTGTTTGCTTAATAAAGCAGCATCTTAATGGACAGTCATTAACCTCACTCTGCAGAGCAATTTTCAAGATAAAAATAAATCCATGAATTTGGAACAGAAGCCTTTAGACTCTTAAGTAATTTGAAATCTCAGTTGCAGAACTCCATCTGCTTGATTCTGGGCTACAACTTCAAGTATTTTTCACTACCCACCATGCCATGTAAATACATGAGCTGACAAACAGTCATGCTGGAAAACCATAACCTGTACAGTAACATCAAGGCTTTGAAATTACTTTAGCTTCTTAGCTCCTATCTTTAATTCAGTTGTATTTTCTGACAATTAATGGTAAGCAGTGTGCAAAGATTTCCAAGACTCTGGACTATCAACTTCACCTGAACCACTGGAATATTTTTCAAGTCTGCTGTAGTAATATCTCACACATTATTACGACCCTAAATACAGGACAATCAAGACACTTAACTGTAGTGAACAGCAAAGGTGAAGACTTTACCTGCTCTGCTGTGAAGAGTGGTTCATCGTTAATGCAGGAAACAATTATAGAATGCATATCCAGCTGTTCTCTCAGCTCCTCATCATCTGGTAGGTCAAGGTTGAAGTTATCATTTGGCTAGAAAGCATGAAAGTGTGTATTTATATATCATATATATGTAGTATGTAAAACTTGGATTGTGTTTAGATAAATACACAGATATAAAAACCCAAAAGGGAACTAAAATTTTCAGCATAAAACACATTGCCTGCCCCTAATAAGGAAATCAAGAATTCCTGCATGTAAAGTGAAGACTGAAAACAGCGGAGCAGTGGAAATCCAAACCGCAATTGGTAGAAGTGAAAAGAGCCATCATTCTTTAAGGTCTTTACATACCCTCAGCACATAAAGACCACATTCCCAATGATCCACACTCATCTGTATGGAAGACAGTCGATCCAATGTGGATATTGAACCTTCTCCCCACACTGACAAATCACAGAATCACCAAGGCAGAAAAAGCCCTCTGAGCTCATCCAGCCCACATCACTTAACATCACCAGATCCTAACATCACCACACTAGCCAGCAGCTCATCTCTTCGCCCTGCTGCCAAGAGCTAAGGCAAACTGGTGCTGGCCACAGTACAAAAAGGTCCGCTCTTTCTGTGTTCAAGCTCCCACGTGAAAGAGGGCCACGGCTGCCCTCATAGCAGAACTGCAGCCAGACTTAGGCTCTTCTGCATTCCACCCTTTGGTGACAAGGGGTTGAGGGGGGTGGGGGGTGGCAGGAGCTCTCTTGTAGAGGAGCTCTCTGTCTCTCAAGATGTATTGATGGAGAAGTAGGAGAAAGGCAGATGGTGACAAAGAAGAAAAGGAAATGAAGAAGCAGGAAGTACCTTCCCTTTTACAGATTCTGTCCACCAATCACCTGTAGAGTCCAGACACTGACACAAGAGGTCTGCTAGGAAAGATACCTCCAGCTTCAAATTAAAATGCTTTTTTGGCATAAAAGCACCACAACTAATACTTCAAAATTTGATAATTTTCAAACCGTAACAGCATCCATTGTGCATCTAGTGGATAGCCCATGCCTAACCCTTGCCATCTATGTTTAAAAGGTAAGCCACTCATTTCCCCAGAAGACCTTGGAGAGGAGGAATTCTTCCTAGCTTTCCTTTGTGAAGCACTGTAATCCATTTTTAGGAAGACTGGAGGACAACCCTCTGTATAAACCTCCGATGCTCTTCATTCCCTGTTCCCTCCACAGAGAACTTGCTAAATAAGAAAAACCAAAGAAAGCAAACTCCTCTATTTCAGGATCTCTTGGGTCACCTTTCCTGCAAAAGAAGCTACTTTTCTTTGCATCCAACAGCAAAATGAGATGAACTTATAAGTCTACGCTAGATTTACTACACAGGGTACTCTTGAATCTTTTCTTCCCTCACCCAGTATAGTTTTCAACATGGAACAGGCAGTTCCATGAAAGAGATTCTGTGTAAAGTGCTTTAATATTCTATAATCTTTTCTATCATGTCCTGGCTGTAACGTGCACCCACATGAAACTAACCCCGATTTATTCCTACTCAAGGAGATTAAATGCACATCAGCGTTTGATTCTGTGATTTTTAAAAACCTCTGATGCATAATGGCAAGTACTAAAAGCACTTGAAAACATTCAGTAATAAAACTTCCTTAAACAAAAGCAAAGTGTTTATTTATACTCCATTTGAGTATAAAAGATCAAAAAAAGGTATTTCTGCTTATCAAAACTTACCCCTTTTTCTGAAAGATTTAGCGTTGGCAAGTGCAAAGCTCTGGTGTGGGAAGATTTCCAGTCAACTGGCATTATGTTACCATAATTATCTGTCAATGCATTCCAAATCCTGGGGAGACAAATAAAGAACAGTAACTCAGACCTTAAAACAAGCACCAACCGATCAGCAGTAAACATATTTCTACTGTTATCATTCTGTGACAACACATTTCAGCAACTAGCATTTCCTCTGTAAATGCTCCTCTGCAAGTTACTGACAACATTTTTATAAGATGCTCAAACCAACAGAAAATGGTTTTTTAATGAAAGCAATTTATTTCCCTTAAGCCAAAAATGTCTGCACACTGGTTAAACAAAACAATGTGATGAAGAGACAGAATCACATAACTACTGAGGCTGGAAAAGATCTCTGATCTCATCCAGCACAGACTAGGACCTAACATCACCACAACCACCTAGACCGGGCACTAAGTGCCACAGCTAGTCTGTCCTTAAACACTGCCAAGAATGGGAACTCCTCCACTGCCCTGGTCAGTCCATTCCAATGTCTGATCACCCTTTCCATGAAGAAAGGCTTCCTAACATCCAACCTAACCCTCCTCTGGCTCAGCTTCAGGCCCTGCCCTCTTGTGTTGGCTCTCGTTGCCTGGGAGAAGAAAGAGCCTGATCCCCACCTGACTACAACCTAGAGTTGTAGAGAGGGAGAAGCTCAAACACGCACCCCACGCCCTCTTCTCCCAGCTAAACAACTCCAGCTCCACCTTCATTACTAATGGAATAATCACAGCCTTGATACTTTTTTGGAAGTGGGTAAGCTCTTCTTTTAACGAAATTTCATCGCTAAATTTCATTCCTAGTGCTGTTGCAGTTTTCCTTGCCTTTTGCATGTTATTTGCAAGAATTAGCAGACACCAAGCAGCAATTTCTGAACTAAGTATTTTTTAACATGTCTTTCCACCTATCTAGACGCCCTGTTGTTGAGCTCACCCAGAGCTCTCATCTACAGTTGGTCTTAACTGTGTTTACAGTGTAAAAACACTCTGGCTGTCCAAAGAGCTTACACATGCAGCCCTATTCTGGCATACCAGTTCTGATCTTGAAACAGAACTGCTCTATTAGAAGGCTGCTGCCTTAAGTCAGACAACAAACCCTGCCTCTAAGCACTACACTGTAGGTGCCTGTCCAGAGTGGTTGCTTAGGCTGGATCTGAGGCAGTCAGAGAAATGGCTAAGCCAGACACCGCAAAGCAGAGAATGCCTCATCACAGCCCAGCACATCTCTGACTCATGGGTCTCTGAATGGAAAGGACTTTACAGATCATCTATTTCCAGCTTCCTGCCATGGACAGCAACATGTCTCACCAGACCACGTTGCCCAGAGCCCCATCCAACCTGGACCTTTAACACTTTCAGGGATGGAGCAGCCACAATCTCCCTGGACAACCTCTTCCAGTGCCTCTGCACCCTCACAGGGAGGAATTTCTTCCTCAGATCTCATCTAAATCTGCTCTCTTTTAGCTTGGAAAGCCCTCTCCAGCTTTCTTGTGGCCCCCTTCAGTTACTGGAAGGCTGCTGTAAGTTCATCCCAAAATGGATAAGCTAATTTAAGTTTAACGTAATACAACAACGGCAAATACGTGTTACGTTATACACAAAAAGACTCCATTGCCCAGGGGAAAAAACTAACGGGTCACTGCTGTAGCCAAGATACCGCTCTCCATCTACTTCCTTGTTTAATTTCAAACACAAAATCAGTGGACACTTTGCAAAACCCTGAACAACACTCACAGCGGCGACCTCCTCACACCCTGGAGGAAGAGGCACTGGGACGCGCAAACACTTCCTTGTCAATGGCTGAGCGAAACCAGCAGCTTCCCCATGTCAGACCCGTCGGCCCTCACCCGGCCCCAGGCATACGATTCCAGCCCGGCCGGCGAAAGGCTTCAGCCACCGCGGCCCACAAAGCCTCGCCGCAACCTAGCAAGGAGGAGAACGCGCAGGCCAAAAGGCCTGAGGCAACGCTTTGCCGGGTCAGCAAGAGCCCTGGAGTCCCGGCTTCCACCGTTACGGTTGTTGCCTCAGATCGGGCCGGGCCGGGCCGGGCCTCTCATCGGGCGGTCCCGGTAACGGCCGCAGCCACTCCCACCTCTGACTCACTCATCTTCCTGCAGGGCGCTCTGCTCCGTGAGGGGCCGTAGCGGGACGCGGTTCTCTCCACCGCCGCTGCCGGGCCGGGCCTGTGGAGGCTCGAAGCAGAGGGACAGCTTGGAGCCTAAATCGCCGCCAGCCCAGCCACCTTTATCGCGGGCGGGCTCGGGGCCGCTCCCGGCCGCGGGCTGGAAGCCCGAGAAGTCCTGCCATTCCCCAGGGTCCCGCTGCGAGNCCTCAGCGCCCTCAGCGCCCTCAGCGCCCTCAGCGCCCTCAGCGCCCTCAGCGCCCTCAGCGCCCTCAGCGCCCTCAGCGCCCTCAGCGCCCTCAGCGCCCTCAGCGCCCTCAGCGCCCTCAGCGCCCTCAGCGCCCTCAGCGCCCTCAGCGCCCTCAGCCGCCGGTTCCGTCCTCGTTGGGGTAGCGGGGCAGTCGTTGGCGGTTGCTGTCAGTGAATGCCGTGGCCACCAAACCCAGTCTCTCTCTGGCTGTAGGGACGCAGGGCTCTTGAGCCTGGAGGAGGTGATCTTTGAGGAGAAGATGCTACCATTAACGCAACAGGAGCAAGGCCACCGCTGAGCCGTGTGTTGCACTGAAAGGGCCCTCCAAAGGGATTCCTCCTCCCTCACTGTAAAAATCTTTCTATCATCTAGATATTCTCTGGTCTAGTTTTAAACTGTTACTCCTGGTCCTGTCACTACACAAAGCTCCAGATCTCTACGACTGTGAAGCACATCCAGGGATGTGATTGAACCGCCCTCCCTGGGCAGGCTGTTCCAGGGCCTGATGACTCTTTGAAGGGAGAAGCTTTTCCTAAAGTACAACCTAAACCTCCTCTGGTGCAGCTTGAGGCCTTTTCCTCTTGTCCTGTCACTTGTTCCTTGGGAGAAGAGACCAACCCCTACCTTTCCACAGCCTCCTTTCAAGTAGTTGCAGAGAGCAATCAGTTCTCTCTCAGCATCCTTTCCTTCAAACTAACCAGCCTCTTCTCCCTGAGCTGCTCCTCACAAGGTTTCTTCTCCAGACCCTTCACCAACCTTGATGCCATCTTCAGCTCCTCAATGGCCTTTTTGTACTGAGGGGCTAAAAACTGCCAGCAGTACTCGAGCTGTGGCCTCACCAGTACCCAGTACAGGGGGATGATCACCTCCCTACATTTACTGGCCACAGTATTGCTGATACAAGTCAGGATGCCACTGACCTTGGCCACCTGAGCACGCTGCTAGGTCATATTTATTTGACTGTCAGTACTTACAGGCCACTCTCTGCTCAGCAGATTTCCAGTCACTCTTCTCCGAGCCCACAGGGTTGCATCTGGTTGTAGTGATCTACACGAAGTTCCTGTTGCCAAACAGTAAACACTATGCCAGCTCCAAGGTCATGCTTTAGCTAATTTGAGTTTCCTGCAGAAAAGTTTGATTAAAATATCTGGAGGCCTTCCTTTCCAAATTGGTTGTTGCCTGCAGATCATAAGTGGTTTTGTCAAAGCCTCTGTTTGTGTCTGATGCTTTAGATGGGAGCACTTGGTTGGGATCTCTGACCCACGATGTTGGTGGCAAGCCAGATGGGACATGTGGGGACTCAGACAGGGACTCCCACGATGCTGTGCCAATGCTACAGCCACAACAAGGCCGCACCATGTTTGGATGGTGTGGATGTTTTCAGTGCCTTTACCACTACTGATCTCAAAAGAAAAGGAAGTCAATAGAATAGGAGGTCATAGAACAGGAAGTACAAAGAATAGCAAGGTGGGACAGAAGGTGTGGAACTGCTTCCAAAGAATCATCCTAGGTTTCTCAGCACAGGGGAAAAACGTGGAGAAGACACAGGGCCCTAAATTATTGGGAGGTGTAGAGATACTGACCCACTGCTGCTTTGAACATGGAAAGCCAGGGCTATCAAGAGAAACCAGCAAGGGCTAGGTTCAGCGAAAGAAAAGGAGGCTGCTTCCACACAGCAAGTAGATAAACTGAAACTGAAGAGTTAAACATCTGGCCTCAGGGAAGTTAACATAGAAGAACTTTACATCAAGATCATTAACTTGAAAATTAATAAAAATAATACCTTAAGCTCATAGGTAACAAAATTATCTGTGGTTTAGGAAGTCCATCAGGTGTAAATGGACTCCACGCATTTTCTATACAGCCTGGTATTAGAGCCCTGTGTAGTTGATTATAGCTTTCTGACAGGTACAATGACCCTAGGGGCAAGGGACAAAGGCCTCACTTCTTGTTTGTGAGACCGATCTTTACTGAACTTGAAAACTACTTGGAATTCCATGTATCCCTCTAAAGTGCAAAATTCTTGAGTGTAAAACTCAGAAGTCCCGCAGAAACTCGTGTTTTGACAATTCTATAACCCCGTCAAAGGAACACGGCCATCAGTAGGGTACAGTTTATTATCTGTCTTTACATAATGCAGGGCTAACCAGCCACCACTGAGAGAAAGGCAAACACCTCTGACCAGAAGCACCACAACAGAAACCTAGAGGCAGGGAGAATGCTCACAGTACCAGAAAAATCCACCCAAAGCTGTCATAAAGGATATCCAAGGGATTTATGAACCAGTTCGTAGCCCGGGTCTGACGCATTTTATCCTCAGTGGCCTGTCCACAGGGGAGGAGAGGGAGAGAGAGTCCTGCAGAGAGATCACACACTCTGTCCCCCCAGGGGCTCTCTGCAAGTGAGTTCACTTTTATACTGTGCTGCTGCAACAGTAAGCTCCACTCCTGAAGCAGACACCTGCCACCGTCCAACCCAGCTCTCTTGCCCACGGTNACCTCTGACCAGAAGCACCACAACAGAAACCTAGAGGCAGGGAGAATGCTCACAGTACCAGAAAAATCCACCCAAAGCTGTCATAAAGGATATCCAAGGGATTTATGAACCAGTTCGTAGCCCGGGTCTGACGCATTTTATCCTCAGTGGCCTGTCCACAGGGGAGGAGAGGGAGAGAGAGTCCTGCAGAGAGATCACACACTCTGTCCCCCCAGGGGCTCTCTGCAAGTGAGTTCACTTTTATACTGTGCTGCTGCAACAGTAAGCTCCACTCCTGAAGCAGACACCTGCCACCGTCCAACCCAGCTCTCTTGCCCACGGTTGGCTGAGTTCCAGGAGAAAAGCCAAGAGGAATGCTTCTTTCCACATCCCCCGTGAGAACCTGGGCATCCACAGTCTCCCATCAGAAAAGAAGCATCCCTGTGTCAAACTCAGTTCTCAGCACTTCAACTCACATAGAATCATCAAGGTTGGAAAAGACCTTCAAGATCATCAAGTCCAACCACCTACCCTACAACCCCCAACCACTAAACCTTCTCCCGAGACACCCTGTCTTCCAGTTTGGTGAACCCCTCCAGGGACCGTGTCCGCACCCCCTCCCTGGGCAGCCTTTTCCAAGGCTTTGGAAAGGGAAGAAGAAGGGAAGAAGTCCCTTCTTGGGGGGAAGAAGTCTCTCCTAAGACCCAATCCAAACCTCCCCCTGCACAGCTAGTCCCTGAGGAGAAGAGGCCAACCCCCACCTCACTCCAGTCTCCCTTCAGACAGTTGTAGAGAGCAGTGAGGTCCTCCCTCAGTCGCCTCTTCTCCAGGCTGACAGAGAGGGCTTGACAGAAATCCACTCTCCAATGGATTTCCAGTACATTACCTTCAACATTTGAATCAATGGGCAGCCTGGTGGAAACAAATTCCTATGACTGGTTGCTGAAGACCGTTTCTGCGGGTTGTGTACGGTACAACTGTAGCACTCCAAGCTCTGCTTAGAGAAAAGGAAGAAAATAAAACCGTATGGGGCCCAAAGATTTTGGGGCAAAGCTGGAAAATTGCCTACAATTGTCAGAGTAGCAAATAATTTGTGTCTAATGCCACCAGGGAGAAGTGGAGGCTCTGAAGGCCAACCTCTCCAGCAGCTGCACAGCAGTGATTGGGCATCTAGCTTTGTCCACAGGCTCCTCAACAGACTGAGTCATCACGTTACTGCCCAACATTCAGAAATTCAGGATGTGCATCGTCTGCAAGTGTGGTTTACAACTCAATCGTCACATCTCCCTGAAGCAAACAGCTGTGAACTGTCATGAACCTCATCACCTCCAACTTCACACATGCTTCATCAGAGTGTAAGGAGGACACTGAGTTGCTGAAGCAGGACCAGAGAAGGGCAACAAGGCTGGGTTGAGCTCTGGAAAACAGGGCCTACGAGGAGCAGCTGAGGAAACGGGTTATTTATTCTAGAGAAGAGGAGGTTGAGAGATCTTGTAGCTCTCTTCAACTATCTAAAAGGAGGTTGTAGCGAGGCTGGTGCTGGTCTCTTCTCCCAATTAACTAATGATAGGAAGAAAGGAAATGGCCTCAAGTTGCATCAGGAGAGGCTTACATTGGATCTTAGGAAAAAGTCCTTTCTTGAGAGAGTGATTTGGCACTGGACCAGGCTGCCCAGGGAGGTGGTGGCGTCACTGTCCCTGGAGGTGTTTAAAAAAATGAGTAGCTAGAGCACTTGAGGCCATGGTCTGGGGGTTCAGGAGATGTTGGGATGAGGGCTGGACTTGTTGTTCATGGAGGACCTTTCCAGCCAGGATGAGTCTATGATGCAGAGAAAACCTAACTAACACCTCCAGGACCAGTGTGCGTGGATGTAACGAGGACAAACACCAAGGGAAATAGACAACAATAGGTTTAAAATTGTTTTTATTGTGCTGCCAAGAGCCAAATTACAAGAAACCACCTTACAGTTAAAAAGTAAACAAGCAGTCTGCTGAACCGCAGTGCACTCCGAGTGCCACATACGCATCTAGGTTTCAGAAAATTATATCTGCATTTCTCTTACAAGAGCACAACAGGAACCAAAGTATAAGAGTGTAATGGATACAGCACATAGGATAAATCTATCTTTAAAATAATAATAATAAAATAATAATCATAATAAAAACATTTTACACCGTGTCCTATATCCTGCTTGTAGTTTCAGAATATGGCCTTGATTGTAAAACAAAAGCAAGCATTTACAATTTCTGGATAAAGACTGCTTACTCTTAACACAAGGAACGGATGGTTTTGTCTTGACAAAATCTTTGCGGTGACTGGACAGAACCGTCTCTGTTTCAGTATCGGATTGAGTACAGAACATTGGGGAGACCACATCTTTTCTTATCGATGATTGCAAACTTAAGTCATAAAAGCAGAAAAAAATGGTGACCCTTAATGATCCGCCTATTATTTTTGTTTGTTTGTTTGTTTTGATTTCTTGATGCAAACAGCTAGAACAGCTTTTTGATATTCTAAAACAAAACAGAAAGTTGTTAATATTCAGATTAATAAATTAGGTCATAATAATAATAAATTAGGTTTTTTTTCATTTTTTTTTCTTTTTCAGTTTTAAAGTTCAGCAACCTCTGACCAAGTATTTACAACAATACTTGAGAGTTCCTTTACAAAAAACAAAAGAAAAAAATATATAGTTTTTTTCTTTTCACATTAAGCGTATGGGGTTATCTGTGTCTCTTCTGAGAAGCAATTGTGAAAGGAAATAAAAAAAAAAAGGCAATGCACAAATGGGTAATTAAGTATAAAAGTGCCAAGACCTGTTTGGAAAGTTAACATTGTCTTCTACAGAGTTATAAACGAGGCAAGCTACAACAAACTTCCAGCTTCATGTGGACAAAATTCCAGTAGTTGTTTCAAACAATTGTTTGAATAAAAAAAACCCAACAAACCCGAAGTCAAAAATAAAAGAAAAAGAAATAAGAAAAAACAAACCCCAAACGAAAAATCCAGGAGCCAATTGTGTTGGTTTATGGAGCTGATTAGTGCTGCATGTATATTGTCATCAGTGTCTCTAGCCAATGCATTCAGTAAAAAGCCTTTTTAAGGCTAAGCAGGAAAAGAAAAATAAGAAACACCCTGAAACGTAGCAAGTAGCAAGAGCAACGCTTACTGCTATAGTCGTGCACATACTGTACGCACGCCAACACAAGAGTGACACACACACACGCACGCACGCATGCACACAAACACTTCCAAATCAAATCAAACTGTAGGTAGAATGAGATGCTTGCTCTTTTTTTGTCTTTCATAACCTCACAAGCTATTAAGCATTGATAACAGAATGCCTGTTTTATCTTGTTTCTGCTCTGGGTAAAATCTCTCTCCGATAAAAATACATTCAACAAGAAAAAAATAGAAAACAAATATATACTGTATAGATAGCGTCCTGTCGATACAGTATATATACGCTGAGCGTACAGACACATGCACGTACCCATACAGGTATGTATACCTACGTGCATCTGTATATACATGTATATACACAAACATACAAATACTTTTTTGTTGTTTTTCGCATAATTCTATTTACATAAATATTCCTAGGATGCTAAAGTTTAAAGAAGCATGACCTTCTTCTTTTTTTTTCTCTTTTTTTGTGTTTTTTTTTTTTTTGAGCCTCAGAAAAGGTGCTTGAGTAATATACAATTAAAATGAAGCAGCTTCCTAGCATGGAAGTGGGTTCTAAATCTGCATATCAGTAAATAAGAATATCAACAGGAAAAAAAAAAACCCCAAACCAAACAACCTTAAAACGTCTCTTTTTTTTGTTTTTACTCTCTTGCAAGCAAGAGCTTTGTTCTAACAAAAATAGCTTTCCTTCTCCTGTATGAATAACCAGAGATTGAGATAAAATAACAAAATTAAACCACAACAGTCAAACTAAACAAACAAAAGCCCCTGGAATTCCATGGTGTTCTTGAACTTTCCCTTCCTTCTTTCAATACTGCTGTCGTCAAAAGATCCAGTGCTCATATCAGGAATTACTTAGGCCTCAGTCATCTGCTAACTCTGCTGAAGTCTGGCTAATCTAGCCAATCATCTTTGTGAAAACAAAAATAAACATAAAAAAGCAGCACAAGGTATCATTCCAGACGTCCTTAACAAACCCACCTTTCATTTTCTGCTACAACCTTGTCCTTGTTATTTAAGTAACTACTGTGGCTTCTCATTGTGTAGAAAAATATTTGCAGCTACACCGCACCTGTGCTGTGACAAGTTCTGTTCTAGGAGTCTATGAAGGTAGCAACTGATGGAAAACCCAAACCCCAGACCTTTCTCATTTTTTGTTTCACCTGGGGTTAGACTTTGCTGCAAAAGAGATGCCATTTCAGAGCAACAAAACCAAACACTATCCTGCTGCTTGGCAGGATTTATTCAGGGTTTATTTTCCTACAGCCAAGCATAACCCACTTTTCTTCTCCGAAGCTTCTTTTTACCTCATTTCCTACCCCTAGACCCTGATTCCCCCCCCCTCCCCCAAAAAAACCATCTATAGCTATGTTACAAGCAAATACATCTTAGCAAGTTTTAAAACTTTGGTTCTAAGAAAACACTTGGTCAGTTATTGTAAGGAAATGTGGGAATGCTTTTTCTGGCACATTGCAGGAGTCAGAGCTCATCCCAGTAAGGTCTTAGAGCTGTATATGTAGTCACAAATCCAATACAATCCACTAAGCAAGTGCACAATTCTAGTTTTATTTTAGTAGCAGACTTCAGTCCTCTCTCTTTCTCTCTTTCTCTCTCTCTCTTTCTCAAATCCTTGGCAAGGGTGCAATTCTTCAAACTGTTTGATAGAAATTATCTGCCTGTAGGTTGTTCTGTTTCTGCATGCTGTAAAATCCACTGTATCTTGAATCTGGGTCTGCAATTCTTAGCATCCTCTGAGAACTGTCCACCTGGACCATGGTACCTTTCTTGCAGTCCACATATACCAGCTGATTGTTTAGGCAAAAAGGCTGTTAAAACAGGAAGGGAACATTGAGCAAACAAAAACACCCAAACATGATTCAGAAAGTCTGTGTTCACATCCATAGGTTGAAAACAAAATCAAATAAGCAGTTTAAGACTCTGAACTATCACTGCACCGGGTAAAAGCTTATGCTGGGCACAAAACCAGACCAACAGTCTCTTCTAAATCACCACTTTTCATCTTTGAAATGGAGCTCTGGTATTCTCATATCTACCCCACACATAATGGTTCAACTGTTCTCTGCTAGTCAGAACCACAGTGGGCTTTAACACTTGTTGCCACGGATGCTTGGCTCCAAGACTTTAACAGCCTCTTTAATGCTGATGCTCACTGCATTTCCACTAAGAGAAACAGAGGGATCTCAGCAGTTACCCTAGCATGGGGTGTCACAGAATCACAGTATCATTGAGTGTCAGGGATTGGAAGAGACCTTGAAAGATCATCCAGTCTCATCCCCCCACCAGAGCAGGATCACGTAGATCAAGTCGCACAGGAACATGTCCAGGTGGGTTCCTGACATCTCCAGAGAAGGAGGCTCCACAACCTCCCTGGGCAGTCTGTTCCAGTGCTCTATCACCCTCACTGTGATGAGGGTGNCTCTGCTCCCTTCATCATCCTTGTGGCTCTGCACTGGACTCTCTCAAGCAGTTCCCTGCCCTTCTGGAACTGAGGGGCACAGAACTGGACACAATAACCCAGATGTGGCCTCACCAGGGCAGAGTAGAGCAGGGAGAAGAACCTCTCTTGATCCACCCCAGGATGCCATTGGCCTTCTTGGCCACAAGGGCACATCGCTGGCTCCTAGCCATGACGACCCCCAGGTCCCTTTCTCCTACATTGCTCTCCAACAGACCAGTCCCTAACCTATACTGGTCCCCGAGTGCCCAGCCCCTTGAGCTGGAAGACAGAGATGGGGACCTGAATGCAGCCAGACTGGTGGGCGAGTGTAAGGCTGTGAATGTTATCTGCCAGGACTTGAGTAAAGCTTTTGGCAGCGTTCCTGTGGAGAAAGTGGCTGCACATGGCTTGGATGGGCATATGCTCTGCTGGAGAAATAACTGGCTGGGTGGTGAAGGGAGTTAAATCCAGCTGACGGCCAGGTGTAAGTGGTGTTCCCCATGGCTCAGCATCAGGGCCTGTTCTGAATGTCTTAAAAGAAACCCAACTTTATTTTGAGGGTGACAAAACACTGGAACAGGCTGCCCAGAAAGGCTGTGGAGTCTCTTGTCTGGAGACTTTCCTAACCTATCTGGATCTGTTCATTTCCAAGCTACCTGCTTCTTCCTCTTCTGTTTCTGCAGTCTCAGGATACTTAGTTGGCAAATACATTCTGACATCTTGTCTTAAAATATGAAGTGGCACACAATGCAGCTTGACTTTTACCTCGTGACAGCTCACTACTGCATGGAGCAGGAAGTGGTTTTGTTTGATGGTGACAGAAGTAATAGCTACTAAGGCTGACTAGTTTAAGACAAAAGGAGAAAATGATTTAAGATAGTTCACATGATGTGAACTCAGCTGCATCCTACACAATATTCTACACAATCTTGTTTCTCAAAAAAAAAGTCAAAGCATGGAAACAGACAAACAAGGCACCTTTGTGGGAGCTTTGTAGCAGAATGCTGGAACCCACTGCTTTTTCTGATTGACAAGCAGAAGGACGATGATCAGTAACAGCGCAACAGTGATCGGAATTGTCACCAAGGCAATAGAGCTAACCGTCGTGTCTTCATTTGGGAGTGGTCCACTGCCGCTTCTGTAGTCTCCCTGGAGGTGATTCATGTCTGCAAGGCAAATGTGAGCATTTGCAGTAATTAGAAATGGCCTTGACCACAAGGAAGAAGGTAGTTATGAAAGACCCAGTAATGCATCTTGCTGCTCTCATGAGTGTGGGTGTTCTCTCTTGAAATGTCATCTTATTTTTAAAAATTAGAACAACTAAAGCTAGCACCTCATATAGCGGTGATATGAGCCCTGAAAAGGCCATCTAAGAGGGAATAGGATGGAATCTAAAGCATAATAACACGACTAATGATAACCTCTTAGCTCAGTTGTGTTCACATCAACTTCTCCGATTACAATCAAATTAACACTTGTAAAAAACTCCAGAAAACTCAGCCTGTGTTTCTATGCTGAGCAAACCTTGGAAGCCTTCAGATCGAGGTCCTTCCTTTGCTGGTTTTTTTGTTGTTTTAGACAGTAAAGTGGTTATACTGTGCTCACTATGTCATTTCACATTTCGTTTTGTGAAAACAGACTGCTGGTAGTCTGCTAGATGGTAGAACGTTGGTAGTGTCCAAGGATATAAGCAGCGTTGCCCCACAGACTGTTAATAATCCCCGGCCTAAAGAGCTGCAAGCCAGCTCCCAGCATCTGAACTCAAAATTGTGTTATTATAAATAACTATTTGTTACAGAGTCTGTCTCCAAACAACAATGTGCAGAGAGGTACAGAAAATCAAATGTATGACCGATTAAGAGTGCTAACACTGAAACCGTGTAAACAGCAGTCTATTTTGTGATACCACTGAAATGTTGAAGCTGTACTCTTAAAAGCACAAGGTCAGCTTGACCTACTCAGAGATGTAATATGACAGCCTCCTCCACAAAGAAGAGAAGGATCCTAGTTATTAGAGACTCGCTCCTGAAAGGGACTGAGGGCCCAATACGCAGAGCTGTGACCCTCATCACAGGAAGTCTGCAGTCTACCTGGAGCCCAGATCAGGGATATCACTAGGATGCTCCCTAACCTGGTGAGATGACTATTGCCCACTGCTGATCTTCCTGACAGCTGGGGAAGAAGTTGCATCCCGTAGCCTGAGGGGAATGAAGAAAGATTCCAAGGCCTTAGAGACATTTGGTAAAAGAGTCTGGGGCACAAATTGTGTTTGCTTCATTACTTCCACGTTGGGGTGAGGATGCAGGCTGGAGTAGAGGGGCGAATTTGCTCCAAATAAATTGTCTTCAGATGCATCTCTGAAGTCCATGCCTTGAATAGCTATACAACAATATTAATGAGATTATCCTCATCCCATCTGAAGGTCTGTCAACTCAAGTGGCCTAACAACAGCCTACTTCTTAATTTCTCTATCAGCAAAGACACTGCACTCTCACTCCTTGTTCATCATTTTGTCGCACGTTGTCATGCCAACACAGATGTTTCTTCCAAGCTGAAGATGGAAATGGTGAGACCAAATTGCATAAATATAATTTAATAGACTGAATCATCTCTACTCAAAGCAAAATGCAAAGACCTCTGCACTAAAGAACATTCTCAGATAACCGCCTTCTCAGAGCATTATACAGATCCTATAAGGCATCTTAACAAACAGAGCTAATTCAGCCCGGTTGATATCAGATTTTACCTCTGTGAATGTGGATGATGTCATTTTCACTTGGTGTTGGCCAGTTTGGTACCTCTAGTTCAACATCTCCTCGATGGTTCGTCTTCTCAATGGGAATATTGGTGGGTTCAGGCACATACATCTCTGTGAAATGAAATATGTATGAAATAGGAACCCAATGAAAAACCCCTTGCTATGAGTCCCAGAAAAGCAGCATTCCAAGAGTCTGGGTTGTGACAGGACATTACCTGGACACATAGGACAGCAGCTTCCCTCCACGTTGATGGGTTCAGCACAAGGGAGAGGTGGGCAGCTGACTGTGGAGCAGAGAGTCTGACCCTGCAGACAGTAGCAGTGTGTACAGCTGTCAATGTCCCAACGTTCCTCATCTGCATATGTTTTCCCATTGAAGTGGCAGACCACTTTCTTTGGAACCGTGTCTTCTGTTGAAGGAAAACAGAATCACAGAATCATTCAGGTGGGAAAAGGCTCCTGAGATCATCAAGTCCAACCACTAACCCTACTCTACCCAGTTCATCACCAGAGCAGAACTTTGAGCACCGCATCTACAGGAACTTGAAACACATCCAGGGATGGCCAGTAACACACAAATCAGATTATTTCCCCAAACAAAACAGTGAAACAAGAGCCACAAATAAATCCCAGGTGTAACTGAAAGACTCTCCCTACTCTTCCAGAAAAATCTTTGTTAAAACAGCATCATTTCTGCTTCTTTACAAAGCATGCAATTAGTGGGAGCTACTACTTCTCATTTTCCTCAGGCAAGAACCTAGAGAACAGATGACTGGGACATAAAATAGTGGTATTGAGAGTGCTCTAAGAATTAGGAAAAGGTTTCTTACATTTCATTGTTTGAGACTGACAACTATTCCTCCTCATCTTTGTGTTCACAGAATCACTGAACAGTTTTGGCCGGCAGAGAACTTTAAGATCATTGAGTCCAACCTTTTCCTAGCCCTATCAGCACCACTAAACCCTGACCCCCAATGCAACATCAACCTTTCTTTTAAAGAGGACTCAATCCCTTCCCTGGAAAGGCTGTTCCAGTGCCTGACAACCCTTTAAGAAACGAAGTTCCTCCTGACATCCAACCAGAACCTTTCCTGATGCACCTCAAGGCAGATGGCCCTGGACCTTGGTCTTGTTTACAGGATTGTCAAAACACAGATCTACCTCAAAACCCCAAAGCAAGCATCCTCAAAGCTCCCTATGCAGATTCCACTCCCCACTTCCACAGAAGGCACAAAATGCCTCTCCCTGAAACGCGAAAACAGCTTTTCCTTTGGAAAGAATAGTTCTTTCCCATTCCAAAGAAAGGAACAGCAAGTTGTCAGCTGTATTTATTTGCTTACCAATGCAGTAAGGACAACACTGTCCCTTTCTCAGGACTGGTCTTTCACAGGATACTGGTGGGCATGACTCAGAGTAGCATCTAATCACCCCATCCATGCAGACGCAGCTGGTGCACACGTTGGGCTTCCAGGACTCAGCAGTCAGGAAAATATCACCTTCATCATTTTTGCAATAACTGGGCATGCTCTCGTTGCTTGAGGATGAGGGCTGAAGAGGTTCGTCTGTAAGCAGAAACAGATTCAGGCATTTAACAGAGAGCAGAAAACTTCTATAAATAAACCCCGCTGTTACCAGCTACATGTGGGTGATGAGCCAAGGGGAACTGATGGCTCCAGATAGAGTTGTCTGGAGGCACAGCGATGGCTATTAGCTGTTCTATAGGAATGAGACAGGAGGGGTAACAGCCATATGGACAAAACCAGAAGGTTGTAAATTTCAAGCAGGAGACACCTTTACATAAATAATGTAAAAAAAAAAGCTCGTGTGGGTGACAAACACTATAAAGCTTTGGAAAAGCCTGCTGTGTTTGGTGCGTACCCCCGTATGTAGCCAGCACTGTGTGTCCTTGGGGCTACTGAATCTGACCCTGTTAAAATCGTTAAAATTACGTGGGCTTGTTTCTCACATGTATATACCTGGGCACTGCGGGCAGCAGGAGTCCTGCGTGCGGGTGGGGTTTTGACAAAGAAGAGGTGGACAGACTTCAGTCTCACACAGGACGCGTCCACTGTGGCAGGTACATTGTGTGCAAGAATCAATATTCCATGTCTCTCCTTCGACAAAGTATTCCCCACCAGGAGCATGACAGATGGATGGATTCATGAGCTCGGGCTTCTGCACAATTATTTCATCTAGGAGAAAAGGAAGTCGAAGACAGGCAAAATCAACCGTGACTCTAAAGATTAACAAATGCTCCTGAGATTAATAATGTCTGTTATTATTAAAAGTATTAGGAATTACAAAACAAACTACCAATATTATAGAACCACAGAATCATCATGGCTGGAAAGAACCTCCAGGATCACCACGTCCAGCCCTCATCCCAACATCTCCTGAACCCCTAGACCACGGCCTCAAGTGCTCTAGCTACTTGTTATTTAAACCCCTCCAGGATGGTGACCCTACCACGTCCCTGGGCAGCCTGTTCCACTGCCCAACCACTCTCTCAGGATAGAACTTCTTCCTAAGATCCAGTCTAAGTTGAGGCCATTTCCTCTCATCATATCATTAGCAATTAGATTCAACTGTCTGTCTCAAAAGTTTCCTGAGTGATAGGTGTCTGTAGCATTTGTTACCAGATTAAAAAATACAGAATCCCCCCTGAAAACCCTTAAAACAGACAAGCCCTTCTCAGTGGTGCAAGTGCTGCATTACCTTTGCTCCACTGAACTAATTAACTGATTAATCATCTGTTGTCTCTGAAGTGAAAACTGCACCCACTGAGATGTCACAGCATGTAGACACAGAGTTCTAGTGACCATTTCTCTTCAGTCCTAGGGAGGATAGGTTCTTCTCTTCCACTTTCAGAAAGAGCATCTGCCTACTTATTTTGCCCCTAGGATCCTCTGTTGATTACAAAGAATTTTAAACAGTTTATAATTGCTAATCTTATCCTTTTGCTATTCATAGCAGTATGACAAGCCTTCTTGTTCCTGCTTCCAACACGACTTCCAATAAAGGCACAGACGTTATCACTGAATTACAAATTGAGCTGCTTAACACATAAACTACTGTAGGAATAATTCTGAAAGCAGATGACATTAATCTCATGCTCTACCCACCTTTCATAGATGTTTTTCGTATTAACACATGGTTAAAATGGTCCTGGAAGGCAACAGCAATTGTCATTGGCATTCCCAATTGCAGCATTAAAATAATCAGCTGCTGCGGGCACTGGAGCCTTCTCTCAGAACACAGAAGCATAATGTTCTATTACTCAAGACATCTGTTTAAATGTGGACTCGCTGAGGGTTTGTGAAACATAGATCTGGTGATGAATTTTAGTAAAATGCATCAAATTAACAATGAAAAAACGTAGTTGCTCCTTATATCGTTTGGTATTGTAATACAGGTAACAGAACTGTACGTGAGTGTAAACTCACTACTACAGCTGGGCTAGACCACAAGCCTTTTCCAGTTAAAAGATCTCAGCGTGTCCAAATGAACGTGTTTAGGATCAAAACCATGCCTCGTCTTTAAATAGTTGACTTTAAATAGTTAAGTTCCCATCTTTGCATCAGATACCTTTAGACTGGACATCGGGAACATTTGTTTTACTGACATGGATTGGAACAGGCTGCCCAGGGAGGGGGGGAGTCACCATCCCTGGAAGTGTTTAAAGGTGGCTTATATGTGGTGTTGGGAGAACTGGTTTAGGGGTGAACTTGTAGGATAGGGTTGCTGGTTGGACTTGGTGGTCCCAAGGATCTTTTCTATCTTGGATGACTCTATGATTTTATTGAAAGCCACTCAAAATGTTACATTTGGGCACAAAAACCTTCTTGTCACTCGATGATGCATAAGACAGAGTCGTGGATTAGGAAACAAACACACGTGAAACACAACCTGATGACAAAGCATGAAGAAGGAACATGTTACCTGGACACGATGGGCAGCACTGCCCTGGATGGATGGTGGGGCTGCTGCAATTAGGAATGGGGCAGGTGATCAAGGCACACATTTCCCGACCGTTGTGACAGTAACATTCCCTGCAGCCGTCATGCCAGCTTTCCTCATTCTCGTGTCGGCGCCCATCCATCGACAGGCAGGAGCCTGGTTTAACAGGAGGCATGAGAGAAGCAGTCGCTTCTGCACAAAACCAAAAGAAAACAAATCACAGAATCATCCTGGCTGGAAAGGACCTACAGATTCATTAAGTCCAGCCCTCATCCCAACATCTCCCTAACCGCTATACCATGGCCTCAAGTGCTCTAGCTACTTGTTTTCTAAACCCCTCCAGGGATGGTGACCCCACCACCTCCCTGTGCAGCCTGTTCCAGTGCCCAACCACTCTCTCAGGATAGAATTTCTTCCTAAGATCCAATGTAAACCTCCCCTGATGCAACTTGAGGCCATTTCCCACCATCCTATCATTAGCAGTTGGGAGAAGAGACCAGCACCAGCCTTTCTACAACCTCCTGTTAGGTAGTTGTAGAGGAGCAATAAGGTCTCCTCTCAGCCTCGTTAATTGCTGCTTTGCAAAAAACCAACCCCACACTGACTTCATTATCAAATCAAGTGATTAATAATGTTATCGTTGACACTAATAAATAAAGCAATGGCACACACGAAACAATGAAAGGTAGATGAAGGAGACGGTAGGATGTAAGAGAATTAATATCCTTAGAGTTGTGCCTTTCTATTGCACCTGCACTGGTTTCAATCATACAGCGCTGCAAAANGCAGCCTGTTCCAGTGCCCAACCACTCTCTCAGGATAGAACTTCTTCCTAAGATCCAATGTAAACCTCCCCTGATGCAACTTGAGGCCATTTCCCACCATCCTATCATTAGCTGTTTGGGAGAAGAGACCAGCACCAGCCTTTCTACAACCTCCTGTTAGGTAGTTGTAGAGGAGCAATAAGGTCTCCTCTCAGCCTCGTTAATTGCTGCTTTGCAAAAAACCAACCCCACACTGACTTCATTATCAAATCAAGTGATTAATAATGTTATCGTTGACACTAATAAATAAAGCAATGGCACACACGAAACAATGAAAGGTAGATGAAGGAGACGGTAGGATGTAAGAGAATTAATATCCTTAGAGTTGTGCCTTTCTATTGCACCTGTACTGGTTTCAATCATACAGCGCTGCAAAACTGGCCAAATAATATAAGAAGAGATAAAAACGCAATGAAGGGAGATGGCATAAAGCAGAGACTGTGTTAAAATGTCAGCGTATCTGATAGCAAATCAAATCTAAAAACATCTGCAAGGCTTAGGAATGGCCTTATAGAGTTAACAACAAAAAATTAAACCCAAGCTCTAATGGGGTCAATTCTGTCCCTCATTCATGACTTCTGAAAGAATACTGGAGCTTGGACTGCTGCACTACTTGCACTCACCCAGAACATGCAAACAGCTGGTGTAGGGAGGATAAAGAGTCTCATTTGTATCTTAGGGGTATTTAATGCTTCAGCAATCAGCTTCAGTACAGTATCTGTTAATCAGCAGAGTGAATTTAGAGCACAGCGCTCCCTCACCCAATAACTGTGATGACGAAGGATCTAGGATTAGTTTCTCAGCGAGCTGACTCATGTCAAGTGTGTTCTGCTGACTTTATCTGGGCAATCGCTGCGGGTGGGTGCAGCACCAGACCTCTTTAAAGGAGGCAAAACTGGAAGTCATGGCCACACCTCACGCGGCAGCCATGGAGCACAGCCCAGCAGGGTAACTGCTGGCTGCCGGGGGGCAAAAACACCCAAAAACCCTCCCCACCAAACAAGCAAACCAAAAAAACCAAACCGAGAGGAAGACCAGGCTTCGGTCACCACTGCATATGGATGCGGGAACTCAAACAGTGACCCCCAACATGATGAGGCCATGCAGGTGTCAGGCTGCCAGGAACGCAGCAAGACCCAACGAACATCGTATCGCGGTCATCACTGTGAACTTGCTGGTTCCAAACATGGAATGTGATATGTGTGAGATCTTTAGCTTAAGCATACCCAGTCCTTTCTCCTGGGTAAGCTGTGTCTCTACTCATTGTTCCTTGACAGCGTGCAAGAATCAGCACGCTCATTCTGGCTGGTGTGCAGGACATTTGTGAAATCCAAAGTTTGAGTTTGTAAAGGAAAGATGACGATGAGGAAGCTAAGGTAAACACTGCTACTGAAAAAAACCCAGTCTCAGCTAGCTTATTTCCAGTAGTCGCTCATTAGGAGCCTGATTAACTTTTATTGATGACACCAGACTGATTTTGTGCCTTTGAAATGGCAGATGAAAAGCGAAGCTGAGGCTGTCTGCTCAACTCAAGATGAACACGGACGAACAAGGCGGAACGGCCCTCCTTTGCCAGTCACTGTGTTTCAATTCTTGCACATTCTGTGCGGTTTCCATCCTCATTTGCTCTGGCTTCCAACTGCTTTGAAAACAATTTATAGTTAGAGGGATCAACGTGCTTGCACCTACCTCTGCACTTGCAGATAACACAGCCATGGTTGTTCTGCTGGAAGCCCATCGGACAGATTTTACCACAAGGCACTTCTGGGCACTTCTTACACCGACAGATTTCACAGCCATGCTTGTTCTTCCTAGATGACCAACACAATTTGTGAAAGGTCAGCAGGTCATTGTAAATAACTACATCTCATGATCTTGAAAGTTAAAGCATCCCCTAAAGACATTAAAGCATCCCCTAAAGATGTTTAAGCATCCCCTAACGAAGGGACTGTTCAAAGAAAGAAAATTAGTGTTAACAGCTACCCAGAGGTTCAGGGGTCCTATGGTGTTGTCAGGGATTAAGTTTTGAGGAATTGAGCTCAGCGGCAGCGAGCAAGTTGAGCCCCGGGCCAAAAAAAACCCCAAACCGAAGCAAACAAACCCAACTAAGACCCCACAAAATCCGCGGTAACAGTGCTGCAGCAGAGGAAGACCAGGCCACGGTCACCACTGCATATGGCTGTGGGAACTCAAACAGAAGTCCCCCCACAAGATGAGGCTGTGCAGGTGACAGGCTGCCAGGAACGTCACACTCTCTCGAGTTTTCCTGGCTGTGTATGGTGTGAGCAGGTAGATTATCTGCTTAACCGAGTGGTACAGCTGCAAGATGAGGTTGTAGAGCTACAGGCAGAAGTAGAAAAGCTCAGGTACAAAGGTAGACCAGTGGAGCCAGTCTGCACAGCAGCCAAATAAGACCCAGAAACAAGGGGACCAAGTATCCTGCACCTCTCACAGGGAGGACAGAAGCCCAAGTAGAAGGGGTGAGTGGAGCCTAGTGAAGAGTGGTGGCAGAAGGCGAGCACCATCCTTGTCTGCCTCGCATTCTCAGTTGCTGCTCGGTAACAGATATTAGCACCTACTGGAAGACAGCCAGTCCAATAAGGATATAGAGGACAGCAAGATGACTATGAGCCAGGAATGTGCTCTTGTGGCCACGAGGGTCAACAGCATCCTTGGGTGCATCAGAAGGGGGATGGCTAGCAGATCGAGGGAGGTTCTTCTCCCCAGTTCTATGACATGTCAGGACAGCTTAAAATCTTAGAATCATAGAATCGGAAGGGACCTTGAAAGATCATCTAGTCCAATCCCCCTGCCACAGCAGGATCACCTAGACCAAGTCACAGAACATCAGAGAAGAGAGCATTACAGATTGGAAGAGACCCCGAAAGACCATCCAGTCCAATTTCCTGCCACAGCAGGATCACCAGATGGATACCTTTGGGTATCCATCAAATTCTGGCCCATGGCCACTACCACAGCTGGGTGGCAAACTTCCTCTTCTTCCCAGCTGGTAGTTTCTATGGTCTCTCATACAATCACAGAATCAGAGAATTATTGAGGCTTGAAGAGACCTCTGAGATCATCCAACCCAGACTAGGACCTAACATCACCACAGTCACCTAGACCAGGGCACTAAGTGCCACAGCCAGTCTGTCCTTAAATGCCTCCAGGGATAGGGAATCCACCACTGCCCTGGGCAGTGCATTCCAGGGTCTGAGCACCCTTTCCTTGAGGAAGAGCTTCTTAACATCCAATCTTACCCTCTGCTTCAGGCCCTGCCCTCTTGTGCTGGCACTAGTTGCCTGGGAGAAGAGCCCAACCCCTCCTGACTACAGCCTCCCTTCAGGGAGTTTTAGAGAGGGAGAAGGTCCCCCCCGAGTCTCCTTTTCTACAGGTTAAACATCCCCAGCTCCCCTAGCNAGGGAATCCACCACTGCCCTGGGCAGTGCATTCCAGGGTCTGAGCACCCTTTCCTTGAGGAAGAGCTTCTTAACATCCAATCTTACCCTCTGCTTCAGGCCCTGCCCTCTTGTGCTGGCACTAGTTGCCTGGGAGAAGAGCCCAACCCCTCCTGACTACAGCCTCCCTTCAGGGAGTTTTAGAGAGGGAGAAGGTCCCCCCCGAGTCTCCTTTTCTACAGGTTAAACATCCCCAGCTCCCCTAGCCTCTCCTTTCCCTCCAGTCCCTTCTCCAGTCTCATTGCTCCTGTGGACCAACTCCTCCTTCTTTCTTGAAGTAAGGGGCCCAGGACTGGAGGAGAGGCCTCACCAGTGCCCAGTACAGGGGGAGAATTACCTCCCTAGTCCTGCTGGCCACAATATTGCTGATACAAGCCAGGATGCCATTGGCCTTTCATTCCACCCAGGCACCCTGCTGGCTCAACCCATACTCCCAGGCCCCTCTCTGCTAGGCTAATCTCCAGCCTCTCATCCCCCAGTCTGTAGCTGCAGGAGGTTATTGTGGCCTCAGTGTAGGACCCTGCACTGGGTCTTGTTAAACATCACTACGTTGAAACTTGATCTCTATTTTCTCTAATAGCTCTCTGGTCATTCTGGTTCTGAGTACTGAGAGGAGAACACCCTACCTTACAGATTACAATTATGAAGCCCCGCAGCATCAGGCTGACCATTTATTGTCAACGTATATGCAATAAATATACAGAAGACACCAGGGTGATTACTAAAAAATAGACATAGCTGTGTGACAAAAGATGTGTCCTGAAGTCTTGACACCACAGATATTCCCACTTACGGAGAAAGAACTACAGCAATAACACAGGGTAAAAAACCCACAACTGTATGCAAATAAATATTGGTCAAAACACAGAGCTACCAAACCTCTTAGCTAAGGGTATTGTTCTACTCAAGTCCTGTACAGCCATTGTCAGAAACGCCTCAGTAAAAGTGAGCCTGCTGCCAAAGTGACACCTTAGTTTTCCTACTCTTTCCTCTGCTCTGCCCCAAAGCAACCAGAGGAACACACGGCTGTTTTGTGTTTTGTCCGTACGTGCAAGGATTTTGTTCAATATACTTCCAGAAGAAGAATACGTACAAGTATCCAAAGGGACAGTACTTGTCACATACAATGTGTTTGCACTTCTTGGGGCGCAGCCGGCATTGACAGATCTCGCAGTTGTGGGCGTCAGTCTGGAAGCCGAAGGAACAGTCCAAGGAACAGCCCGAAATGAGGCCGGTACATAGCTCCTCCCCTGTGAAAGACACGTGCAGGTTAGCACAACATGACATCTGGTCCACCCAAACAAAGTCATCTTCAGCACGATTAATCTTCTCTCCCCTTTTACTTCACCACTTTTCCAAGCACCGGTTAGCCTTACCTTTGGGCTGTTTTAATGTTAAAATATTTGCCAGGAGGTACCCAAACGGGGTGAGCCGACACTACAGTCTTGACATCCGGTCAAGAACGTGGGGAGTAAGAGCTGGTACCCTAATCCAACATGATTTTATACAGAGATATGCAGCCAAAGTCCAATTGCCCACAGCACTGTTTTGTTCCAAGAACACATTTCAAATGTACTTCCAACAGATTATATGGGCTTTCAAGATTGTATGTGGGCTTTCAAAACCTTATATGGGCTGTACAGGTATTTGTTCAGATAGAGCATATTTAGATGGCTCCTACTTGGTTAAACTAGAACTGAAGGGCTGGAAGTATTTAACATCTATTCTTTCTGCTATACACAGTCACTCGATCTGGTAATTAAGAGCTGCTTTTTAAAAATAAAACTGACATCCTAAGATGGGATCTAAGTTGAGAAACGCTAGACTAAAAGACCTGTCTCTTGATGCCTGCTGCCATGTGCAGTGGCACCTCTTGTGGTGTAGGGGAGATGCTGGACCGCTGGCATCGTAGTTTTGCCAGTACTGAGATAAAGAATGGTTATGATGTTCACTCCCATTGGAATTAGCTATTTGGAGAATGGCACCTTCTTTTTGTTACTCTTGAAAGAGTATCTTGAGATATTTTCAGCTACGAAGTTAATTTATTGGTTGCAGAGGTCAGAGGAAACAGGAAATGGTAGTTTTTATTACACTGGGAAAGTGAAACACAGGGGGCATAAAAAACCCCATTATTACAACACCCCAAATGAGATTAAAGCTGAAAAGAGGCAAATATAATTGGGGTTCTTAAACAGAAGACTAGGATGGGTAATATTCAAAGGGGGGCTTTCACTGTGACACTTAAAAGGATGACAGATCTCCAGGCAAAACATCATCAACACTACAAAGTGCACAGGGGGCACTAGATGTGCTTCTCATCAGAGCTCTGAAGACCACTGATCTCTAGAGGTATGAACTCTCAGGGACAAAGTTTTTCCAAAGAGGAGCTCAGGACATTAACTCTTTTCCTTTACACTATCTGGAACTGAAATCACAGAATCAGAGAGTTACTGAGGCTGGAAAAGACCTGTGAGCTCATGAAGCCAAGCCTAGGACCTAACATGATGGCAGTCACCTAGACCATGGCACTAAGGGCCACATCCAGTCTGTTCGTAAACACCTTCAGGGATGGGGACTCCACCACTGCCCTGGGCACTCTATTCAAGGGTCTGATCACCCTTTCTATGAGGAAGGGCTTCATAATTTCCAACCTAATCCTCCCCTGGAAGCTTCAGGCCATGCTCTCTTGTCCTGGTGCTAGCTGTCTGGGAGAAGAGCCCTATCCTCACCTGTCTACAATTTCCCTTCAGGTAGTTGTAGAGAGGGTGAAGGTCCCCTCTGAGTCTCCTCCAGGCTAAACATCCCCAGCTTCCTCAGCCTCTCCTCATCAGACTTTCCTTCCAGTCCCAATGTAAGGTTTGTCTTCACACCTCTAACGTGGTCATGTCCCAAAGGCAGCGCACAGAAGGAATCCTTACGTCAGTGCTTTATCTTCTTCTTGCAATGTTCCATTTCTGACTGCCAAATGCAGACTTCAGCAGGAGAACTACACAATTCACTGCCAGATTATCACCAGGTTCACAGCTCCCACTTCTGCACTGCTGTGCAAACTGGGTGTCTGCAGGAAAAGGACTGCAAGTGATTTTTGTTTTCCAGAATACAGAAAAAGAGATGTCAGACCTTTCACAACCTCAATACAAGAAGGGTGTTGAGGTGTTGGAGCAGGTCTAAAGAAGGGCAATGGAACTGGGGAAGGTCCTGGAGGATAGGTCTGGTGAGGAGCAGCTGAGGGAACTGAGGTTGTTTAGTCTGGAGAAAAGGAGGCTGTGGGGAGACCTTATTGCTCTTTACAGCTACCTGAGAGGAGGTTGCAGAGAGGTGGAGGGCTGGTCTCTTCTCCCAGGTCACCAGTGATAGGACAAGAAGAAACGGCCTCAAGTTGTTCCAGGGAAGGGTTAGGTTGGACATCAGGGCAAATGTCTTCCTTGACACAGTGGTCAGGGATTGGAACAGGCTGTCCAGGGCAGGGGATGTTGCCATCCCTGGAGGAGTTCAACAAACAAGTAATGTGGCCCTGGGGAACAGCGTTTAGTGGGCAGGGTAGGGTTGGGTTGATGGTTGCCATGGATGGTCTCTTCCAACCTCCAAGGGTTGTTTTGGGATCAATACCCCAAGATCCAAGCATGTACTCTCAGTCAGATCTAACCTTTGCATAGCAGTGGGAACGGCTGTTTGCAGTTCTTGCTGTATTCAGTCACGCACACAAAGATCTTCATGAAATCTCAAAAGTGTTTTGAAGGATGGAGATCATCTATCAAGACCTTTGGAGTATGCAGCCACTGGTGCTGATGAAAAAGCATTACAATACAGAGGAGCCTCTGATAAAGAGAGGTTCATGTGTACCGCAAAGCCGTACCTCAAAACAAGTTCAAAGACCAATGAGCTTTCTTTATAAGCTTTGATACTAGCGTGTTTGTACACAATTACCCCTCACAACATCCAACGATAATACAATCAACTACACTTTTCATCAGGACTTTATGAGGTAGAAACCCTTCTTAAGGTTACACTTGTACTCTATAAAAACGGACAGAGAAGTACATCTACACTGGAATATCTGCCAAAAGGATGAAGTTCAGTTCCAGCCTTCACTAGGATGTTTGTTATATCTTCTGCAGACACTTAGAACTGATCACTGAATAATCCTGACATCACAAGGGTTGAATCTAGCAGATCCATTCATTTGCCAAAGCACGTTTTCTCATGGAGTTGAAATGCTTAGCTGGCTGCTCCGCAAACGTCAGGCTCGTGGAAGAGAGGTGAAGGAACAAGAGGTACAAATGCAAAGGCATAGGAGAAATGAATAAACATGTTAAAAGAGCAGAGGAAAGAACTGGGAATTAAGATAAAAATCTAAACCCAAATTGTTTTGTTAATCACAAAAATATTTTGTGTGTTCCTGGTTACGTGTAAGGAGAACCATCAACAGTTCTAGCAAGAGTGAATATTCTATCAATTATTCTACCAACATTCTGTCAAAAGTGAAACAGCCTGCTTGGTCAACAAACATCTCTGATTTTCTTCAAGATGGAAGACAATCATAGAACCGTTGCATGGCCAGGGTTGGAAGGGACCTTCCGACCTTCCAGATCATCCAGTTCCAACCCCCCTGCACAGGCAGGGACACCTTCACTAGAGCAGGTTACTCAGGGCCCCATCCAGCCTGGCCTTGAACACTGCCAGGGATGGGGCAGCCACAACCACCTTGGGTAACCTGTTGCAGCATCTCACCCCCCTCACAGGAAAGAACCGTTTCCTCATGTCCAATCTCAGTCTCCCCTCTTCAAGTCTGTAACCCTTTCCCCTTGTCCTCTCGCAATGCACCCGTGTCAAAAGCTCTACCCCAGCTACCTTGTAGGGTCCCTTCAGATAGTAGAAAGCTCCTAGAAGGTCATCTAGGAGCATCTCTTCTCCAGGTTGAACAACCCCAACTTGCTCAGTATATCCTAATAGGGGAGGTGCTCCAGCCCTCTGATCATTTGGGTTGCTCTGTGCATCCAGTTTTGGGCACCACAGTGTCAGAAGGACATTGAGGTGCTGGAGCAGCTCCGGAGGAGAGCAGTGAGGCTGGGGAGACCTCTGGAAAACAGGCCCTGTGAGGAGCAGCTGAGGGAACTGGGGTTGTTTAGCCTACAGAAGAGGAGGCTGAGAGGAGACCTTACAGCTCTCTAGAACTAACTACAAGGAGGTTGTAGTGAGGGTGGTGCTGGACTCTTCTCACAAATTATTAATGATAGGATGAGAGGAAACGGCCTCAAGTTGCACCAGGAGAGGTTTAGATTGGATCTTAGGAAGAAGTTCTATCCTGAGAGAGTGGTTGGGCACTGGAACAGGCTGCCCAGGGAGGTGGTGGAGTCACCATGCCTGGAGGGGTTTAGAAAACAAATAGCTAGAACACTTGAGGCCACAGTGTAGTGTTTAGGGAGATGCTGGGATGAGGGCTGAACTTAATGAATTGTAGGTCCTTTCCAGCCAGGATGATTCTATGCATCCAAGTCATTTTGAGTTGAAATCTAACCATTTCTCCTTCTGAACTGTTATTAAAACATGAAAATTACAGGCAGTGTTAAACTGAAGCCCCATCTGGTACACACAGGGAGTCTGTGTCTGCTCCACAGGCCTGTTGAAACCCTTAGCCCAATGTTTTGCACCAGGTATTTTAGGGTTTTTTCTCAGAAAAGAGAGTGAACTCTCAGTTTCACAAAGCAAAGTACACCTCTCAAAGAAAAGAGAAAAAGTTTGCAAGCCTAAAAATGCAAATGTACATCAAAGTCAGCGCCTGTCATCCTGACAGTGTGTCTGCAGCCTTAGGTATAACCTGGAATTCATCAATAATAAAATAACCCTTTTGTAGTGATCAGTACAAAACCTGCCACTAAAGTTCGGTATTTCTAGTTACAAATCCTGAAGAATAAAGAGCACTAGCTCATGAAAGTGCACTGCAATGATCTGAGGGAATTTATTCTAGCAACATGTTAGAAGGTTACTTGTTTGGAGGCTTCTTCTGCCTCCACTTCGAGGTATTTCATAAGGAATCCTAGATCATAGAACATAGTCACAGGGAAAAGATCCAGTCCTAACAGGGCTTCAGAAATGCAAAGGGGCAACCAGGTAGTCCGAAAGGAGAGGACGGGGAGCATTTGAATAGGTAATACAGAAGGAAAACTGCCTTTTAGAGTCTGAGAGAAGGGCATTATCCGTGTCTGCATAAAGCACGTCACTGTAACTCACAGTGGCAGTCAAGCTGCTGATACCATTGTATGAGTCATCTCTACGTCTCTGCCTCATCTGTTCTAAAAGCATCAACTAGGGAACTAGGGTGTTGATTAGACAGGAGATAGAAGAGTAAAAGAGAAACAAATTGAGGAATAGGAAACCTAACAGGACAAGGAACTCATCTTTCACTGTTGTGAAATGTGTTCACCTGATTCGTGTCGATGTGGAATAGTGCTGTAGGGCGGGACGTGATACCCCCTCTGCACATGAGATTTTGGGCTATCCTGTTTGTCCTTGTGTGGCTGCGAGAATGGGGAGGGCAGGCAGGATGGCCTTGCTTGTTGCGGGCACCACCTGGTTAACATTTTTATGTATTGACCTGAGCTGGTTTTGATGTTATGCGTACTTTGGGGACTATTGGACCGGAGCCCAGAGAGTGAGGAGAGCATGTGCCGAAGAAGATACCCCTATTCAGAGATATCACAGTCTCACAGTACTGATGAGGCTGGAAAAGACCTTAAAGATCATCCAGTCCAATCTAAAACCAACCAAGTAACATCTATGTCAACATCTGACATCTATGCATTAGCATAAGGAATATAAGCCCCAGCAGGGGCTGGGCGAGTGTGTGTTTTGGTAGAGCAGAAGCTCCCCAGCCCCCAGCGCTGTTTGCTTGTTTTTATTCATTTAATAAATTGGAAACTTGATTTGGAATCCTGTTTGGAACTACACTGTTTATCACACCGTGATGCTTAGGGAAATATCTGTTTGAATAGCTGTGTTCTACATGAGTTGAGGAATATGATTGAACTTGAAATATCAACATCACAGTGAGGGTCCTGGAGCAGTGGCACAGGCTGCCCAGGGGGGTTGTGGAGTCTCCTTCCCTGGAGACGTTCCAGACCTGCCTGGCTGTGTTCCTGTGTGATTTGGTCTGGGTGATCCTGCTGTGGCAGGGGGATTGGACTGGAGGATCTTTTGCGGTCCCTTCCAATCCCTAATGACTGTATGAATACAGACAGCAATTCTTCCACACAAGGTGTCAGGTGGCTTCAGAGGATAAAGTACTAGTGGGGTTAAATGTAACAGTGACATCATGCAAGGCCCTGCCACCCACAGGGAATAAACAGAAACTTGCACTACAAGCAGAGAGTTCAGGCGCAGGGTTTTGTTTGATCTCAGAGTGGTATCGATGTGATGTGACTTTAAGAAAAGATCAGTATGTTCCTGAGTGTCTCTGGTTAAGGTAACTGTATTTTTACCAGAAATATTTAGGTTCTTAATGTGAGCACAGTCATCAGTGGAAACCACGAACAATTCCAGAAGAGTTTCAACTGAATTAAGTAAAGCAGAATGCTAGGACAGTAAGAATGGACAGACTGTTCATCCTCATCCAATGCCATATTTAAAATAGCTCTCCACTAGGAAGAAATAGTTGCTTGAATATAAGCATACCCCAAATACTTATAGCAGTGAAACCAGTCCACACCAGTCCCCTTTCTTTACGGGCAAGCACAACAGCCAAGTCAGTACCACCACAGGTCCGTGTTTCCAGTCAGGGTTCACTAGACCTCACTCTACTGGCATAACCTATGGCTGGTAGATGACACCTCTAAGCACTGCAGTTCTAAAAAATACTCTGGTATTTCGTCACCATTTTACATCACAAGCTGACCTGGATATGGGAATTGCAAAGTACTGAATCCATTTGGATCGATTTTAATGAGAGGCAGTTGTTAAATCACCCTGACAAGCAGAAGGGGAAAGAACAGTTGAAAACAAATCTATCTTTAAAATTTGGGAATTATTAACACATGAGCAAACGTTAGCAGTTTGAGCCTGGTCATCATCACCACCCTTAAAATCCTTTCCAATGTAGTGTATTCTGCCCCCCCCTCTTTTTTTACCCAGTCAGAAGAGCACGATGCTGTTGAAGAGGAATCTGTTTGGATTAGGGAGGATGTCACAACACCCAGAAGAAAATTCTTATCTTAATAACTAACGATTTCCCAGGCATGGCGAGGCTCTGTGCAGCACACTGCACACAAACTACATGGTGCTTTAAAACGCTTTTCCACGAGGTAAATTGTTCTCGACACTAACACCAAGTCATGTTTTCAAAGGTTGGTGAATCCCTGGTTGCTAAAGGAAACCAGCAGCTGGTAAACCAACATGACCTACTATGTAGTCCAGAACCCACCTTGCAAAAAGACAACAACAAACTGGTGTCCCAGGACATGGGTGTCAGGGATCTTCGCAATTGTGAGGACTCACTCAGATATTCCAGAAACCAGGCAATGTCTCCTTCTCAGGTGACTTGTCTGAGGCAATGGATCTCAGAAAGAATCACAAGCCATTGGCCTAAATTCAAACCATCAGGTGCTTGCTTTGTTCCTGACCACAGAGCCTCATGAGCTATTGGGACTGTAATAAATTATTGCTCCAAAATCAAACAGAAAAGCAAACCACAGTCAATTTCATTCAATACAAGTTTAGGTCCAAGAAGGATCTTCTCTTTCACCTTACAGTAGCTTGACTGCAATTTTGTGGAATCAAGAAATGGTAGGGGTTGGGAAAAGAATCTAATGCTTCTCTAAGACAGACTTCTCACAGTATCCCAGTACTGATGAGGCTGGAAAAGACCTTAAAGATCATCCAGTCCAACCTAAAACCAACCAAGTAACCTAACATCTAGATCTAGACCACCTCTATTATCTTCTGCCTTATTTTTCACCAACTTATTTTCAGAGATTCACAGAGCCATTGAGGCTGAAAAAGACCTCCAAGATCATCCAGCCCAGCTAGCTACATACCTTCACCATCATTATTTCCTTGAAGCTGAGGCTAGATCATGTCAGGAGAACTGTTTCACAGTACCTTTATAATTAAGGACTCCTCAGCCGTCCTCTCGATGTGGATTGCTACTGCTGGTTAATCTTCAGGGGTGGGGATCTGGGGAGGCAAATTTATGAAGGAGAAAACTAGGTTACTTATCAGTAACTGGAATTCTCGGAATATATTGCCTCCACAGATCCACACTAACCCTCCCTCCTTCTGCAAGAAATAACTCACGATTCACAATAGCTGGAGAAATTAGAGGGACTGGCCACTGTGAGGGTATAAAAATCCTGTTTAAAAAAAACCATCTCATGAGCTCTCTGAGGCAAATTACCCCCTTGGTTACTTGCTCTAAACAGCTTCAGGGTTCACACACAGCACGAGCCTTTATGACAGTGGATTTGTACCTCAAAGGTGAAAGTCCTGCAAATTGATAAAGCTTCCAGAGTGCTTCTGGAAGTGCAGTGCTTTGTTGGTTTGTTTTGGTTCCCCCCACAAGTCAGGCAAAGTTCTTATCTGCTTCTTTGATTGCATCAGATATATTATCATCACTCCTAAAACAAACACATTGCTGTAGTCTTCAAGATCCCTGCCGAAGACTGCGTTCTAGTGAGAAGACAGATGACACTCATTTGGCATGGGGAGTTCATCCTAATTCCACCTTCAGGGAGGACTTCCACTACCTCCTGTGTGGGCATTGAGAGTTAGTGTTTCTGTTCTACTTAGAGTATTTGCCTTTTTCTGACCCAAGCTTTACCTTTTGTAAGAGACATGCTTTATCCCAACTTTCTCATTTCACTGAGATCTAACCTGTCACAGCTATCCCCTCTCACATCACTGCAGAATGATAATAAAACACCCTTTTTCTACAAAATCATTCCAGCTACAAGATGCTCTTTCCTTGCATCAAAGGACACTACCTGGACTCTCCTCATTTTGAAATTTAGTGTTTTGTTAAGATAACAAGGGGAGATAACTTACTAAAATAGAAAAGTGCTACCTAATGCAGACTTCACTGTTTCCAGGAAGTTTGCTTTGCTAGAAGCCCGGACGCTGTGTGATTAGCACCTGTGGTTATTTGTCCCACCTAAGTTTGATATCAAAATAAACATAAACCATGGACTATTTACAGGAAAAAAATGCCTGGAATATTCACATTTTGGCTAGGAGCAGTGAAGGGTTAATAAAACCCTTCCCAAATTCTAATGCCTAGAAAAAAAGGAGTTGAGATTTATTACCCCACTATACAATTTTTTCATGGGCTTTTTCCCATTGATACTGCTTTCTCAGAGCTTTAACTGCTGGTATTAATGTACAGAGGAACATACCCAGACAGGTCTTGAAAGTCTGCAGAGAAGGAGACTCCACCGCCTCCCTGGGCAGCCCATTCCAGTGTTTGGAACTCTTACAATAAAGTTTCTCCTTGCGTTGAGGTGGAACTTCCCGTGTTCCAACTTACACCCATTGCCCCTTGTCCTGTCACAGGATGCAAGTGAAAAGAGATTGTCTCTTTCTTCTCAGCACCCAATCTTCATGTATTTATAGGCAATGATTAAGTTCCCTTGTAATCCTACATCCTGCCTTTGAAAGTCTATACAACTAAACCAAATCCCATGCTGACGAGTCATAGAATCACCTAGCCCTACCAGCACCACTACACCATGCCCCCCAGTGCAAGATCTACCCTGATCTTAAACACCTACATTCCAAATTTCACCTTGGAGTTCCCCTCTACTTCATCAGCTAGAAAGGGAGATGGTGTGACTCACCAGAAGAGTGAAGTCCGTGCTGCAAGGTGCCTGCTTGTATAAAGTGAATGCTAGCACCTCTTCATTCTGCAGCATGCATTACCTTCTTGTTTAAGGAAAGAAGTCAGGCTTCCAAAGCTCTCTGTGTTTGTGGGAAAGGGGTGGGTTTCTGTCTAAAGAACTGCACAAACACATACTGCACCTCGATTTGTCGCTTTTGAACAGAGATCTTATGGTTTGCTTTGACAGGGAACACAGCGTGAAGTGGATGATGATGCAGTATACCGTGGGATGATCCACTATAAAGGGGACAATGACTTCTCTTGGCCTTCTATGATTGTCTCTTCATGAGCATTCTTTAAACTAAGTTATTTATTGAATTCATTAAACTGTGTTAGAGTTGCATCTTGTGACTGCAAAGCTGAGCCTTCTGACAAACCACTCTTAAAACTGACATCAAGGCTTTAATTTAATTTGATTGGTATAAGATTTGAAAGAGTAAACAACACTCAAGCCGTAGGTGATACCCTGAGCACTACTTCACATTCCATTCATCAATTCCATTCATTGCAGGAGAGACTTTAAAGGCTTTTTCTTTTTCATGAATATAATATAGATGGCATAGAAGACAATATATAGATAAGGCCAGATAAAAGACTGAAGAGTCACGGGGAGGACTGATTCAGTGTCTAGCAACAGCTGTTCCAACGCTGAAATCCTCTGCTACTGCAATCAGCAGGCAGTATTCACTGTGCCCATGAGTCTTAATCAGAGCAACACAGTTCAGCCTCACAAAGAGCTGAGCACTGGTCCTGTCTCACTGCCCTAATGTACTCACATCCTCCTAAAGGGTTTAATCCACTCCATTGCTCCTTACGAACGCAAAGCCCTCAACGCTCCAACAAAACAGCAGGTTCTGTGCAAATAATGATAGTTTGCATCTTTATTTTTTCTCTTTGTTTCTTGCTCTTTGACCACCTTACTTGTTGGGGTTTTCTGGTAATGCATTTCATGGGTTACCTACTGTTTTAATTTTATTCATGACATTTTGCAGTGGTTCTTTCTATACCCTGGACTATCTTTTTTTACCTATTATCCTCCTGCAGTGCTGCTTTGGCTTCTCCACACGCCCGGTCCGTACAATCATTTCCCCCCCTCACCATTTGTGATTCACTCTACCCACAGGACTTTTCCACCCATACCTATCTGTGCCCATTCTTTGCTCAGTGGTGGGGTTTTTTGGCCACTCAATGTTTTCTCAGCTTGTTTTAAATTGTACTTTATGCCACATCACTTATCTTTTCGCTGGCGTTCCAGCACGTTTACTGCAGAACCAGAAAGAAGGATAAAGGGCAAAGTCAATTATTTCTATTAAAATATTATAGAAATGGGATCATTTACTTCCTTCATCCTTGTAATCCTGTAGCTGGCTTGAGCACAGCTGTATAGACTTGAATTTAGAGTGGCAGTGAAGCCTGGAGCACATTGCACTGTGTGGTACTTGGGGAATTATTTCAAATAAAGGGGTTACATCAAATAAAGGGGTCCCTGCTCTTTGGCTACGAGAATAGAAACACAGTGATGAGGAACGAGGTGCAGCTTTCTGATTCTCCCACTTTGTCATTCTGCTTTTACTTTGGCTGAGCTAGATTGAAGTGTAGCAAATCTTTGTCAGAAATATCTAAAGAGAAGCTGCATTGGAGAGGGGTCAGGAGAAATAGGATGTTACAACTCCAGATGGTAATGAGTGCCCGTAGGTCTTCTTTACTAAGGCACCTGACATCTGAGTCAGTTGAGTATCTCACAGAATCACGCAATTACTGAGGCTGGAAAAGACCTCTAAGATCATGAAGCCCAGACTGTGACCTGACACCACACCATCAGCTAGACCACGGCACTAAGTGTCACATCCACAGTGGGTGCAGCAGAGAGATAGCGATGCTTTCAGTAGTCCACGGGAGTTAAAAGGCAACGCAAATTCTCACTTAGAGAGCCAAGATGCAGCTAAACGGATTTAGATGAAAGCACGCAGGACCTCAAAATAAAGATAACTACTACAGGATGTTCTCAGCATATTCGACCTAAACCTCCCTTCTTCTCGGTGCTCACATGCCCCATTTGTGCAGAGCCTCGCAAGCAAGAGACATTCCTTAACAGCAAAGTTCTGTTATTGTCACTATGATTGATAACCATCAAATAACGAAGACTTCCAGGCTGCTATTTGTCTTCACTTCTCTATAAAATAAAGGTTCCCTCTCTCCGAGTGACTGAAGAGGTTTTTAAGCAATCTGCAGGTGAAGTTATTTAAGTGAAAGGAGATGACAGACAAATGATACTACTACATTTGCTCCAGGCCATTTGCTATTGCAGAAGGAAAATAATTTTGAGCAAGTCTAGCAAAAGAAAAATTCCCTTGAATAGGAAGCACTGCTTTATCACAGAATAACAGGCTGCCTCTGGTTGCAAGAGACCTTTAAGATCGGCTAGTCCAACCTCTGACCCCAACCAGAAACACTAAGAAACGCTCTACGCAAAACCAGACAGTTCCTTCTTGTTTCCGTGTGCAATCTGAGAACTAAGGACACGGAAAGCCTGATCCTTCGGTGTGATGAGCCTCCCGCACGCCGAGCAGGAGGGACAGACTGTGCACACACGCACAGACAAAGGAATCTGCTGTGTATGTCCATCACCTTGGTTGAGTCAAACTCCTCGGTCAATTTAACAACCATAAAAGAGGAAGAAAGATCCATTTCAGTGTTAAAAGCAGATAAGACATTCCTAATTTTGACTTCAGGAAGAGCTACCCCAGGCACACATGTGGGAGCATGGACGTGCTCTACAGTAAAGTCACCCTTCCCACAAATGCAGTTTGCACTCCCAGATCCCACTGCCATGTTACCAGAACGATGGTTGCTTGCCATACATTTGTGTCCTGTCTAGTCCTCACACGTGTCTTAGCTCCTTTATCTAACAGAGATCAGGAACACACCTTTCCCTAACACGAAAAACCAAATAAAGTTTAAAAAGGTAGGAAAACCTCTTTTCTTGGTCCTTAAGCAAAGCACAGATACAATCCTAGGACTCTCCAGTGTCTACCAAATACAGCACTTTACCTTGGCTGCCTTTAGCGGGGATCCTTCACATAGTCATATTGGTTTAGGAAACAGCTGAGAACGGGTGGATTGAAATCCAAAGAAGAGGAAAAGGGGTTTATTTCCGTGAACATGAAATTCTTAGGGAAAAACATCCAGAAAACAGCTTTGCTGCTTCACGAAAACGCACAGAATTCTCACCAGGCAGAGTGTTTATCCTCGGGGACAAAACAGACCTTGTAACCTGCATGAGATCTAGCTAAAGTGCTGTGTGTTGGCGTAGGAATGCATTACAGACGTACAACTCCATGCAGTACAGAGGTGTTCAAATTCAATTGTGTCGACATTCGCCCTCCAAACCCAAATTTTGAGGAAAACCCATCAGTTGTCTCACAACGGGAGCTTCTGAAGCACACAAACCTAGAGGCTCTTAAACTCTACACAGGCAGAGGAATAGGAAAAGTGGAAGTCTGATCAGACTTCTCAAAGTTCGAATTAATATTCACAGAGCAAATTACTACCTTTTTATTTTGTGTATTATGTAGCTGTTCATTTTCACCTGAAATCAGAAATTTTAGATCCTCTTTCAACCACATTTTACACAAGCAAACAGCAACATCAGAAGGCAGGAACCTACCCTTCAAAGGTGATAAACAACAGACAACACGAAAAACACATACAGCACACACAGACTAACACACTGCATCATCAACACTGACCAGAAAACACAGCATCCTAGCATCTGCTACATGGAAACGGCAGAAGCCACTGGGGTTTTGCACACTCACTGGTTTTGCACTGACAGAGGCGACAACCATTCTGATCCAGTTTGAAGCTGTAGATACAGTCTTTCTCAGTCAAAGTGCAGTTCACCAACATCTCGCAGGTGGGCGGCCCTATTGTGATGTACGTTGGCTCTGAAGGTAAGAGAAACAGAAGACACATAAAGCTGAGATTCTTTTCAGCAAGGTCACAATAAGATGATGCAAGAGTGAAGACAGTTCATAATTCATTTTGCTTCTGCTAACTAGCATTCTTGGTAGCTCCAGAACAATTCAAGAAGCAGCCTTTGTTTGATCACCAGTGGTAAAAACACAAGACTCTGGAAATATTAAAACAGGAAACAAACTCTACACAGGACTTGTCACGAGGAACTTGGGGGTGGTCCAGTAGTTGAACAGGAGCCGTCAGTGTGTGCTTGCAGCCCAGAAAGCCCATCGTGTCCTGGGCTGCATCAAAAGAAGCACTGACAGCCGGTTGAGGGAGGGGATTCTCCCCCTCTACTCTGCACTTGTGAGAGCCCGCTGTCTTCAGTTCTGGAGTCCCAATATAAGAAGAACACAAAGCTCCTGGCACATGCCCAGAGGAGAGCAACTCAAATGATCAGAGGGCTGGAGCACCTCCCCTGTGAGGACAGGCTGAGCAAGTTGGGGTTGTTCAGCCTGGAGAAGAGGAGGCTCCCAGCTGACCTAGCAGCTTTCCAGGATCTGAAGGGGGCTACTAGAAAGCCAGAGTAGGGCTTCTGACACAGGTGCTTAGCAAGAGGACACGGAGAAAAGGTTACAGATGTGAAGAGGGGAGATTGAAGTTGGACAAGAGGAAACAATTCTTTCCTGTGAGGGGGACTGAGATGCTGGAACAGGGTGCCCAAGGCAGTTGTGGCTGCCCTATCCCTGGGTTCAAGGCCAGGCTGGCTGGGGCCCTGAGTAACCTGCTCTGGTGAAGGTGCCCCCTCCGCAGGGGGGTTGGAACTGGATGATTTTTAGGTCCCTTCCAACCCTGGCCATTTGATGACTCTATGAAATCAGTTTTCCTGCATATCCAGCCTAAAACTGAGTGTAAAAATACTTCATTTGCCCCCTTCTTTCCCTCAAAAGTTTTTAATCAAAACTTCATGCAGACTTCTTTTTCCATCTTAGAAACTGAACAGAGCTTTCTTCATCGCTCCGCTAACTGACTTTACAAAGCTAGAAATCAAAGCACAGGACTAAAAAGAATCACATCTTTCTCTGAATAAGATCTCTTCTATTGAAATCTAAGCAGAAGAGACTCTGAATACCAAAACGGAATGAATTTTAAAGAACTGTGAGTTTTTGTTTAACCGATTCAATTCTTTGAGTTTATCCTGTTCCTCCATCTCAAGAAATGATGACGTAGATGAAATCACGTTACCAAAAAATCAATTCCTGTATTGCTAAACTGTGAAAATCTGCAGAAAAGGTTCACTAACCACTAGGGCAACAGACCCCGAGGTCTTATACGTGCATTTCCACATGCTGAACATGGCTGAGTCTGGAGTTCTCTCATCCTCAAACCAAATACATTGAAAGGCTGGTTTTACCAGAATCCTTAGGGATTGGAAAGGACCTTGAAAGACCATCCAAGTCCATCCCCCTGCCACAGCAGGATCACCCAGACCAAGTCACACAGAAACACAGCCAGGCAGGTCTGGAATGTCTCCAGAGAAGGAGAAGCAACGATTCCCTGGGCAGCCTGTTCCAGTGCTCTGATACCCTCACTGGGAAGAAGTTCCTACTGATACTGATATGGAACCTCCTCTGTTCCAGCTGGCACCCCTTGTCCAATCACCAGATGACCTTGAGAAGAGCCTGGCTCCATCCTCCTGACACCCACCCCTCACAGATTTATAGAAAGCCTCCTCTTCTCCAAGCTCAAGAGCCCCAGCTCCCTCAGCCTTTTCTCATCAGGGAGCCTTTTCTCATCAGGGAGCTGCTCTCCTTCCTTCAGCATCTTCGTTGCTCTACACTGGACACCCTCCAGCAGCTCTGTGTCCTGGAACGAGGGGCCCAGAACTGGACACAATACTCCAGATGTGGTCTCACTAGTGCAGAGTAGAGGGGGAGGACAACCTCACTCCATCTGCTAACCACCCCCCTTCTGATGCACCCCAGGATAGTGTGTTGGTCCTCTTGGCCACAAGAGCACATTGCTGGCTCACAGTCATCTAGCTGCCAACTAGGTCCATTTCTCCTACACTACTCTCCAACCTATCCTGGTCCCTGGGGTTGTTCCTGCCCAGATGCCAGACTCTCCCCTGACCGTTCTTGTCCCTCACTCCATCTCTCTCTGCCCAGCTCTCCAGCCTGTCCAGGTCTCGCTGAATGGCAGCACAGTCTGCTGGGGGGTCGGCGACACCACCCAGCTTTGTGCCATCAGCAAACCCGCTGACAGTGCCCCCAGCGTCCAGGACAAATTGTTCCATGCCCTTTCCTGGGATGGAGGGGAGAGCTTCCCCCCGGACCTATTATCCCCTGTCCAACAGTTTACATAGCTGATGAAGATACTGAATCTTTATAAAATTGAGTCAAGCAGTGGCAGTATAATCCAGCAGGGTGCCCAGGTGGCATGAAAGGCCAGTGGCATCCTGGCTTGTATCAGCAGTAGTGTGTCCAGCAGGAGTAGGGAGGTAATTCTCCCCCTGTACTGGGCACTGGTGAGGCCTCCCCTTGAGTCCTGGGCCCCTCACTTCAAGAAAGAGAAATCGAGAGGTTTGAGCATGTCCAGAGGAGCAATGAGGCTGGGGAAGGGACTGGAGGGAAAGTCTGATGAGAAGAGGCTGAGGGAGCTGGGGCTGTTTAGCCTGGAGACGAGAAGACTCAGGGTGCACCTTCTCCCTCTCTCCAACTCCCTGAAGGGAGGTTCTAGTCAGGTGGGGGTCAGGCTCTTCTCCCAGGCTATTAATGCCAGGATGAGAGAGCAGGGCCTGAAGCTGCACCAGGGGAGGGTGAGGTTGGCTGTTAGGAAGCCCTTCCTCATGGAAAGGGTGCTCAGAGCCTGGACTGGACTGCCCAGGGCAGTGGGGGAGTCCCTGTGTCTGGAGGTGTTTAAGGACAGCCTGGCTGTGGCCCTGAGTGCCCTGATCTGGCTGGTGTGGTGATGTTAGGTCCTGGGCTGGGCTGGATGAGCTCAGAGGGCTTTGCCAGCCTCAATAATTCCCTAATTCTGATTTGCCAACCCATCAAGCCGTTTGTTCAGAAGCCAAACTTGCACTGATATGTACCAGCGAAAAGACCTATTCCCCAAACCCAGTTAATGAATCCCATCTGTTAAGGACTCAGCATGTCTGAATTAGTTTTGAAAACAAACTGATCTGGGGCATCTGGTGCCTATTCTGAAAACCTCCAACCCTGCCTGGCTCCGTTCTCTAATGCAGCAACCTCAACATGCACATGACCAGAATTCCAAAGTCCCTGAGGTTACTGCTCAGGCAGCTCAATCCCTACCCTTCCAACCATCACAGTAACACTTAGACTCACTGGTAGTTAAAACTAACAAACCATGACTCTTTAATGCTACCCAAAGCAAAGGTACAGCCGGTTCCAGGAGCCTGCGGAGTGGAGGAGACAACCATTAACATCCGACTGCAGAACAGTAAAGCATGTAGTTAAAACCCCACTGGAAGCTGAGACGCAGGTTAACCGTTCAGCCCGAGTGAATACTAAACCTCGAGAGACCCAATTTGTTTTGCTCCCCATCACTGAAGTTCACCCCTCAAGAGGGATTCTAATTACTGCTGTAACGTAATAGCTAGGGGTAAAAAGAGAAGGATGGTTGTTACCCATTTTTTGTGGTGACTCGTGTGTTTTGATGCTCTCCAGCCTCGCATACACCGACACCACGAGGTTTTGCTCCCGTGGGAATGAGCTATTTCTTACAAACAGCAAACTTCACTTGAAAGGGTTCTCTTAGCCCTCTCTTCACTGTGAATGCTGTTACCTCCTACTTTTGTGTCTCTCTCAGCATCCTTAGTTGTTCCAGACAAGCTTACAGATCTTTTCTCCCTCCTCTCCCTGCTGTCCCTGAAGGTAAGCCCTGAGATACAATCATTTTGTATGCATACCTGCTTCTAAATGAGCTGGAGTAGAGGACAAAAGCAAGCATAGCATTCCCTACCCCCCCATGTGTGCAAAAATGCAGCCAGGGGAAAAAAAAACTCAGCCCTTTTCACTTCACTAGACAAGACTCAACAAATAAAGCCAGGCTTCTGGCTATTTGAATAGGCAAGCAGTAACTGGGCTTGAAAAGGCCTGGACCACCACATTATCCGAGCTGGGCTTTCACTGCTCCTCTTGGTAGAAATAGCAGAAGAAAGACTCAAGGCATAAATGGCCAGACAGGACAAGCAGATCTCTTACTGTCTGTGTGCAAGAAACTGTACTGCAGAGGGAGAGAGAGAGAGGAAAATAAAAAGAAGGGGATTGAAGGGAGTCTGGGTGAAAACAATGGATGTGACTTTGTTTTAACAGAACACCCATTTTGCTGACGTCAAGTGCCTGCATATAAAGTTGAATGCAGGTTTCTATTAGGACACCCTATTTCCTTACCCTCTCTGATACTGACTGCAGAGAATTACTCATTTGGCTCCTTTGAGGCTGATAAAAACATGCGAATTCTCTCCATTATACTGAAATTTACTTCAACACAACTTTAGAACTGTTGGAATCCCTAGCAGCTATTTCAGCCATCAACGGTTCTAGTGCAAAATCACACAGTATTTGATCAACGCTGTGAATCTTGGTCATCCCAGCCGGAGAGCAAACTGTGCATACACGGGGAGAGAAGGGAAGGTAATGGCATTCAAGGAATGACAGAATCACAGAACAGATTCTGCAAGAGACCTCAAGATCATCAAACCCCACCTTTTCCTGCGTAGTCAGCACCACTAAACCCTGTCTAAACATCTACCCTTAAACACCTACCCTGGAGCTTAGTTCTTACATTAGCAATGCCCACATAAAACTGGAATGAGAATGAATTTTCAACCCGGTGTGATTCTGTCACCTCAGCCAAACCAATCCCCAGACCCCTCTATTCAACTCTTCTGATTGTTGAGGTTCATAGAGTCAGAATGGCTCAGGTTGGAAGAGACATTAAAGATCATCTAGTCCCGACCCCCCTGCCATCAGCAGGGACACCCCCACCAGACCAGGGTGCTGAATCCCATCTGGCCTTGAACACTTCCAGGGAGGGGGCAGCCACAACCTTCCTGGGCAACCTGTAGCAGTGTCTCACCACCCCAGTGAGATGCTGTCACTGTCGTGAGCGATGCACCACAGCCTGTACTACACAAGGGCTGACAATCCCTTCTGTTCCAAGTGTGAGATACTATTTCTACGTACACCCCCCACCCCAACGCAGGGTGTCAGCCTGGTCTAGCAGTGCCTCATGTACCTTGTTCTATTTGGGTGAGTGCTGAGGTCTTAATACATTTATCAGCCGAATTATTCAGAAAGGGAGAGACACTGCTGCATCCATGTTTCAGTGACACCAGAGGGGAAAAGAACCCCAACCCCTCAGGATTAGAATTTATTCTACACACAGTTTGATCAACTGCAGTTATCAAAAAGAAGAGGCAACTCCCCCCNNNNCAAAAAAGAAAAGCCACCCCCCCCCCCCCAAAAAAAATAATCCATCACTGAAATTCAGTACTAAAAAAACCCCTAAAATTCACTGTGACCCTGGAAAACAAATAAAAAGGAACAAACCATTCTGGAGAATCTACTGCAGTCCAGCCCACTTGTACTGTTGATCTGCTAAACATAGAGAGCTCCCTGAAATCTTCATATTTCCTCCTCACATTAAAGATTTTATTCATGTAATTTCTAAATTAATTTTAAAGAGGACACACAAAAAAATGCTTCCCTAAGGCTGCTACCTGAAGGAAAAATTATACCCATCATCTAATTATAGGCTTATTCGTGAGAGCCTGTGATTTACGAGGAATTTAGGAGCCTTAAAACCTCCTTGCCAAGTGAACATTTTTTACCGTCCTAGACATGAAAATATAAGCCCCCTTACAGAAAGGTTTAGCTAGTATTTCAGCCATAAAGAAATGCTCAAAAGCTAACTCTGAGGTTGACCCTTTTAACTTGCAATTCTTTTTAAGCCCAGAGAGAAGAACACCTATAGACCAGCAGTGAATTCAGCCTACAGTGATATCTTGAGATATCTGTACATGGTTAACACTTTCTTCAAAGGATAAACTCAACAGGAGAGGATTCTAGAAAGCCCAGCATCTAATTGTGAGCATGAAACAAGAACTTCTTCTGGGGGAGGAAGGAGAGATTGGTCAAAATCAAGTTCTAAACACAAAGAAAGAACTCTAACATCAGTAGTAATCATAGGATCATGGAATGTATTGCATTGGAAGGGACTGCCAAATGTTTTCTAGTTCAACCCCCCTACAGAAAGCAGGAACATCTCTCACCAGAACAGATTGCCCCGAGCCCCATCCAGCCTGGCCTGGAATGTCTGCATGGATGGGGTCCCACGACCACTTCAGGCAGCCTGTTGCAGGGATCCCCCACCCTCAGATTCCTTTTTCCTCCTGTCCAGCCTCAATCTCCCCTTTTCTAGCTTCAAACCATGACCTCTCATCCTATCGTTCCCTGCCCTTGTGCACAGTCTTCTCCAGCCTTCTGACAGCCCCTTTCAGGGACTGAAAGGCCACTATAAGACTCAAAGTCTTCTCCTCTTTGGGATGAACAACCCCTATTATCTCAGCACCACCCATAATAGAGGCGCTCCAGCCCTCTGAGCAATCTGGTGGCCTCCTGTGGACCCAACTATGCAGTAACAGAGGCACTGGACCAGGCTGCCCAGGGGGGTTCTGGAGTCTCCTTCTCTGGAGACATTCAAGACCCACCTGGCTGTGTTCCTGTGTGACTTGGTCTGGGGGATCCTGCTGTGGGGGATTGGACTGGATGATCTTTCAAGGTCCCTTCCAACTCCTTATGATGCTATGATTCTTTGCATCCCAATACTTAGAAAGTGAAGCAGTTCCCTTGTCTGTGGTATTTTATAACCAATAAAGATGAAGATATTCTGGTCCTAAGTAACCAGCACAGGCTGACGTAAAGCACTGACTACCAAACTCAAGGCAACCAAAAAATAAAGCAGGTGAAGAGCAGTCTAACTTGTCAGCCAGTGCTTTACGCGTCTAAAAACCAGTCCTGAAGGGTGTGCTGCTCAACAGCCTTTCGTTCAAGCCTGCATACTTGCTCGAATTCTGTCTGCCATCCAAAAAAAGTTCACTGCGGCCTCCTAAGCAGCAGCATGTGTGTTTACTTAAGCTTCCTGTAAAAACATTCGTATCATTCCAAGAGTGACTAAATGTTTTCCATCCTCATAGTTTGCATTCCAACCTTCCCCACCCGTTCAGTTCATTACATGAAAAATATAGGGCCGGAGTCCTGGGCAAGAGAATTTCCTTCCTGGATATGAAATACCTAGTGCCTTGCAGGAATGTTTTTCCCAGTGTTTAGCTACCTTTAACTATCAAGGTGAAATGATTCAAAGTTGCTTAATTATTTATGAAGTGGATGCAAAGGCTCAAGATGATGGAATTCTCTTAATGAGATAAATAGCTTTGAAAAAGGTATCCAACTCAAGCGTCTGAAGACAGTGTTTGCTTTGTCATGCTTTTGTTTCAGGATTTTATTCATGACTTTCATTCTGAAACGACTTAAGTAGGGATTTTTCCTCAAAAAGGACTGTTATAATTGAAGATTTTTATTCTAGCAAACTGAAGCAGCATCCTCTGAACCAAAGGTGCACGGGAGGAGGGTGTGCAAGGGGTTTTGCAGCGATGCAGAGCACAAACGTTCCATTCCCGTGATCTGAGTGAAAACATTTTGCCTTATTAGTTATAATAAGTTATATTAGTTATAATCAATTATAGTTAGATTAGTTATAATCAATTCACAGAATCACAGAGTAATTAAGGTCGGAATACACCTTCAAGATCCTCAAGCCCAACCATAAAAGTCAATGCTACTACTCTTCTGGTTTTGGTTTAACTACATGATGCCCTTCACATATGTATTTGTTGACAATTTTAGGTGGGATGACCAAGACCCAACCACCTCAATTAAAGCAGAATCAGTTAAGTCTATCAAGAAATGTCCAAACAGACCAGGAATGCCATTCGCTTATCGTTTCTAGGCAAAGACACAGAATGTAGAGGATCCCTGGAGCAAGGCTGCCCAGAGAGGTGGTGGAGGCCCCATCCCTGGAGCCATCCCAGGCCAGGCTGGATGGGGCTCTGGGCAATCTGCTCTAGTGAGAGATGACCCTGCTTGTTGTAGGGGGGTTGGACTAGATGGCGTTTGGAGGTCCCTTCCAACCCAATGCATTCAGTGATTGTACAAAACTAGACCAGTGTGCACAGGGAGCAGAGCTCTGAATGCTACAGGTACTGAGAAGAATTAGAGGATCCTTGAGATTCTTTCCTAGGTGAGACATCCTTAAACTTGGAGGCGTTCACTGGCAGTAGGTTTCACTATAACCCGGATGGGGAGATTCAACAGGCTTAGCTGCTTTCTCTAAAACTGCTATAGCAAATCATGAAGTGGCAAACACGAGTCCAGTTCTCTGCAGCGCAGTGTTTGCATCCCATAGTTGACTCTGATGAAAGGGCTAGTTGAGAGCTACAGTGCTGCAGCTTACTTACACCTTCCTCTCTCAGGAGATGTCTGGACCCAAATCCTGTGCCAGTGAACATTTGCACTGCCACTGACTCCATGCTGAATGAATCAGATTTCCTCTCACTGGACTCTGCCACCTGTTTTTACTTAATGAAGTGCTATGTGCTAAAGGAACTGAATTACACCCCAGCTAGAGTTTGGAGCCCTTTCTGGATGACAGTGTTAATTTCTTTTTGTGAAGATAAAGTGTAATAACAGCCAAATAATGTGGGTCTTATTCATGAAAACCCTCCAGGGGGGTTTGTTTAGGGCTGGATTTCTCATTCATAGTTTAGGCGGGCACTCTGCCATCTCTACCTGAGGGCTCTCACGCAGAAGGATGTACTGTGAGATAACCAATTACTGCCACTGGTTTGCTGCTCTCTCCACGAAAAGCCTCTGGGAGGTGTAAGGTAATGGAGGTGAGCATGGATTCGCCTTCCTAAGGGACAGTTTGGGTATCATCACCACTGCTGGGAGCTTTTACATATCATCTTATATACTATCAATTATATAAAATACATACTACACATACAACATATGCTATAAAATATATACCATCTTTACCATCTTACATACTGTAACCCACCCCAATAAACCCCAAACCCACAACAACCACAAAAGATGGGTATTTTCAGCACTATCCCACCCCAGATTGATTTGCTGTGAATACAGGGGTTATTTCAGTGTGCAGATGGCTGTCCACAGTCACAGCTGGCCTGAGGCAGCCTACATTCAACACTCCATCAACGGAGCTCCATTGGTAGTGTTCTCCCTCCTTCTGTGTACTGAAAGTCAGTAGTTGTTTTAAGCTCATTTTGGGTTAAAATGGGTAGAATCATAGGGTCACAGTCTTCGTTTCCTGCTGCAGAAACAAAAGCCACGACAGAGCTGTCGCCATGCCTACATATTGGCCTCTTACCTGCGCACCCCTTGCACAACCCGCAGGCATTGCCGTGGCAAAAAAAGGCAAGGAGGCACACAGTGGACATATCCCAGTCTCACAGTACTGGTGAGGCTGGAAAAGACCTTAAAGGTCATCCAGTCCAACCTAAATCCACCTAAACCCAGTCAGCCTAACACCTAGATGATGCCGTCCTGCCAGACAGGCTTTGAGTGCGTTCATGTTTACTCTGCTGTTTGCCACGTGGCGGTGAGGCACAGCCATCCCTTGGATAAACACTGAAAGAACAACACGAGGATTGGAATTACTGCTTTCAGTTACAGAGGCAGCTTCCTTCGCAAATCTCCTTGTTGTCTTTAGGCTGGTAAACACAATCTGCCATGCCCTGAGCGCCACGGAAAGACAATCTCAGCCCTGACGTGACAGAAGAGAAGTGCTGGATTCCTCTACAACGTTCCCCTACAACACAGATTCTCCCTTGCTTTAATTCCATTTGTTCTTGTCCTGTCCTTTTCTTTGCAGCAACCCTTTAGGTACTTGAAGACCGATCTTCTCATTCTCTCTTCAGCCCTTTCTACAAGCTAAACCAGCTCATTTGAATTTACCTCTCTAGGGTAAGTTTTGCAGATTTTGGACTCTGCTTCTTTTGCCTTTTCCAGCTTGCTTCCATCTTCTTCAGAGGAATGATCTGCTTTGTCAGCTAGGGTCATACAGAATCACACAGCTGTTGAGGCTGGAAGAGCCCTCTGAGCTCATCCAGCCCAGCCTAGGGCCTGACATCACCACATCAGCCAGACCAGGGCACTAAGGGCCTCTTACTACCCCTTTTTGGACCAGAAGAATACTGAGCATTGCTGTAAATATGGGTATTATGAAGACCAAGCTTATTTTTCCACCCTCACTAGCTTATTTAGTCACAGGCAATGACGTACTAGCTCCTTCAATTGTCAAGTAAATCAGGAAGTCCCAGGGAAGCCGCAGCCATGGCACAGCAAAGCATAACAGGGCAAAGATCTATGTTACCTTCACACACCGGGCAGCACTCTCCAGGGACTTTGACTGGGTTTAGACAGCTCTGCCCACAGGCTGTTGCGACACAGTGGGGATGTCCATTGATGCACTGGCAGAAGGTACAGTCATCATCTCGCCAGCGGTCTCCGTGAGCCTGGATCTGACCGTTGGCATAGCAGCCAGCAGGGTTATTTACTGGATAAACTGGGTCTGAAATGAGAGGAATTGCAAAAGGACAAGAAGTCTGTTTAGTCTGGAGAAGAGAAACCTGAGAGGGACATTATTCTGTCTGCAAGTATTTGAGGGGTGGGTGTCAAGAGGAAAGGGGTGGTCTCTTTTCAGTGGTGCCATGAGATAGAACAAGGAATAATGGGGAAAAGCTAGAACATAAGAGCTTCTACCTCAACAGGAGGAGAAACATCTTCACTGTGAGGATGACGGAGCCCTGGCACAGGCTGCCCAGAGAGGTTGTGGAGTTTCCTGCTCTGGAGAGAGACTCCAGAGACTCCACCTGCCTGGACACAGCCCTGTGTGACCTGATGTAGGTGATCATGCTCTGGCAGGGGATGATCTCCGGAGGTCCCTTTCAGTCCCTGACATTCAACGTTTGTGTGACATCTCCTTTTAGTCTAAACTTTACCTGTGAGCAACCGCAATACCATGACTTTAGATAACCTAGACACAGTTAAGCACAGCCGCTATCAAACAGGAAAAGAATCACAGTGCGGTGTGCAGTGATGAGACAGGAAACACTTGAAATATTCCAATGTTGAAATTTCCTGCCAAAAAAAGTTAAGTTCACTTAGAGAGAACAGGTCAGATTTGCTGTGCTTCATGATTTCGAGTCAAGCCCTGTAGGGAACGTTACCACCATGACATTTTTTGGTAAGCTGTGTCGCTGCCCACCTTCCTCCACTGGAATCCTGCTTGTACTCTGGCAGAAGATGTCAATATTTCCTTGTGTAAGCAAGAGAGTCAGTGTGAAATCTCCCACAGAACCCTTTTTAAGAGGACTGCAGCCCTAGCAAGCAGAGGAGAAGGCTTTCAGTCTGGGAAAGGAGGAAGAGCAGCACACTGAAGTCAGTTCACTGCCCCACTTTTTCGCCATAACTGTGGGAAGAGGAGGTGTGTGCAGTGCTCTAGCTGAACAAGACTGGAAGCAGCAGGCTGCGAACTAAGGGGAAATGAGTCCTAGGGCTACTACTGCTGCTCCTGATGCCTGTCTAAATGCTTAGTGCAGAACTTAAGACCAGCTTCCAAAACTACTGCACCCTTGGTCATGTCTGAGGAAGGATCAAGCTGCAAAAGGGAAGATTGAGGCTGGACAGGAGGAAAAAGTTCTTGAATCTGAGGGTGGGGGATCCCTGGAACAGGCTGCCCAGATTGGTGCTGGAGGCCCCCTGGAGCCATTCAAGGTCAGGCTGGATGTGGCTCTGGGTAATCTGTTCTAGTGAGAGATGTCCCTGCTTGTTACAGGGGGGGGGTTGGACAAGATGACCTTTGGAGGTGCTTTCCAACCCGATGCATTCTGTAATTCTATGATTCTAAGTTGTGATGCAGAAGGGAAAGGAAACCCTACCAGCTCCACATAAAAAAGCAGAGAGTTGATGTCAGAGAAGGACCGCACAGCACAAGACAGTAAAGAGGTTCAAATAAACTGAATGATGGCAAAATACCCAGAGGTCAAGGGAGCAAAATAAAGAGCTGCTTACTTATTTGGTTTAAAAAATGGATTTAAAAATGTGGTGGAATTCACAGCCAATATACCGTACCTTCACACACTGGGCAGCACTCTCCTTCCGGCACATAGTACCTGTAGCAGTGTAGCTCACCACACTGGGCAGAGAAACAGATAGAGACTCCTCCTTGGCACCGACAAAACCGACAAGCATCCATCCGAAACATTTCTCCATCATAATATTCCATGCTGTTAAATATGCAGGTCGGCTTCACTTCTGGAAGGGGAAGGAAAAGGGCTTTAAACACAGTATCACAGGTATCACTAAACGGACAACGCTCCAACTCGTGGACAGCAGGGGATGTAAAAGACTGCTGATTTTCTGTCGCTTTTAAATCCATTTCTAAATTTCACAGAGCCAATACAGTGCCTCTATTTTTAAGAGCACAGTGTACACGGTTGCTTGGTTCAAGAATAAAATCGTGTTCTATTCCAACCTCCTTCCCGGAGGTGAGAAATACTTGAAGGAAAATCCAGCACTTGCAGTCCTCTTTCTTTTGGAGGCCAAAAAGTTTCCATCTGAGCTGCTCTTGACAATAACACAAGCTCTCTTTAAAACCATAAAGCATTCCGAGCACTCCAGTATTCCTTGTTCTCCAACCTCAAGTCGTTTAATAGGATTTCAGAGCATTGGAGTTGAAACTCATAAGTATCCTGAGCAACGCTGGGTTTTTATCAGAGTAACACAACATGTTAGGGGCTGGAAGGGACCTCGACAGATTGTGTAGTCCAATCCCCCCGCAAGACCAAGTCACCTAGGGCAGGTGGCACATACATCCCTGCTCTGTATTCAAGGATGTTGAAAGCAGCGTAAAACCAAAACCATAAGCAAAACCAAGAGCAAGAAAAGGAAACAACAGTGTTTCTTGGAACACAGCTCTGATCTCATCATTAAGAAATTCACGTAAACAAACACTTGAGAATTATCCCAAGTTTGTGCAGCTCAAGCCGTCAGTTAAAAAGTCTTCTCAAACAGGACAAAGCGTCGACACAACCCTAAGGCCTTTGATCCGGAGGCTTCTGACTTCACTGCTTTGAATGCAGCTCTCTAGATGTTTGCTGACAATCCAACCCCCACCCCAAGATTAAACCAGAACTCCTGCCTATTCCGAAGCAGAAACACCATCTTCACGAAGACCGTGGATGTTTAAGGAATCCAAACAAGACCAAGCAAGCCTGAGGTATTCAGCAACTCTTTTGCCTTAGTCTTCACTGCAGAGCCACGGACACTATCTACCTGGACTTCTGTGTTATTACACCAACAAACAGAAAGCTGCACATAGAATTGTTCAAGATTTGCCACACGACAGAGTCACCTAAGCTGACTCAACGTCCACAAGCACAAAGCACCTCAACGTACATGAAGCCCCAAATTCCTTTCGGGTACACACCACTACAGCTGGCACGAAAGAGTCAGGCCAGGGATCCATGACCGTGACTTCAAGATACTCTAAGATGCAGGACTGATCCAGAGCAAGCACAGATACCCAACTGCCTAACTGTGAAAGTAGCCTGGACAGAGCCAGTGGTACCCCGAACAACACGGGATTTACATTGGCTGTGGAAGGACAGATGATACCGTACCTCTGCTCCTGTACAAAGTTAAACGTGACTTAGAAACTGGACTGGATTTGGTATGAGATCTCCTGTCATGGAGAAATAACTCTGGAACAAATGTAGCTGCACAGATGTCGCAGCCATAGCCCCCCTGTCTTGGAAGTCAGAGACCTCACGGTCAGTGTTGCAGCACTGCAGCACAGCTACAGGGTTTTTTATCGCCTCCAGGGATGGTGAATCTCTCCCTCCCTGGGCAGCCTGTCCCAACCCCTGACCACTCTGTCAGGGACGAAGCCTCTGTGCTGATGTCCAACTTAACCCTCTGCTGGATCAACCTGAGGCTGTCTCCTCTTGTCCTGTCACTGGTGACCTGGGAGAGGAGATCAACGCCCAGCTCTCTGCACCCTCCCTTCAGCTAGCTGTAAAGAGCAATACGGTCTCCTCCCTTCAGTCTCCTCTCCAGGCTAACCAGCCCAAGCTCCCTCAGCCTCTCCTCATCAGCCCTGTCCTCCAGGTCCTTCACCAGATTCATTGCTCTTCTCTGCAGGATCGCAATTGAGGGGCCCAAAACCAAAACCAGTACTTGAGGCGAGGTCCCACCTGTGCCCAGTACAGGGGGACCATCAGCACCAGTGCAGCTTCCTGCTGGCTGCACATTGCTGATGCAGGCCAGAATAGCATTGGCCTTCTTGGCCACCTGGGCACACTGCTGGCTCCTGTTCAGCTACCGGCAAGTAACAGCTCAAGGTCCTTTTCCACCCAGCAGCTCTCCAGCCACTCTTCCCCGAGCCTGGAGCACTGCAGGGGGTTGTTGTGACCAGAGTGTAGGACCTGGCAGTCGGTCTTGTTAAACCTCATACAACTGACCATCGATTTAGCCTGTCCAGGTCCCTCTGCAGAGCTTCCCTACCCTCCAGCGGGTGAACACACCTGCCCATATGAACTGTAAACAGACAACCTCTTATCAAAGCAGAGTGTCTTCTACTTCAGATCTAATGAAATGCAGTTCTATTGGCTGAACTAACCCAAACTGTTTCTTCTGTTCCTGAGATTTCCACGTTTCCCCAGGACTCGTGTGATTTTTGATCAGTCTGATCAGTCACATCAATCACATCAGTCACATCAGTCCTGCTTGCAAGGCAGCAGTTCTACACACGGCTGTGCCCAGCGCATGAGATGACGCTTCAGGCATCAGCTGTCTGCAGACAAGTGCGAGCATCTTGTCTTGCAGGATCAGAAATTCCAGCCCTCCCAAAGCAGAAGGAGGATTCAAAACAATTCTCTGTTGTTTAAAGGATGAAAAGGCTCACGATTCCAGGTCTTAGATGTCCCTGCAGCATAGGAGGAGCCAGGAAGGAGCCAGGCCAAATGCTGTGAACCCTTGATTAAGTGAAGGGGAAGGAAACCGATATAACTCAAATCCTGCGTTCATGTAAACAAAATACAGAAGGGCTTTCTGTTTTTCAGACACCGTGCTGATAGGGAGTTTTGAAAAAAGAGAAGCTATCTTTCAGTACAATTAGCTGATAACAGTGTTAAAGGGCAGCACATGCTTTGGTTTCCTTGTAAAAAAACAAGATAGGTGGAAAAATAACTAATATTTGGGCTCTTACTTTTGAGGGTGCCCTGCTTTGTGCAGTATTACCACCACTGCAGGACCAGCCAGAAACACAGAGGTCAGAGTTAAAGCAAATGTGCAAGCAAACACAAACATCTGTGTGTTGATCCATGCAAGTATTTGTGCATACTGGCACTACCTGAAGAAAGAAACAGCTCTTCTGTTACAGGCACCTGCAGCCTGTAAAACACTTGAAAAGATACTTGGGATGCTGAGAGAAATTCAGCAATTTACCTTTCACAGAATGATTGAGGCTGGAAAAGCCCTCTGAGCTCATCCAGCCCAGGCTGTGACCTAACATCACCACATTGGCCAGATCTGGGCACTAAGAGCCACGTCCAGTCTGTCCTTAAACATCTCCAGACACGGGGACTCCCCCCACTGCCCTGGGCAGTCCATTCCAGGGTCTGATCACTCTTTCCATGAGGCAGGGCTTCCTAACATCCAACCTAACCCTCCTGTGGAGCAGCTTCAGGCCTTTTCCTCTCTTCCTGGCACTAGCTGCCTAGGAGAGGACCCTGACCCACACCCGACTATAATCTCTCTTCAGGTAGAGAGGGAGGAGATGTCCTGCCCCGAGTCTCCTCTTTCCCGGGCTAAACACTCCAACTCCCTCGGCCTCTCCTCATCACTTTCTCTCCAGTCCCCTTCCCAGCCTCATTGCTCTCCCCTGGACCTGTGTCAGCACCTTTAAAGCAAAATTATAAGAATGAGATGAGTCGTCCGTACCATCATGTCAGGAAACACTTTTATACCCAGCTGCTTTATCTCTACACAGGGAAGATAAATTTCAGGAGCAGCCCCAGCATTTTCTGCCCAGCTCAGCAGCAGATCCCAGTGCAGTAATCTTCAGGCAGCTTCAGAAGACATCTCGTGTGTGCCGTGATCTATGTAGCCTTTATACATGGGAAACAGCACCGAGTTGCTCCCTACAGAGACAGAAGCTTCATGTCTCTACATGACACGTGTTTTGCTGCCCTTATTCTCTAAACTGCCCCTTCTACACTGGCCAAGAGTGCTCTGCAGCAAAACCTCTTCCTTACAGCAAAGTCAGCTTCCCCACACTCTCACTGAACAGAGCTCTCTTCATCTACCTCATCAGCAGGTCTTTGCAATAGACGCTACAGAAGGCTGCACACTCGACCCCACAGCGCACAGGCAGGAGTCTCTGCAGTCTGTTACACTGCTGCCTGCCTGCAAGGGAGCTCGCATGACTAGTATTTGCCTTGCCTGACTTTTTTACATCTCCTCCCTCCCCCATTATCTAGGTCTCACATTCAATGCACGTGACACCAGTGTCACAGTGGGGAAAAGTGTCCTAGAGTGACCGTGGCACACGTCCTTTTGATTCTGCCTTCCTTCCTGTTGTCATAAACACAGCAGTAATTAATGGAACCCGTTTGCAACACTGATTACACAGCTTCCCCCCACGGTAACTCGGATTTCATCGAACCTACTCTTTAGAAACCACACTGCCTCCTAATTGAAAAGGATGAAGATAAGGAATTCAGCATCTTCCCAGCACTTTGTGCCAACAGCTAACAACCCTCGCTGCTGAGAACAGCATGTCCTAGATCTCACAGGCTTGGCTCTTGTAACTATGATGGCAATTTTGGGTTGGTTTTAATGAAGTGAAGAAATTGATCCAAGCTATAAGATCGTTTGCTTCATCCGTCACTGGTATCTGTGGCATCTCTGCTGAGCTTGTTAGCTTTTCAAGAGATCTATAAAGGACCAGTACCACATATGATGTTCTACCATCAGTCTCACAGAGAGCGTGCCCCCTCCTCTCTATTGTAAGCTACAGAAGGAAGGATTTTATAGGGAGTGATCTAGGCACAGAACTAGGCACCCCCCCTGCTCCAGTTCAATCATTGTGCTCAACATTGTTGTCAGAGTTATACCTCAGGGCATTCAGAGGTGTGGTTGGCAATATTCACCCCTGACATAAGAGAATGCAAAGCAGGTAAGGTTAAATGACTTCTGTTTCCTCCTCTGTACTAATGATCTGCAATGCCGTCTCAAGGTCACGAAGGAAACTGCTCATGGATAGCTGTTCCCAGATTGTTAAGAAGGATTAGGAGCAGGTGTTGTATGAGGAATGGCTGAGGGATCGGGGTCTGTTTAGCCTGGAGAAGGGGAGACCTCACTGCTCTCTACAACTACTTGAAAGGAGTACACAGCTTCCCACTGAATGATCAGCTAAACTGCCAGATCCTCAGTGAATGAACCTCAAGACAGCGATTTCAGTTTCAGACCTTGGCAAAATGGTAAAACAACCGAACGCCCAGCACCTCCAAGGGATAGACAGAATCATCCTCTCCCAGAGCAAGAGAAAGCTTCACGTACCATTGACACATTCAAAGACATCACAGCACTTGCCAGGTGTCCCATCTCCACGCGAGACTATCTGAGGAACGAAGCCTGCCTCGCACATGGGGAAACCGCACAGACCAGAGAGACACTCGCATCTGAAACCAAAGAACAGCAAGGAAAACCCCGTAAATAAATGAAGTCAGGTTTAAGAGGAAAGAACAGGCAGGGGAGAAATAAAAGGCTGGAGCCCAAGTTCCAGTATCAGCACAGAAATCTCTCAGGATCATCTTTTATTAATGTAGTTTCCAACCCCAAGGGTTTCTGATGAAGCTAAGAGGAAGGCGGTGCCATGCAGCATCATGAATACTTCTGCGGTGCTGTATATAAAACCGTAGGAAATGGTACTTCTGCTTTGTTTGAAAATAACTGTATTTTCCAGATTGGCAAAATCAGGTTTCTCCTTCCAGTCTCTCTTAAAAAACAATCGTGTTTCGTGAAACGCTAATAAGTACTGACTGCAGCCATGCATAACAAGAGTGTTTCCTCGTTAGGAACCCACATTACACCCAGTTTTGTAGGGGAAATAATGAAAGAGACAGGAAGACCATGCAGGATCATTAAATCTGAACCAAAGGAAAAGAACTGCAGGTGCTCTCTTGCTTTTTGGTGATGCTGTCCCTCAGTTCATGAAGGGGCAATGAATTCCATGAGACACCAGATAACGCAAGGGGCCTACATATATTATGTGTTGTTATAGAAGGAGATCTTCTCCTACGTGTGTGTTTGTATAGAGTAAGACCTTCTCCTTTTAAATAGCATGCATTTGCTTAAGAAAACATCTTAAAGGAGCTGGAGGATATGAAATGTACATAAGCAATAGCTTGTTTCCACATTCTTCGCTTTATGATTCAAATAGTAATTGAAAAAGTCAAATGCTTAAGCCTGTTGATCAATTTCTTGTCCAGGATAACGGGCACATTGTAGGGATAAGTGGCAATGATTCAATAAAACACAAGATAAAATGAATCAAGAAAATAAGCAAGACATCACAGATGGAAACCTTCACGGAGGAGCACTTCAATCTTTTCATTGCAAATCACGTTTGTTAATAAAAAACCTCATAGAACAGTTTAGCATACTCCGATTAAACATGAATTCAGAAGGGAAAAAGCAACACTCAGCAGGAGATGCTGATTTAAAGACATGAAAAGAAGAATTCTGCTTGTTAATAAATATTTCAAGTGTTTTAAGTGCCCCAAGAGAACCCCCACGTTAAACAGCATTATCAGCACTTAATGCATTTTACTTAATCATTGTACTTAAAGAGCCAGATGCTTGGTTCTCCTCACCCACCTCCATCTCAAACCAGCACCCTAATCCTAAATGAGGATTTACTATCTTTAACCTCATCACTGTTGCATAATGGTGGTGGATTCTCCACTGTAAGGTGGAGAAGCGGAAGTTTGAGAGGTGAAAGACACGTAAGGACAAGGGATTTCACAGAACCTCTATGACAGTGGCTTTAAAATTACTCTCAAACAGTGCATTATGGCAGTGTGTGACTGTGCTGGTGAGAGGATAAATTAATAAAGGGTCAATTAATGAATGGATTAACATTAATGATACCTCACGAGTATTAAGTATGTCAGGATAAAGCGAGGCACAGATATGCTAGAGTCCAGAGCAGCTTTGAAACAGGCATTCCAAGGATGTTTTAGATAGTGTTGTGCTTACCACAGCAGCGAAGGCTAAAGAACTAAACCCACTGATTGTTTCATTGAATATTTTCCTCTCAACGTATTTGTAAACATTGAGAACGGTGAATCTAGTGATTTTCTTTACTTTTCCTTTAGAAAAAAGGAAAAAAAGGCATTATGGCTTCTACTACAGAGGGTCAAAACCTCCACGAGACCTGTGAGAGCAGTTTCCTCCGGAGAATTCTATGCTGATACTTAATATTGCACGGTCTCAATAACAAGAAGACCCTTGGGGGGTGGTGAAACAGGTTGTATGAAATCACTTGGAAAAACACCAGGTTTCTCTTCAAAAATTCACCTATATTCACCATCCACGTAACTCCGGGACCCCACGTGGATTACACTTCCCAAAAATTCCTGTCTGTCACAGAGAAGAAGGCACATGAGACGGCAACGCAGTCTCAGCTCTGGATTCCTCAATCTCAGCTGAAATTAGCACTCTTAGCTTTATTACCTTCACAATAAGCTTTTTCAGACATGACTGCTATCTTCTCTGTTCTTTGCCTCACATCATCGATGATGATTTGCATTTCTTTAGAAGAATATTAAAGGATTAAATACCAAACTTGGACTTTTCCTCTCTTGCTCTCTCCTAGTCAACTGCTTTCAGGAACCCCCAACAACACAAATACATGAAGCAATAGATGAAATGAATTACAGTAGAACAGTCTTTAAGAAGAAGAACAACTGGGGCACCTTCCCAAGTAGTTCATGCTTTTAGAACTGTTAATAAGACTCCTGTGAAACACATTTAATACAGGTTTGAGTAAACAAAAGGTGTTTTCTTAAAGTGCATTCCTAATTCATTATGAATTAGCAGTGACACGCTTTGTAAGTGTGCTCCTTTTCCTACCATTTCACCCCTTGAAAGGTCATTTTCCCTAATAAAATAGGCTCATACGATCTTATGTGGTACCACTGGAAGTTCTACCCTCAATTCCTGTCAGAATGGAGCTCAGAAGAAACCTTGGTAAATCAACGGTTTGCAGCTCCAAAGTATTGCTCATTTTCTTGAGCTGTGTATGTGTTGCTGAATGAGGGCTGCCAAGGAAAGCTTCCTGCCTGGGGGAAACAAAATGCAGGTGCAGACTGTCCCTGTGACCCTCTAACACGATTGAGCAGGTGATTATGATGTCAAACAAGACTTACACTATTAACCAGAGGACTAACACTTCTGCTGGGGACACACACTCCTCTACCATCCAGTCCCTGAAAGGGGCTGTCAGAAGAGTGTTCACAAGGGTAGGGAATGAGAGGGTGAGTGGTCGTGGTTTGAAGTTGGAAAAGGGGAGATTGAGGCTGGACAGGAGGAAAAAGCTCTTGAATCTGAGGGTGGAGGATCCCTGGAACAGGCTGCTGCTGGAGGAGCCATCCCTGGAGCCATTCCAGGTCAGGCTGGATGGGGCTCTGGGCTTTCTGTTCTAGTGAGAGCTGTCTCTGCTTGCTGTAGGAGGGTTGGACTAGATGATCTCTAGAGGTTCCTTCCAACCCAATGCATTCTATGATTCTATCCTGCAGACCAAACTGTGGCCTCACCAGTCACAGACTGAGAACCTTTAGCCACACATAAAACACAACCAACAGGAAAAAGAGTATTCAAACAAGGGTGGCTAATTAAATAAACTTGTTCAGACATTTCCTTCTGAAGAAGAATCCCATAATCTTACTCCTCCAGACTATGCCAGCCAGTTTTGCATTTGTCATCCAGCCACCCGTAACTGACAGTGAAACAGTCCAATTAACATCCTTCAACCCAAGCCTTTTGGTGGCCACTCTTTGAAGAATACCTGTAAAAAAACCTCTTTACTTTTCTGACACGTGAAATAATCCTCAGGTCTGGTATTCTTGTTTCATTTAGGTTTATTAAGCAGATTTATTACTTGCTACTCTGGAAGTTTCTGTAGCTCTGTAGCTTTTCTGTTTCTGTTAATGATTTCTTCCTTCCTCCTCCCACCCCGGCAACCCTGAAGCAGCTTTTCAAAAGCTAAGACCCACAGAAAAGAAAGTGCTGAAGAATGTGGTGGCTAAACACATACCAATTATCTCTGAACTTTTCCTAGTCTAGAACACCTTAAGGCTTAAGGTGGGAGCTTTTGAAATCAGAATGCAAAGCAAACTCCCTGGGATTTAGTGAGCATCCCCCTGGAAGCTGCTCTCCTCTCGGAAAGACACTACTGCAGGTAAAGGACTGTAAATCATCAGGGCTTGCTGATTTCAGAAGTCTGCTGGAGGAGGGATGTGGGAAATGCTCACTAGTTTGGGGAAGGGAATACTTTCCCACTACCTGAAGTAAACCCTGTGAGCCAATACCAATGAACAAGTCCTAGGCTTTGTTCGGACCTCTCTTTGATCCTTACACATAAACATTCAACCCTCTTGTCACCACTGTTACTCCTGAGACAGTCAAAACACTCCTAACTGCCTCTCCTGCTGGACCTATCCCTTTCTGAAGGGTTTGTAGTCACCCCGTGCAGAATTCCAGGTGTGCACATCATTCCACCAGTGATGGCAACTACACCACACTTTTCCTGATGAACAAAGGCTTCAGACGCCTCGTTTGTCAGCTGTTCTGGGGGTCCTGGTGTAGATGCATGTCAGTTGGGCTGCAGATCCCACCACCTTTTCAAGGGGAGAAGGTAGAAGTCATACCTCACCATTTGTAGGTGCTACCGTGACTCCCTGCTAGCACGCTGCCCCACAAACATCCATGTGCCACCTGCAGGTTTATCTCCAGAGAGCCCCCAGGGAGCCTGGTTTTATCCATTTCCACCTTGAAATCTAGTTTAAAGCTGTTTTGCTGAGTCCTGCCAAGCCCAGGTGAAGATCCTTCCCCTTTTCTGAGAGAGGTGCATCCCACATGTCCTCAGAAGGCCTGGTCTCATGGTAACCCAGTCACAATCAGAGAACCCCAAAGTCAGTGACACCAGGCTCAGAGCCAGCTATTGACCTGGTGGTCTCTCCCAGGTGTAGGACCCTGCACGTGGACTTGCTGAACCTCTTGCAGTTTGCAGTGGCCCACCTCTCCATCCCGTTCAGGTCCCTCTGGATGGTATCCCTTCCCTCCAGCCTGTCGACCACCCCACACAGTCTTGTGTCACCAGCAAACTGGCTGAGGGGGCACTCAGTGCCCCAGTCCCTATCATCAACAAAGATGTTAAACAGCACCAGACCCGAAACAGACTCCTGAGGAACAGCTCTCCATTTGGACATGGAATTGTTGATCACAACCCTTGGAGTGCAATCATCCAGCCAACTCCTTATCCAGGGAATGGCTCGTCTGTCTTTCCTGTCTAGAGAGAGACAAGGATGTCCTGTGGGACACTGTTTGCACAGGTCCAGGTAGATGACATCAGTTGCTCTACCATGTAACCCTGTCACAGGAGGTTTCTCAGGCACAGCCTGCCCCTAGTGAAGCCCTGCTGGCTGTCACCAGTCATTGCCTTGTTTTCCATGCGCCTCCATGCAGGAAGACCTGCTCCACGATCCTGCCAGGCACAGAGGTGTGACTGGGTGGCCACTAGTTCCCTGGGTCATCTTTTTTTCCCCCTTTCTAAAAATGGTGCTGGTGATTCCCCTTCTCTTGTCAGCAGGAACTTCACCAGACCGCCAGGATTTCTTGAGTACAGTGGATATGGCCCAGCAGCTACACCCACCAGCTGCCCACCAACATATAGCAACAGATCCCTCTGACGTGGACCCTCCAGGTTCTCTATGTGGTTGCAAACCTGCCACAGGTAGCATTTCCTTCTCACAGCCCCAGTCTTTGACATCAGTGACCTGGGCAGCGTACTCAGGTACTTTACAGCACAGACTGAGACAAAGAAGTAATGAAGTGCCTCAGCCTTTTCCCTATCCCAGCTAACTAGGCCACCTGTTTCCTTCTGGAGGGGTCCCCCGTTTTTCTGCTTTCACCAGGAGGCCTAGAGAAGCTTTTCCTGGTACCCTTGGTGTTTCTGGCCAGACCTGTCTGGGCTTTGGCTTCTGCAGTGCTATCTCTGGCTCTATACTCCTCCTGGCCCACCTGTCCTCGCTTCCACCCTCTGCAGGCTTCCTCCCTTTGAGTTTGTGCAGGAGTTCCTTGCTCATCTGCACGGGCCCCTGGCCTTTTCCCCCAGTGTTTAATTTGTGGAGGTGCAGTCCTCCCGAGCTTGGAGAGATGAAGAAAAGAGACATCCAAGACGTACAAAGTGGGTTACAGGTACACTAAAATTCATTGCCACGGGAGCAGGCAGTAGAGCACACAGAAGGGTTACCCTGCTTGCACAGGATTTGAATAGCGAAGAACAAGTTAAAAATACTCTGACATCACTACACCAACCTTGTGGGAAGGGTACAGCAGCCATCAGCCGTCAACCTGACTTGGGTTTCATAGCTATCCAGAGGGCAAACAACTTGTTGAACAGGAGGACATTCAACTGTGCTGCAATCCACACTGAAGACTGTGGGGGAAAGAGAGAAGAAAATCCCTTTTACTCATGGTTTAGAAGCCTTTTGTAAGTGACTTCATCATAGTAATCGGTCTTCATTGAAGTCCAAAATGAGCTAAGGAACTCGTGCTCAGCAGACAACATTGCAAAAAGATTTCCACTCCATTAGGATTTGCTTTTGTGAAGGACTGACTTCAGAAACAACTGAATTAATACTAGTGAGTAAAAAACCTATACAAGTCAGCCAGGCAGCCTCGAACCATCACTACAGCTGTGTTAGGTGTGAGAACTGCAGCATTCAGGATGTATTTCCTCCACAGCTTTTACAACCATTTAGTATTTACTATTTTCCTCGTTGTTTGAACCCCTCCAGGGATGGTGACTCCAATACCTGCTGGGCAGCCTGTTCCAACCCCTGATCACTCTGTCAGCGTAGAGATTTGTGAGTCACAAGCTGGAAAGCTGAAAGACATCTCTGTTTTATCCGCTGGTTTTGTCCCATGATAAAAAAGCCAGACCAGCTCAACCTTGTTTATTTGCTCTTTATTACCATAATTGTACTAAGAAATTATGGAGCAGAATGCATTTCCCTGTCCTAAAAAGTAAGGTACCTACCAGCCTGTAGGCAGGATGAGCACAGTGCAACCAGACTGAAAATTGTTCCCGGGGGCACCCCTGATCAATCTCCTCCGCACTGACACTATTACAAGCACTTACTGCAGTGCTAAAGCAGTGCAGCAACGAGGCACCACACCTCCTGCAAGAGCTTGCACCTTCCAAAGCCCCACTGTCTGTCTCACACAGTTTTCAGACTTGATCCAGAGATTTAAGTAGCTGGCTGTGCTCCTGTGCGACTTGGTCTGGGTGATGCTGCTGTGGCAGGGGGATTGGACTGGGTGATCTTTCCAGGTCCCTTCCCATCCCTAGTGATTCTATGATTCTATGTGTTCCTGTGCAACTCGGTCTAGGGGATCCTGCTGTAGCAGGGGGATTGGACTGGATGATCTTTCCAGGTCCCTTCCAATCCCCGATGATTCTATGGTTCTATGAATAACAACTCGACTGGGCATCATAAGACATCAATCCCAGAACTACAACTACTCAGTAAGGATTTATTACAAGTGTGACCAGCAGATCAAGAGAAGAGATTCTCCCCCTCTATTCTGCTCTTGTGAGACCCCATCTTGAACGCTGCATCCAGTTGTGATGTCCCCAACACAAGAAGGACATGGAACTGCTGGAGCGAGTCCAAAGGAGGCCACAAAGATGAGCCGAGAGCTGGAGCACTTCTGCTATGAGGACAGGCTGAGGGAGATGGGGTTGTTCAACCCAGGGTAAAGAAGACTCAGAAGGGAACCTTAGAGCCTTCCAATAAAGGGAACCTACAGGATGGCTGCAGAGGGACTTTTCCCAAGGGGATCTAGCAATAGGACAAGGGGAAGTGGTTTGAAACTGAAGGAGAGGAGGTTCAGACCAGATCTGAAGAAGAAGTTCTTCAGTGCCAGGCTGGAGAAACTCTGGAATTGAGTACCCAGAGAGGCTGTAACTGCCCCCTCCCTGGAGGTGTTCAAGGCCAGACTGAATGAGGCCTTTAGCAACCAAATCTGGTGGAGAGGCATCACTGTCCATGGAGCATACTGTCTCTGAGGTCCCTTCCAACCTGAACCATTCCATGATTCCAAGACGTAAATGGAAGCACAGGTCATAGAATCATACATTGCATGAGTCTATGAATGCACACGCCTTTAGTCATCGTATCCCCGTCACCGTGGATAGCCCCTTGAAGAAACTCGGGCTACATGGGGTCTCAATTCTATGCAAAGAGCACACACCCTCCTGTTCTTTAAAGCTAACAAGCAGAGGTCCCATTTGCTCTGAAATTTGTCCTTTAGCCGTTACTTCTTTCGTCAGCTCTCACCGCGAGGAGGTGAGGAGGAGGAGAGAACCCTCTTAAGCTTTTAAAGTCATAAGCTAGAGAAATCTTAAGATAGAAATCTTAACTCCTAGTCCTTGCACAATATATTCCTACTATGGAAAACTCGTGTATAACCCAGCCAGTACATAGAGGACTTGGCTTCACTAGCAGTTACCACAGAAATGGATGTCCTCACTAGGCTACTTCCCCCTTGTTGCTCAATTTAAGTGCTCTGGAGGTGTTTAAAGACAGCCTGGCTGTGGCATTTAGTGCCCCGGTCTAGCTGATTGTGCTGATGTTAGGTCCTGGGCTGGGCTGGATGAGCTCAGAGGGCTTTTCCAGCCTCAATGCTTTTGGGATGGTTTTTCGAATGGATAGTGTCCACATATGATCCTTCACATGTGGAATACGAGTCAGAACTCCCCAGACAGCAGCATAGCGAATCGTATGGGTTATTGTGTTGGCCAGACAGAAAAAGCAGACAGGTTTGTGTCTCTTTTTACCTGGTTTACATTCATAGAGATCACAGCATTCTCCCGGTTTTCCCGATGCCTTTGAAACCAAGATATTCAAGTAGCCAGGTTGGCAAACCTTCCTCAAGCAGCCAGCAGGATTGCACACGCATCGGCTCGGCAGCGGACAACATTCACCTGGAGGAGCATAGCCTTCGATTAAGATGGAATCTTCTGGGCAGCGAGGAGAAAACTGGACTTCGCAGCGGGCCTTGGAGCAGTCAGGTTTCTCTTCTGAAAGGCAGAGAAAAAGCAGCGGGCCATAAGCGCCTGTGAAACACGGCAGTGAAGCTGTAGAGGTGAGATCAGCTAACACTCCCTTTCGGCAGCCTCTCCCCAAAACAATGAAAGGAAAACTGCTCCTGCTGAAGGGATCGGCTGAAATTAGGGAACATCCTCTAAAACAATCTGTCCTTGTGAGCTGGGAAGCACGCGAGGAAATATTTTACCATAGCTCCAGTCTGTGCAGTGCCATGAGCACGGCTGCTGAACCCACACTGCCTCAAACACAGCTGTGAACAGGCATCTCTGGCCCTGACGCAGAGAAACAGCCGCCACATCATGCTCAGCCCTGATGTTCTCTCCTACACTTCAAGTTTCCTAATCCTTCCCGTTCTAAGGGGCTGGTTCTGATCGATTGTTGATTCACCTTGAATGGCCTGCGGTGAGATTACCCCAAAAGCCAACAGCTGCCACCTTTGGTGAGTGCAGACGTAAGCAGGAGAGGACGTGCCCTCCGTGCACTCAGTGCTCGTGTTCTAACTGCTGTTCCTAGGTACCTCAGTGGCTTCAAGAGGAAAACAGACGATGCTTGACTAACACTGCCTACAGGCACCAGAGGTGTGAGGTGCACAGCAACAAGAACAGAAATACCGAGAGGCCAGGTCAACAAGTTGGTGGGAACAGTGACAAGGTGGACAAACACCGAGATCAGACAGGGCCTGAAGACACAGAATAAGGCTCTTGGACAGCTAGGTAACGCTCTTCCCCAAGGGAAGCTGCAGTTCTCCATTATCAACAATCAAATCTTCACTTGAGCAAACATGTGTCATAGCTTCCAAATGACTATGGCAGAGCAGAAGGAAGATCAGCCCAGTCCCGTGACCAGTCTGCTCCATAATGCAAACAGCGAGAAGCCTTCCCACAGCCGGGAGGGTCTCGTTCTGCTTAACACAGCCTGAGCACTGGGTACAAACAAGTGGACTCAAGACACTCAGGAGAGCGATATCCCTAGGCCAACAGGACATGGTGACTTAGAAAGGCAACACAGGGAGACTCTCTAGGATGGACTGGATAAAAACAAATCACTTGAATTTATGAAGTGCTTGTGGCAGTCACTGCTTTGTGAAAGCATTCTGTACTCATTCTGTGTATAAGAAGTATTCTGTAGATACTTCTACAGTGGTCACCACTGCTGCCACCAGACTGACAGCTTGTCATCATTAAAGTCCTCACTTCATTAATATGCTGTTTAAGCTACTGCCATGTGTAAAACACAGTCTGTAGTGACACTTGCACTGCTGCTAAGACATCAGCCATGAGCATCTGCGATAGAGCGCCAAGAACGTCCTCTCTTAGATTTTAACCACCCGCTTTTTTTAGACTTCCTGAACATTGTGTTTGGGTTTTCTGAACTACAGGCAACACAGCAACTGTAATTCTGCTTCCCAACATGCGCTCAGTGGTGGGCACACAACTATCTCCCTTCAGGTGGTGATTTTCCCACTTGGTTTCAGTACCTTCTTTGAAGGCCATTTGAAGAATCAAAGGAGCAGTGCTTGCTTACATGGTTGATTCTCAAGAAAGGTGACTCTTTCCCTCTACTCTGCCCATGTGAGATGCAACCTTGAGTACTGTGTCCAGTTCTGGTGTCCTCACCATAAGAGGGACATAGATCTGTTGGAATGAGTCCTCCATAGTACAGATGCTCCAGCCCCTGGATCATCCTTGGACAGGCTGAGAGAGCTGAGATTGTTCAGCCTAGGGAACAGACAGCTTCGGAGTGACCTTATTGCAGCCTTCCAATATCAGAAAGGAAACTACAGAAAGGCTGGAGAGGGGCTTTCTACAAGAGTGTCAAGTGATAGGAGGAGGGGAAATGGCTTTAAACTGAAGGAGAATGGATTTAGATTGGAAATTAGGAAGGGTGGTGAGACTCTGGTTACCCAGAGGGGTTGCAGATGCCACCTCCCTGGAGATGCTCAAGGCCAGGTTGGATGAAGCTTTGAGCCACCTGGTCTAATCACGAGACAACTCTGCTCATGGCAGGGAGGTTGGATTAGATGATCCCTGAGGTCCCTTCCAATCTGAGCCCTTCTACGATTCTCTCTGTGCTTTGATTTAAGCTTGGAGCGTTACAACACCCAGACGTGTAAGTGCTTAAGAAACATTACTGACTGCAAGAGGAAATAATGAATGTAAACATTTTCCTCCTTTTAGCTGGCAAACACAGCAGACAGTCGAAATTGAGCCATGCACAAACCTCGGTGTACAAGCCCTTTATATTTTTGTTATAAGAAACAAGGATTACTAACTGAAATGTGGGATCAGACAGCACCATAGCTCATTTTACCGTTCAAGCCCCACTAGTTCCATTTGTCTTTCAAACAGCCTGCTCCGGATATACACTTTACCTCCAATTTTAAATCACATCTGTGAGACCAATATTTTTACCTCCCTCCCCTCTCACGTTTAGGTTGTTATTGGCTTTATTAAACACATAGTTCAGCCTGAACGTTGCTGGTTCGCCACAGAATGTTGTACAAATAATAAACAACATATTAGTTTCAGGGTTCTATTGATGTCTTTTAGTTTATGGGTATAATGAAGGGCTTGATGTTTTAGCTTTCACCAGAGTCCCCACATAAGAAGGACAGAGAGCTCCTGCAAGGTGTCCAGGGGAGAGCAACTCAAATGATCAGAGGGCTGGAGCATCTCCCCTGTGAGGACAGGCTGAGCAAGTTGGGGTTGTTCAGCCTGGAGAAGAGGAGGCTCCCAGGTGACCTTCTAGCAGCTTTCCAATAGCTGATGAGGGCTACAATAAAGCTGGGGTAGGGCTTTTGACACAGGTGCATAGTGAGAGGACAAGGGGAAAGGGTTGCAGACTTCAAGAGGGGAGACTGAGGTTGGAGATGAGGAAACAATTCTTTGCTGCGAGGGTGCTGAGATGCTG
>VZRI01004353.1:74440-88738 GCA_013397515.1 Upupa epops | reverse complement strand
CCCAACTCTCTCAGTCTGGCCTCACAGGAGAGGTGCTCCAGCCCGCTGATCATCCCTGTGGTCCTCCTCTGGACTCGCTCCAGCATGTCCTCACCCTTCACCAGAACTGGACGCAGTAGAGGGGAGAATCCCTCCCTCAACCTGCTGGCCAGAGTGGAGTAGAGGGGGAGATCCCCTCTTTCGACCTGCTGGCCACACNCCTCTGGCGTGGCTGCTGCGCCACACAGCTTGGTGTCGTCAGCAAACTTGCTTGGAAATGAGCAGGTTATATCAGAATGGTGTCTGGCCTTTCTCTTCACCCCTCCTTCTTCCCAGAACCAACTTTGCACTCCCGCCTTGCACACAGCATCTGTATTGCCTTGAACGCATCCACTGGTGCTGCTGCCAAAGCACGATGGGTGGAACAAGAGGGGAAATGGGATGGCAATACATCAGTACACGTCAGCCCAACACAGCCATCAATCAGTTACCAAATACGTCTCAACTTACTGCACAGAACTCCTCTGCATCACTTAGGACAGCAGAAAAAGCTGTGTGACAAGAGGTCACTGTGATTTGGGGTGAAAACTGTTGTGCTGCAGTGAATTCTCCTGTAAAAATTCATTTTCAGTGAAAAGATTCAGTGAAAAGACATTTTGTTCCAAAAGATGAGAAGATCTGTCACCATGATTTACTAAACCGCAGTCTTAAAAAACACCCCAGGTTTCTACTGCATTCAGTTTTTATAAGGTGGTGTTTCTCTGTAAAAGAAAATGTCACTGAAGAGAGACGTCTGAAACGCCACAGACAACATCTCCTCTCCGCAGGCAAAGTCTGGTACTACACTGCCCTACCTGACACACAAATAAGCAGCACAGAAGCTGGAGCACGCTGTTCTCTGGTTCTTATGCCTCAGGCAGTGGCTCCTATTCCATCACAAAGTGTGGAACACAGAGAAGAGAATATTCTCTAGGCTTTCTAGAATTCAAAGAACAAGTGCACTGAGTAGAATGAAATAAAGCTCTACAAACACTGTGCTATGCAATCCCAAGTTCGTGTTCAAATGAGCTGTTCACCCCTCCACTGCCCTGGGCAGTCCAGTCCAGGGTCTGATCACCCCTTCCCTGAGGAAGGACTTACGAATATCCAACCCAACCTTCCCGTGATGCAGCTTCAGGCCCTGTCCTCTTGTCCTGGCACTAGTTGCCTGAGAGTAGAGCCTGACCCCCACCTGAGTACAGCCTCCCTTCAAAGAGTTGTAGAGAGGGAGAAGGTCCCCCCTAAGTCTTCTGTTCTTCAGGCTAAACCCCCCCACCTTCCTCAGTCTCTCCTAATCAGACTTTCTCTCCAGTTCCTGTGCCAGAGTTGTTGCTCCTCTGGACCCGCTCCAGCACCTCAATCTCTTTATGGAAGTAACGTGCTCCAGATGACTTTTACTACCCATTTGGAAACACAGAGTAGCCACAGCCTGTATCCCTCACAGAGTCACTCAGCAGGAGATTGCCCAGGGTTACTGAGGTACCTAAATAAACGCCACAACTGATGGCATCACCACCAGTTACACACAGCTTCACCTTCACCAGCACCCTGTTGTAAGGTCCATTATTCCACCTCCTGCAGCAAAGATCCCACAGAGGGAAATGAGGGTCAAAGCTCCAAACCAGTAGAACGTCAGAGCTTGCACAGCACTGAGCTGCTGCTAACGCTGGTACAAGGATTGTGCTGACTGCAGTAGTCGTTCAGCTTGGACCTCTCTGTTTCAAACTGGATGAACACCAACACCTTTTACTGCAAACAAAAGCCAGCGTATCTGGAAAAAGCCCAGCTGTCCTGTGCCAGATACAGAAAAATAACAGCTCCACTGCAGCATAATGTTTGCTTTAATCAGGTTCAGGTTCTGGTCTCATTTGGAGTGTCCAGTTGGACATTAACTAGCTGGAAGCTCATTTCCAAGAGCAGCTTAAAGAGGCATGATCCAAACACGGTAGTTCTTGTTTGCCCAAGTGTATTGTTTGGCCTGGCAGAATCTTGGGGGTTTGTCGGTGCTTTGATTGAGAACTATCAAAGTAGAATCACAGAATCATCATTGGAAAGGACCTCCAGGATCACCATGTCCAGCCCTCATCCCAGCACTACCCTAATCCCTAGACCATGGCCTCAAGTTCATTATCTACTTGTTTTTTAAACCCCTCCAAGGATGGAGACTCCACCACCTCCCTGGGCAGCCTGGTCCAGTGCCCAACCACTCTCTCAGCAAAGAGCTTCTTCCTCAGATCCAATCTAAACCTCCCCTGATGCAACTTGAGGCCATTTCCCACCATCCCATCATTAGTAATTTGGGAGAAGAAAGCAGAAGAGCATCAAACATCATCCTGACTCAGAGATTTATCCCACTTCTTTACCTGTTTTTCCGGTAGCCACCACAAAAGCAGCACAATAAGAAAAAAGCAAACCACCTAAGAATTTCAGGTGTGAAAGCACTGAATTAGCATCATGGTTTTGGGCAGCTGCACTGAGATTTAATGGACAAGCACTAAACTGCAGGTTAAGAGTGTCGGATGGAGGTCACTACAGGAAGCTGCACGCTCCCGTGTTACAACAGGAGCGATCCCACCTCGCGAGCGCGCTTTGAGAGGCGACATGAGCAGGGAGAGCAGAAATGTCCTTGGGAAGCTATCGGGAGTAAAATCACTCTGTCGCTCAAACCAGGCCAATGAAAAAGAGTAGACAACACTCGAGTCTACCAGCAAGCACATTGTATCTCACCAGATGCAGCGATCCTTACAGCCAAGATCCTGCCTGATCATGTAAAGTCAAGCAATGCATTTAAGACATCCCAAGGTTGAGAATACACTCCGTCTGAGAACTGGTATTGCAGAATTCAGCAAAGCCTGATGGCCGTGCAACCATTCAGGAAGACTCGGACGCAAGCGAGGGTTGGGCAAGGAAACAAAGGAATATTCTTTGGGGAAATTATTTACCTAAAGGTATTTAACAGCAAATCTTCAGTCGGCATAAACTGCCCTCAATGCTTCTCTTTGCAATCAAAGGCTTCAAAATCCCTGTGCACGTGTACACTGCTGTGTCCTGCACATTACAAAGTGAAAACTGAGAGGAGTGACGAAGAAAATACAAACCAAATCAAATACATCGAAACCACCCCCAACCTGACACAAATAAGGGCAGAAACTCCCCCAAAGCTCACACAAATGAAACAACGCCTCACAAGAACAGATAACAGAGGAACTCAAACATATATATATATATATAAGACTGTTCTTCTGGTAACTAAGCAGTTGAACCAAGAGACTCCAAGTGCTCAGACGCGGCGCTCCAACAGACGTCACTCTCGTTTAGTATGGCACTCCACTGGTTTGAGTTTCCAGCCCTACTTTCATCACCTCTGAGAATTGATCTTTGCCTCTGTTTCACTTCCCAAACTATCGCCTTTTGCAAGCAAGCATTTCACAAGGGTTCTTGTTCTGCACGTTCCTGGACCCCATCCTTCTGCCGTTTAAGAAACCCCTAAGCCCGACCACACGGTTTGCAAACGGCAACCAGGAACACTCCAGCGTCTAACTGGAATTACTAGAGCTGCAAGGACATCAGAGTATTGTTACCTGCTTAGCTGACAGAAGAGAACACAAAGCTTTATCGCATGAACATCTGCTGATCAGTCGCTGGCGCGTAGTGATGAATTAATGTTTTGCAAAGAAACTTCTGCTAAACAAGGTTTAGAGAGTTGAAATTCAGACTGAACCGAACCAACGCACGGTGCATTCATTGTGCTTGTTTTACTCCTTAAACCTTGACCTCCAAACCCACAACACAGCTAGATAGTTCACCACGAGCAAGAAGAGAAGAGAAGATGTTTTCATTAATCCTTCATGAGTAATGTTTCCAGAAGTCAGGTAGAAGAGCCATCCCCTGTCCCAGCAAGGGGAGCTCCACGGAGTAAATTGTGTAGTTGCACCAAATGCATCCTAAGAAAGATACAGGAGATAGAGGCAGCAGGAGATTACGGGAGACACAGGCAGCTGAAGGTACAGGAGACACATGCAGCTGAAGGTACAGGAGATAGAGGCAGCAGATTACAGGAGACACATGCAGCTGAAGGTACTCATTACTGTGAGACTGTGCACAGTGAGGAGGACCAAAGATGTTATGTGCTACACTTTTTCCCTTCTGAAAAACAAGATCACTGTTCTGCCATTTAAAATACGAACTAGATCAAATATTTTTTAAACAAATACTCCTATAAATATATATATAAATGTAAAAAATATGTAAATAAAAGTATACTCTGTATTTCTGTTATAAATGCTGCTTAGACTCTAGAAAAAGATGTACTGAGGAGATGTCCTCATGACACTCGAATGTTGTATAGTAAAAACAAACACTGTGCACAATAGCAGTACCTGGACAGCATGCTGTGCCCTGTATCTGCATCTATTTCAACAGCGGCCGACTCACTGCAGCCTCAGCTTACTAGTGTGGATCAATTTTGTGAGCAGTACTGAGCAGCAGACTAAAGGATTTCTGTCCTATTTTAGACTCCAGAGCAAATGAAATGCAGAAGCAAAATGTCAAACCTAAAGCCTTAAACTAAGCAAGGAAACTTCCTACATGAGAGTCTAGATCACTATTTCAACTTAACCTGAGCTGTTCAGCAGCCAAACGTTCCAGTCTTGGTTTTGATCAACATTTGTGAATGAACTGGAGTTAAGGCGTTGTTTAAGCCAGGTAGACAGTTTAAGGACCAAACAGCACTCACACACCACCTTTCGACCAGTGGGATGGGCAGAGAACTGGAAGGGCAAACGTGGACAACCTCATGGGTTGAGGTAAAGATGGGTTATGAAGGCAAAAATACGAAACAAACCCTCCTCAGAAGAAAACAAACTCAGGAATCACAGAATCCTCACGGCTGGAAAGGCCCTCCAGGACCATCAAGTCCAGCCCTCATCCCAAGATCTCCCCAAGCCCTAGATCATGGCCTTGAGTGCTGTGTCTACTCAGTTTTTAGACACCTCCAGGGATGGTGTTTAAAAACCTGCCTGCGCAGCCTGTTCTGGTGCCCANTCTGGTGCCCAGCCACTCTCTCAGCAAAGACTTTCTCCCTAAGAGTCAATCTAAACCTCCCCTGATGCTGCTTGAGATGATGCAAAGAGCATCAATCACTCACCAATAGCGGATCCATCACCAGGCAGTCCTAGACCAACCAGGGAGGGAAAGATTTGCCAGTGCTGCTACTTTTGTTGGTCTGGGGTGCCCCAGTGGTCAGCTGGAGTCAGCTCTTCCAGCTGTGTCCCCTACCAGCTACTCACACACCCTCAGCTGACTCCTGGGCAGGACAGAGCGAGAAGCAGAAGTGACCACTGCTCAGCAACTAATGAATTATCAGGATGTTCTCAACACTGTCTCTAACACAGACCCAAACCACCGCACCATGCAAACTACCGCAGAGAAGATTAACTCTGTGCTATCCCAAACCAGCACCGATTAACAGCAGAACTTGCAAGGCAGACTTCTCCTGGGTACAGACACAGGGTACAGCTTTACCCACCTTCAAATGTTTAGTTAAGACTCCAGAGAGAAGCGTGTTGGAGTGTCTGACTGAAGTACTGTGTTGCTGAACCGATATGGCAGTTGTAAGTTCCAAAAGAAACTGGAAAGGCCTGAAACTGCACATCCACCCTTCTCAGAGAAGCACAACAAAGCAAGCTCTCCTCTCCCATTATTTCCGACCGATCACTGCACTGCACGCTGTGGTGCCACGTTCAGACCCTCTGGTATCTAGGGTTAGTCAAAACCCTCTATTTGCCTCTTCTTGAGCTCTGCAGGCTTTAGTGTGAGCCCCAGAGTGAGCTCAGGAGCACCTGGGTGAAAAAGAGCAGCATGTGATTATTACTGAGAGGAGACCTTCCTGAAAGGCCTGGGCTCCAAATCCCCTTCTGGCATGTCTACCTCCCCTGGCATCGTATCCTCAACACGCCAGCAGTTCCTCGACCATGCCTTTCACCCCTTAGGAATCTCAGTAACTTAACTGTGGAAGAAAATCAGGTTCAAACTACCATTCTGCATCAGAAGAATAAATTCACAGGGATGGCATTTTCCAAATGGAGGTGACATCCTCAGCTATTAAAAATATCTTTCTCTCTGCATGATGATGATGCTCAAGGATTGGAAGCTTCAATTCACTGTAAAGCCAGTTTCCAGTTTCCACCCCTACATCAATTCTTATATCATTTCACAGGATCACAGAACTATTGAGACTGGAAAAGCCCTCTGAGCTCATCAAACCCAGCCTAGGAGCTAACATCACTGCATCAGCCAGGTCAAGGCACTAAGGGCTACAACCAGCCTGTCCTTAAACGCCTCTGGGGATAAAGACTCCACCACCGCCCTGGGCAGTCCATTCCAGGCTCTGAGCACCCTTTCCATGAGGAAGGGCTTCCTAACATCCAACCTAACCCTCCTCTTTTAACAACTACTGCCAACAGAATCATCTCCAGGACAGAACAGCCATCTGCAAGATCTTCTCTCCCTTGCAAGAACAGAGTAAAACTGTTTCAGCCACGGACAATGACAGCAGTCACTTTCCACAGGTCCCTGGAAAGCAAAAAGTCTCGCTAATTTCAGTTCCTACAATACTCTTTCAAACACAAATGCTTTAGAAATTGAGAAACAGGTGCTGCCAACAACTGCATGCTGAAAACAATGCTCTTAAATACACAGATGAAATGAAGAGAAGGCTTTCGCCTGGAAAAGTATTGGATGGAACAGTTTGATCCACCCCAAATACTGTGTGTGCTTCAAGTGCTGGAGCTGGAACGGAAAGACCGGCAGCTCTGTATTGATAAAGATCTATCTGGAGACCTTTTGGCAGTGACAAGAGCAAGCGAAGTGTCACTGCATTTACTAGTCAGTAAATGAAAGCCAGGGGGATTATTTGGACTACTCCGAGCAGACTACAGCAGGGGAAAAGTGTGATGCAGGACGAATGAGGATGGGTTTTTTTGTTTTCAGACAAGACAGTCTTCTCCATCCTCACCTCCCTGTTCAGTGGGACAGCGAATCAAGAGAGTGCGACGTGTGTGTATTTTCACTGTGCATTTGGAGAAGCCCACTCAGGTGAAATAGTTTGTTAAACTGGACCAGGTCTTGGCTTAGCCCTAGAATTATTTGCTTTGTGCTGAGCAATTCATTCGTTGACTGTTGAATCCTTTTGGCAATCATCTTCTCATTAAGGACAAACCCCAAAGCTTTAAAATCATTATTTCAGGTCGGATTCCTTCACGATTAGAAAGCATAACAAAAGAAAAGAGCCATCTGCAATCCTTACAGCAGCAAACCTGAAATACACTGCACTAACTGCAGCGATCCACAAACACCCACACACCCCAACAGCACTCCGTACCCTAGCCTTCACGTTTGTGAGAAAGAAAGCAAATGAGTAAAACTCAAGTCGATCTTTTTTTGTGAGATAAATGTTCAGGAACAAAATTGTGAGACACGAGATGCAGACAATCAGAGATGTCTGACTGTTTACACCACTCAGTTTATTAGGTCCCTTCCCAGTCACTGTGCAGCAGCCTCACTGCACACCACGAAGCCTGCCTCAATACATTAAACTGTAAGCGTAACAACTGCTTGCAGGAGAGCAAAGGAATCACTACATTACTATTGTAAGACTGTTAGGTGCATTTCTGGGGCTTTCTCCACATCATTGTGCATTTTCTCTCACCACAAAATCCAGTGCTTGCTCCATATATTTCTGACCACGCCGAACTCTACACAACACTTGAGGTGATGCACAGCGTTGTTCTTCGAGATCACAGACACGCAACAAACTGCAGAGCTGTTTTCTTGAAGAATTCACACGGTAGATGGCTACAAAGGAGCTGCAAGCAATAAACTATGCTGCTGATCCTGAAAAGACTCTTTTCCCCCTGCAGCTCAAACACACAGACCAATCCCTTACTCAACATCAGCAGGCTCCTGTGTCCCCGAAGGTCACGTATGCTCTCAGGGTTATGAACCAGTGCTACATCATAGGGTGGAACAGGCAGACGGGTCTGTAGTTACAGTTTAGTTTATGCAAAGAGCAACAAGAAGAGCCCACAGCATTATGTCATCCTAGAAAACTCACTCCCTGAAACGCTCGATTCAGTTCGCTGTGATATTATTCATACCTCTGCCACCGCTAACAACGGAGTTATTGAATCTGTCGGTGTAGTTCTGCCCTGAAACAGAAGCACAGATTGTCTCTACTAACAGGCACTGGAAAAGAAAAGGCTACCAGACCTAGATCCTCAGAAAAACCCAGCTCCTGGTACTTTGAAATGTATAGTCCTGGTGTATTCGAATCTTTGCAGCTTCCACTTCTCTGCGTCCTCACAAGTGTGGATAAAAAAGACTCACACCCTCAGATCCCCCTGAAAAGGCCTGCGTTCACAAGTTTACTGCAAGTAAATGAACACGAATAAACTGGTTTGTCTGACGACCCAGTGACTGAGAGACCCAACACACAGGGGAGAGTTAGCGACACTCGGTACTCCCTCAGGAATGACATGGCTGCAGAACACAGTGAAGCCTAATGCTAGGCCAGACCTTCAAGAGGTGACGGTGTGGAGCAAGAACTACCCGCGTTCGCCATGAGCACTCCCTTTGCTACCCGAGCTTGGTCTCCTCCCAGAGCCAACGGCATCACGGAAGTCGCGTGAGATGAGGAAATACAGCGGCTTTCTTGGCGCGGCTTTCAAGAAGGTGGCTACGTTGGCAGGATCAACCACGGTAACGAAGAAAACTGCCTCGGCTTGGCGCATAGTGTGGCATCGACAACGTGCTGGAGGCCTGAAATACACTGCACAGCAAACTGCAGCTGAGTCAGGCGAGACCTACGCGACCCTCCCAGCAAACTCCAGCTTCTCTTAGCAAACTTGCTCCAAGCACAGGCTGTTTGCTTCCAGCTGCCATCACCAGGGAAACCAAGGAAAGACCTTGTCCAGTTTGTCCCTCAAACCACACATAGGAGAAAAATCACCCAAATCAAGTTCTGCTCTTCTCTTATTATTGTGGAACTGCTATAAGAACATGCAGAGGCCACTGGGCTACCAAACCATCCAGGACACGGTTTTACTGAGCAACTGAAGAGACTGACACATCTTTGCCTTAACGTGGACTCAATCGTGAGTCCAGCAGAACTTCCCACCCCATGCACAGAAAACCTGACTGAGAAGCATTTTAAAGGAGTGGAGGAAGCAAGAGAGTTGAGAAGGAATACCATCCCGTGTAAATGGCTCTTATCAGCTGGCGCAGCTAACACCAAAACATTCCTTAAACAGGAGGGAATGAACACTGCAGTCTGCATCCCTGCCCAAAGGGGGAAGGCTCAGATCGCCTCAACAACCACTGCAGGTAGACAATAGCAAAACAATGCTGTATGGAGCACAGGGAAACCTGGCAGGGTTGCTCACTCATGTCCCAAAACAAGCCCAAGCTGGACTCCATCGGTATCCCTCTTCTCTGCTGTGTCTCAGCAAGCCAGAGTGTTATGGTGACCTGACCACTGTGAATTTCCCCGTCACATGCGGAGCCAAGCACCGCAGATAACTGCAAGCGCTCCACCTACTCAGTGCTCCATCTGATCACAGTTTTCACAGAGGACTGGAAAATACCTGCATCCAAGGCAATTTTCATGTGATTTACAGTTACAGTGGAACAGTGAAAACATTTTCAAGGTCTGTTTGTGCTAAATGGATAACAGGTAGCTTCGTACTGCAAAGATGTTCCCCCCACAAAGCAAAGGGACATAGTGCAGTGAAATGCCCAAACCCTCCACGTCAGATGCTTCTCAATGCAGAGAGGATTCCTTCAGCACATCCCAAATGAGACTGCCAACATGAACATCAAATCTGTGCATTGACCTTAGAACAGAGAGGCACATCCTTCCCCCTTTGAATCTTGAACCTAGCTAAAAAGTAATCCAGCTCTCCAGAACTGGGAGTACCCTGTACCCAATCACCAAGGATTTAGTTCAGTTTGGGTGATTATCATGCAGCTGTTAATCGGGTCAACAACACAATACTTTATCTAAAGTCAGATTAATGACTGCCTCTGCCTCAACGACAGATGGAGTATACAGGGGAGTTCAAGATGTAAACCCCTACAGACCAAGAGACTGAGAAAGGATGAGAAATACAAGTTAACACTACGCGACGTGTATTAGGGGAGTATTGGACTGAACAAACAGCACACAGATCTGCATGTGTTATTAGAATAACATCACCACCACTTATTGTTAGACGCAAGTCTCCACGGAAATTGTAGGAACACCCAAGGCAGCCGTCTCCATGCAGTACCCATCATGATTTACCAGCAGTAACCCTGCATTTTCTAATGAAGCCTTCTGTATTTTCTCAGGTATTACCACAACAACGGCAATGCTTTGCTTAAAACTGAACGGAACAGCAGCACGTGTTAGATTACATTCCTCGGGAGACACTTCTCGTTTCAAGTTCAGTACGGAGCAGAAGTCAAGGGTAACACAAAGCAACGTACACTCGAGCTGGACACAGAGCCTGCGCCACGGAAATGTCAGCTATAAAATGCCTCAAGAAATTTGAGGACAAAGCGTCTTCAAGGTTTTCATAGCAGTGACAAGTGCAGATGAGAACACTCTCAGAATTAGTAGGGATGAGGTCAAGCTCTTTGCAAACAAGGCATTTCTTTTCACCCTGAGTGTCACTGGCCTTAACTCAGGTTGCCCTAAGAAAGAATTCACTGAGTCTACTTTAACTGACTGTAGCTTTGTACAGAGGGTGGAATTTAATCGACTATCAATCCGATCTATTTGATTAAGCAAAAGAACACAGATTTTGATAAACCACACTTTAAAAGACTGAAATAATCTTCGCAGAGAGTAAAGCAAAATATCCATAGCTCATGCAAAAGCTCTTGAAGCCTTCTCTACCTCCAAGTAGGTTTACTTCAGAAGCCTTCTGTCTTTGCTCACACACTTCCATGTTACTACCTTGCACGTAACAGCAGAAGACGTTGAGACGTGGCAATGATCCTTTCACCATCACCTTACTCACACTCTCATCCAGGTATTTTTGCAGTCTCCACAAACTGCCACTGAGTGCTGATCCAGACTCAAAGACAGACTTCCTAAAGGGTTTCTGCTAAGCCTTGAGCAGACGAACCTCTCAGAAGCTTGTTCAGTCCTAACAGCTAGGATGCAGGCTTAAATTGAAGGCAGTGTTATTGAAACTCTAAGTGGAGTTACTAGTTAACCGAGCAGCACTCAGTGTGAAAGCAACCCTCAGTCCTCCCATCTTTTTATTTCAAAGTCCTTGCCTAGGGTGCTGAGTCGAGCATCACCTCAAACTAAGTCCTACAGGCAAAAGTTAAGAACCTGGTCTTAAAGAAGGGGTAGAACTAAATACATTTAAGCTATGATCTTCTTCTAGCTACCACCTCTAAGAGCGCACCGGTTATAAGAACCTTATCTAGTTCTGTACAAGATGGATTTTGTTCCTCCTCTCCCGTTCTGCAGGTCCTGCACCACTCCACTCATTTCTGGTAAGAAAGCAGGACTTCAGTAGAACCAGATCAACCAAGAGGAAGAAACAGAAGCAGCACAAGAACAAATTCGAGCCCCAGTCTGTACCACTTGGTGGTCCTTCAGCCTTTTGACTAGGATTACCGAAGGGAAGACAGACCAACAGAGACCGAGGGACACACAGGCGTCAACACTTTCAACCTGAAGCAAGCAGTCAATGGATTAACCAGGAGCTGCAAAAAGGCACAGTCTGCTAACCGTGGAACCAAAAGGTTTTGTCCAGATGAAAACATGTGTCCCGAGGCATCTAGCACCTCTGTAACCTGGAGGGAAATGCAACGGTTGCATGCCATCTAGTTAAAGGTTGAGGGGAATTCACATGCCACCTGCTACAGAAGAACAGGGAGGAAGAGGAACTGCCATCCAGGCCTCCATCCCAGTGGCCTCTACTCACCTGCCAAACAGCTGAGGCTGCTCCTCCCACCAGCAGAGCATCTGTGGCATCAGCAGCAGTGGGAGAATCCCCACTGTGTGACCAGAAAAGTGGAGAGACCACCTACGAGCAAAATGGAATAGAAAGCAACATTAGATTTAAGGAAGCTGTGAGAGGTCGAGCTCGCTTGATCCTAACTCCTACGACAACGCGCTTGAAACTGCCATTAGGGGTGTTCCTAGTAAAGGGAAACTTTTACCCCAAAGAAATCCCTGGAAACACTCCAGCTATAAAGAGCAAGATGAGGACTTCACGATGAAGCACGTTCACGGACAGCAAATACAAATTCACTGGAAAAGCCCACCAGAAAACTGGAGCTGATAAATTCAATCAGCATTTAATGAACCATCTCCACGCCCGTATCGACGTACAGCAAAGCAGCGCCGTCTGCGTAACCACGCCTTCCAGGGCAAACCCAAGGACTTCACGGAGAGGCCGGTAACAGCTGGCTGCACACACGGTTTTCCAACTCATTTCCAAAACTCCTGTTATGCCAGAGGGAAATTCTAGATGGTGCCGCCGCACCCCAAAGCATCGTCTGCTCCAGCGCGCTATCGCAGGCTGGGCCTTGGGATCAACCAGCAGAAGACCTATGGAACCCCTTCTCTCGAGCTCTCTGACAGGGAACACGGACGGTTGTTTGTACCACGCGTGTTTTACACATAAAAAATGACAAACTCCACTGTTAACCTTTGTTGCTTGCACTACAGGATGAACTTGCAATAAAACTACTTCAGATCATCAGCCTGGAGAAGAGGAACCGCAGAGCGAATCTCGTCACTCCCTATAACTCCCGGAAGGGATGTTGGAGACAGATGAGGGTTGGGCTCTTTTCTCAGGCAACCAGTGCCAGGACGAAAGGGCAGGGTTTGAAGCTGCCAGGGGAGGGTGAGGTTGGCTGTCAGGAAGCCCTTCCTCAGGGAAAGGGTGCTCAGAGCCTGGGCTGGACTGCCCAGGGCAGTGGGGGAGTCCCTGTGTCTGGAGGTGGTGAAGGACAGCCTGGCTGTGGCCCTGAGTGCCCTGGTCTACCTGATGTGGTCATGCCAGGTCACGGGCTGGACTGGATGAGCTCAGAGGACTTTTTCCAGCCTCAGTGGCTCTGTGATTCTGTAATTACTGTTGATTAAACAGTACAAACATATTTCCATTCACAAGGGGAGATCTTACTGCTGTCTGCGACTACCTGAAAGGAGGATGTAGAGAGTTGGGGGTTGGTTTCTTCTCACAAGGAACAAGTGATGAGGAAACAGCCTCAAGCTGCTCCAGGAGAGGTTTAGGTTGGACGTTAGGAAAATCTTCACTGAAACAGTCTTGGAACAGGTTGCCCAGGGAAGGGATTTAATTGCCATCCCTGGACATCTCTAAAAGTCTAGAGCTCAGGGACAGGTGGGTTAGTGGTTGGTCTTGAAGACCTTTTCCAATCTAGACCATTCCATGATTCCATGAGTTTGATTTCTAAATTCCCTATGGAAGCATATTCAATAAAAACATCCTAACCATCTTTGCAATTGCATCTCACCCTGAATCTGTTTGTCAGAGTGGAGGCCACAGTCACAAACCCAAAGGGGTCTCCCATTCCTAGAGGGGTTTATTAAGACAAAAGCTCCTCTTGCATGAACAGCTTCCTGCCATTCAGAATAACTGGGAATGCAAATTCAGTTAGGAACCAATTCATCTTTTTAATTACTTAATTACTGCCTGGATACAACTAAAAGGCACTTGTATTTTACAAGACAAACCAGAGGCACTTGTAACACTAAAACTTCTAATCTGCTCTGCAAGAGAAACTCCTGCTTAGAAGAGGCAGCTCCCTCTTCAGGGCTGGAACTCCACAATGACTGCAAGCAGCTGGGATGCTCTGCTGGCAATTGTTCCAGCTTCCTGGAAGTCTGGCTGGAGTTTCATCAGAAAACACAAGCACAAAACAGACAGGCAACAGCTAGAAGCATCTTGGATACAGGTTTAATTTTAACAGGCTCATTCCAACATTTCCAGAATCATAGGATCCTTAGGAATCAGAAGGGACCTCGAAAGAGCATCCAGTCCAATCCCCCTGCCACAGCAGGATCACCTAGATAAAGTTGCACAGCAACACATCCAGGCAGGTTTTGAACATCTCCAGAGAAGGAGATTCCACAACCCCCCTGGGCAGCCTCTTCCAGTGCTCAGGTACCCTCCCTGTGAAGAAGTTCCTTCTGATATTGATAGGGAACCTCCTCTGTTCCAGCTGGCACCCAGTGCCCCTTGTCCTAGCACCAGA
>VZRI01004353.1:57328-74223 GCA_013397515.1 Upupa epops | reverse complement strand
GGTCTACAGTTACCTGGGTTCTCCTTCTTACCCTTCTTGAAGCTTGGAGTGACATTTGCTGACCTCCAGTCTCTAGGCACCTCTCCTGATCCCCATGACTTAGGAAAGTTGATGGACAGTGGCTTAGCCATGAGCTCCACTGTCTCCTTTATCATTTGGAAGATAACGGCAGGGACTGGAAGGAAGGACCACCCACTCTAAGTGAAGATCAGGTTCATGATCACCTGAAGAACCTGAAAGTGTCAAAGTCCATGGGGAGCTGAAGGGATACACCCATGGGTGCTGAGGGAACTGGCAGGTGAGGCTGCTAAACCCCTCTCTATTCTATTCCAGAAGTCACGGCAGTCTGGTGAAGTCCCCACTGACTGGAAAAGGGGAAACATGACTCCTGTTTTCAAAAAGGGCAGGAAGGAGGAGCCAGGGAAGCATAGTCAGTCTCACCTCTGTGCCCGGTAAGATCAGGGAGCAGATCCTCTCTCAGCTTGGAGAGAAGGTTATGAGGAGACTTAATCACCGTCTATAAGTACACAGGGACTGGGTGTCAAGAAGAAAGAGACCATCTCTTTTCACGGGCACTCTGTGATAGGACAAAGAACAGCGGGTATAAGCTGGAACACAGAAGTTCCACCACAAAATGAGAAAACCCTTCTTTACTGCAAGGCTGACAGAGCACTGGACCGGGCTGCCCAGGGAGGTTGTGGAGTCTCCTCCTCTGGAGACTTTCAAGACCTGTCTGGATGTGTCCCTGTGTGATCTGCTCTAGGTTCCATGGTCCTGCTCGAGCAGAGGCGTTGGCCTCCACCCCTGGGAGTCTCTTCCAACCCCTAATATCTGTGCCTATTCGTACTGCTTGCCACGCAGTCACTAGGTCTGCAAGCCCATTCAGCACACTACCCCTCCACTGCTGATTTCAAGCACATTTCACACCCATGGGCCTGTGATTTTCTTTTCAACCCCACCACTAGCCTCATGGAGATTTCCCAACGTTTTAAAATTGAAGGGACATTGTACTGAGAGACTATGGTGCAGGGAAACACCCCAGATGATGAAAATGAAGAGAGCTCAGGTCTCTGGTTGACATACAGAATTCAGATCGTCTCCTGATGATGTGCCATTAACACTGTTCACCATTTTCCTTTGAAATCATACATTGGCTGCTGCTTTGTGTTTTGTGTTTCATCTCCACCACATCTCAGCAAGGCCAACTTGGCTTTCTTCAAGGAAAGCAGAGAAGAGAAACATCAGCATTTCTTGCCAGGGCTGGAAATGAATGGATTTGGTTTAATTTGACTTTTCAGAGCTTAGTTAATCTGCTCTTTCCTCACCCAAGAGCTTTTGTACTTGGTGCCAACTCCAGTGAAACAAGGACAGGATTTGAAAGGCAGAAAAAAGGCTCCTAAAAGACAAGGGGTTATGAGGACTGAAGCCAACCCCTCATTATTACCATTAACGAGTGACTTGCAAGCCAGAAAAGGAAAAACGACGGGCTCGTCTGTTGAGGTTTGGGGCTTTTCCTGTAGGGATGGGGGACACAGCCCAGCGGCTGGTTTGTGATTTTAATTCAGTGCTGGTCTGCCTTTTCTAAAGAGGTGGAAGACAACCACCAGACATTAACTGTTATTTACATCAGGTAAATATTTCTTCCCTTAGTGCTGGCGTCATGGAAGATGCTCAAGGCTTCGGGAAAACATAAAGCACGAGCTTAGGTGACAAAGTTCAGGAGCTTGGCACCACTTCAACAGTCAGGTTGAGACATCCCTCTGAAATACCCACACTGTGAACTCAGTTTCCCCACAACAGAATCGTATGGACAGGCCTGGCAAAGGCAGGATATGCAAAAGCAGCTCAGACCTTTGGTGGCCCGGATCATCTTCCCAAGCTTCCTACTAAACACAGATCAAGGACTCCATAATTTTGACAGGTTAAGGAGGTTTGGAAACAGTCAGAATGGCACCAACCAGGTGCTAGTCCAAATAGCCCAGTGAAGTCATAGAGGTGGGGAGGAACCTCAGAGACCACCTAATCCAACCTCCCTGCCATGGGCAGGGATGCCTCCTGGCTAGCTCAGGTGGCTCAAAGGCTAATCTAACCTGGGCTTGAACATCTCCAGGGAGGGGGCACCTGCAACCTCTCTGGGTAACCTATTCCAGAGTCTCACCACCCTTGTACTGAAGAGTTTCTTCCCAAATTCTAATCTAAACCTAATCTCTGTCAGTTTAAAGCTGTTTCCCCTTGTGCTGTCACTGCACACCCTTGTTAAAAACCCCTCTCTAGCCTTCCTCTACTTTCCCTTCAAATATTGGAAGGCTGCAAGAAGGTCACCCCAAAGCCTTCTCTTCTGTAGGCTGAGTAATCCCAGCTCCCTCAGCCTGTCCTCGTAACAGAGGTGCTCGAGCCCCTGGACCATCCTTGTGGCCCTCTTCCAACCCTTTAAAAGAACAGCTGCATCACAGTAGTTCACTCAATACTCTGTAAGAGGATAGAATGGGAAGAAGCTAAAGGGGACAGACTTGACAACCAACACAAAGTTTTAGGGGCTTTTCTTTAGGCAGCAATGGGAAAAGTCAAGTATGATGTGAGGCAAACTAGAGAGAGGTTAATAGATTAATGATTGGGTTTTTAACATCACCAGGAATTTGGATACTAAACGGATGTTTACACAGAAATAACCACTCTGCAGGCAGAAAGCTGCAGCGCTGCTGCACACTGTGCAAACCAGTTGGGTCTGGCTAGAAGCTGGGTGAAGAAATCATAGGATCATCCAGTCCCAGCTCCCTGCCATGGCAGCAACAACTCTCACCAGAGCAGGTTGCCCACAGGGCCATCCAACCTGGCCTTGAACACTTCTGGGGATGGAGCAGCCACAGCCTCCCTGGGCAACCTGTTAGGAGGACTTCTTCCTGATGTTTAATCTAAATCTTTCCTCGTCTAGTTTAAAGCCACCCCCTTGTCCTACCACTGCAGTCCTCTGTAAAAGGTCCCTCTCAAACTCTTCTGGAGCTCCTTCAGGTACTGGAAGCTGCTATAAAGTCACTCTGGAACCTTCTCCTACCCAGACTAACTCCTATTCCCTCAGCTTGTTCTCATCTCAGAGGTGCTCCAGCCCTCTGGATCATCCCTGCGGACTCTCCTGGACTCACTGCAATGTCTAGTTGTAGTTATTTATGGCTTTTGTTTGTGTCAACCTTGTAGGGAAGAGAACAGGACAAGGTAAAACCTGCAGTGGAGAAGAGACATTGGTGGAGCAGTTGGGAGAGACTGATCTGAGGGGGGATGAGAAGAGCTGGAGCTGTTCAACCAGCAGAAGGAAGAACCTCCCCATTCTTCAACCAGCACTGTTCGATGCTGTGAAGGGTCCCTATGGCCGCTTGAAGTGGCATCTTTAAGCTCTCTGTGGCTCTTCCCCACAGCTGATTCCTGAAGGCCCTTTGCTGAAATGCTCCGAGCAACAGCTTCGTCAGTTCTCCAGGCCCAGTGTCGCCGGGGGGAGCAGCAGATGAACACTCAGACAAAGATGCCTTCAAGCCCTACTGCAAACAGCATGGAGTAACGTGAGCACAGCTGGATTCATGCATCTTCCCCAACGAGGCAAGCGACCCTGTCTGAGACACTTCTTACGCAACGAAGCGTTGCTGTCCCGCGGCTGATGTTCTCTTGTTGGAGCAGGCCAGTGTGGCATGAAAAACACCATAAAAAATAAAACAACTGGCCTTTGAGAGGATTTCCCTAGCCTTTTTTTAGCTCATGACTAAGTATTGAGCAGTTCACGGAGCGATGGAGATGGGTCTCAAAAGCCCTCGATACGTTTGAGCTTCAAGCAGCTGACACGACATGAACAGAAAGTTAGAGTTTAGTTTACCGGGCATGTTAGGATCCTGATTCTATTGCAAAGTTAAACCCCAGAGTTCAGTTAAACCCAGCGGACCAGAAAAAGCACTAGGAAATTGTTGAGGCAAAGTAGGGCGTAAAAGCGACAGAGAAAGGTGTAAAACCCTGGAAGCAGAAAACAAGCAGGCACTTGCTGCTGCCCTATACTGAGCTACTAAAAATAAGATAAAAGAGCAACTCTGACTCCTATTGCACATTTAGTTGTGACAGGATTCCTCGGGTAACTCCCTGAAATGATTTTTGCTGGCCTTTTTGTCAAATGGTCCTGCTCCTGTAGGGTAACGCTGGCACTAGGCTGTTCCTTATTGCAGGCTACATATTTTGATGTCTCAGTCTTTATGAAAAGAAATGAAAACCATCGTAGGTTTCATCTTTTGGTTTTTAGATTTCAGTTGCAACGTAAAAAAACCTCTAAAAGATGCTGTGATGGGAGCAGTCTGAGACAAGACATGAAAACCCAGCACTTGGGTCAGTTATCAAAACATAAACATTTTGGTTCACCATTTCTGCAGGGGATGTTCTCTCTCTCATTGAATAACTTTTTAAAAGAAGTAAAACCTTCAGTGATTTTAAAAGCAGTACAGACAGCAATGATTACCCTGTGTGTTCAAAGAGAAAAGGGCATGAACCAGGCAGTGCCTTCACGCCTCCTCACACCCCATCACAAGCTCACCCTGGAAACCTGCTACTGCAAAAAACAGTCTTGTCATTGTTATTAATGAGGCTGGAAAAGCCCTCTGAGCTCATCCAGCCCAGCCCAGGACCTAACATCACCACAATCACCTAGGGTCACAGCCAGTCTGCCCTTAAGCACCTCCAGTGATGGGGACTCCCCCACTGCCCTGGGCAGTCCAGTCCAGGCTCTGAGCACCCTTTCCATGAGGAAGGGCTTCCTAACATCTAACCTAACCCTCCCTGGTGCAGCTTCAGGCCCTGCCCTCTCATCCTGGTGCCAGTTACCTGGGAGAAGAGCCTGACATCCACCTGACTACAACTTCCCTCCAAAGAGTTGTAGAGAGAGAGAGTTCCACTTGAGTCTACTCTTCTGCAGGCTAAACACCCCCAGCTCCCTCAGCCTGTCTTCATCAGACATTCCCTCCAGTCCCTTCCCCAGCCTCACTGCTCCTCTTGACCTACCTAATCCAGCCCCTAAATCTCTTTCTTGAAGCCAGGGGCCCAGAACTGCCCCCAGCACTTGAGGTTTGGCAGCCAAGCAATAGATGAGGACCTAGCCATGGAGGAGAGCAGAAATCCCCTTGCAAACAAGCTTTTTAGTACTTTTAAAAAAGCAAATTCATTGGTTCATCCATAAAACAGAGCCAACAGTTCTGTGCCCAAAGGCCAGGGTGGGCACTGCTAGATGCAACCACACAAGCCAGAGTTTCGTTTGGCTCAACTTGCTTCCAGAGGCTGACACAGAGCACCACTCTGTTTAAGTCAGCAAGAGGAAAACACATTTCAAACCTTGCAACTCCAGCCCCAGAGTTTTAAGTATTCCATACATATAATTAAAGAAAATGCCTTCAATTTGGTGAAAAACTTCAAATAGAGATCACATTCAAGCTGTGACAAAGGTGAGTGTTTATTCTGAGACCCACTGACACTTCTGTTTAAAAGCCCATGTTTTTATGAAACTGCAGGATCCAGAATCACCAAGTAACTGAGGCTGGGTGGATCCCTGGGCATCTGGTCCAACCTCCCTGCTCGAGCAGGGCTATCCTGAGCAGGCTGCTCAGGTCCCCGTCCGTCAGGTATCTAGAAAGATGAAGACTGCTCTGCTTCTTTTGGCACCCTGTGCCATTGCTCAGCAACCCCTACATGGGAAAAGTGTTTCCTGATGCTCAGATGGAACCTCTTGTGCTTCAGTTTGTGCTCATTACTTGTTGTCCTATTATTGGACCCCACTGAAAAGAGTCTGGCTCTGATGTCCTTACATCCTCACTTGAAGGTGTAAACGTATACATTCACAATACAGATTTGCAGATATCCTCTTTTAGGTGCCTCTTCTCCAGCTGAAGAGTCCCAGCTCTCTCAAGCCTTTCCTCATAGAGGAGATTCTTCAGTCATTAATCATCTTTGTACCCTCTGTTGGACAATCTCTGATCTTTCATGTATGAAGGAGCCCGACTCCGGACACAGTACTCTAGAAACAGCCTTGGCATGGCTGAGGGGAAGGATCACTTGCCCCCTTCACCTGCTGGCAGCACTACTATTCCTGTAGCCAAGGATGCCATCAGCATCCTCTGCTGTTAGTCATATTGCTGGCTCACAGTCAGCCTAGTGTCTACCAGAACAATAACAGCTACCACACACACTTCACTTAAACTGATTATAGAATCATTAAGGCTGGGAGACCTCCAAGATCATCCAGTCCATCCATCAACCCACGTCCACCCTGCCCACTAAACCCTGTTCCACAGGAACACATCTACACGGTTTTTGGAACCTTCCCTGGGCAGCCTGTTCCACCCCTGACCACTCTGTCAGGGAAGGTATTTGTCCTGATGTCCAGACTAACCCTCTCCTGGCACAACTTGAGGCTGTTTCCTCTTGCTCTATCATTAGTGATGGGGAACAAGAGACTGACCCCCTCCTCTCTGCAACCTCCTTTGCTGTAAAGAGCAGTAAGTCATCCCCTCAGCCTCCTTTTCTTCAGACACAAACATCCCCAAGCTCCCTCGTCCAGTCCCCATCAGACCTGTCTTCCAGGCCCTTTGCTAATCTTGTTGCCCTGCTCCAGCACCTCAATGTCCTTCTTGTATTGAGGTGCAATGTTCAAGGTGAGGCCTCACCAGTGCCCAGTACAGGGGGCCGATCGCTTCTCTAGTCCTGCTGGTGCAGTAACCTTTTCTCCTGTAACAGAAAGGTAACACACCCCCAGTCCAAGCCAAAGCAATGACTTCTCTTCACACATGCAAAGCACACTGCAGTTACCCGGTTGGTTAGAATGAACTTTCTGGTTGGAAAGAAAAAGCTCCAAGCAAACCTAGAAATCTTTTCCTAAGAGCACAAACCAGTTACCGCTGGTACCGCTCTTGGCCTGATGCTCAGGAGACCTCTGACACACTACCCGTTGATCTTAAGTTGCCTGCAATACTCTCACGGGACTGAGGAGAGCTAAGCACGTAGAACACGTAAACCAGAAGCAAGTGCCCGTCTAGCTAATAGAAGGTTCAGTTCAGTGCCCTGAACAGGCAGTATGTGCTTCAAGCTGACCCGTACTCACTCGCTGCTCAGCATTCAAGTGGTGACTACTTACACAGCATCGTTATCCAGGCGTTAGCCCTGTCGAACTGTAACCACCATCTACAGAAATACCGAGAAAGTAAAGATGCCAGTTGAACAACAAAGCCTGTGGGCAACTGGACACTGCTCCAAAGCAGCACGGCTCTCGCTCTCAGATTGCTGCACACGGGGCCATTATCCCTACAGCTTTATTAAGCTCCTGCTGCGATCCCAGTTGCCTGTACTCCATTTCCAACGCCAGCCTCCCTGCTGGCCAAATTTTCAGCAATCCCTTGGGGTTGGGCATTTGTTGGCATCCAGTGCTAACTCGCTCTGCAGGCTGGACGGAGGGAATCTCCTGCTTGGCAGCTGCTAAATCCCTAAGGCGATTTGAGCCGCTCACCGAGGCACACCTCACAACAAGGCCATGAAGAAGAAACAGCACCCCGACAGCAAACCAACCAACCCCAGAACACCAAGAAAACAAACGTCTAGCAAACTGAACCATCTGTGTAACTGCTGCCATCGATTCCTGCAACTCCCAGAGAACAATCCATATCCATTTAATTCACGCAGCGGGAAGAGCCAAGGGGAAGGCATGAGCACGGCACTGCAGTACCAGTTCTGTTGATGACATCAAACCCGTTGTGTTCTGAATGTCAAGATTCCAGCCTGGTCACACCAGCTAACCTAACCCAGAACTGAAGCTGCCAACCCAAACCAGCAGGATAGCTGTCAGGATGGGAAACCAGAACGGCTGCCCATTCCCAGCTGAGGGAGAACAGGAGTCCCTACATACGGGAGAAGCTGCTGGCACATTCATCTCCTGTTTGATTGCCACAGGGGAAATTCAAGCTTCAACTGAAGCCCACAGTTTCTTACAAAAGCAAGTTTCTTCCAGAAACATTTTAGAAGTGGTCTGTGATTACAGAGCCTTAGAGAAAGAAATCCACAGTGGAAATAAAAGATGTGCTTGATTTTAAAGGCCTTGAGTTTTGGATCTAGGTTGTTGCCTTGAGTTTTGGATCTAGGTTGTTGCCTTGTCCTTACTAGTTGCATCATCCTGTGCGAGTTCCTTATCTCCTGCCTCTAGGAACAGCGGCTGGCGACCACCTCAAGTCAGGCTTCCTAAGGTTCACTGGAGATTCCTGCAGTATCCCATGCCAACACAACAGAGAGCCAGCAGAGACAACACTGTGTTACCCTGTCAAGTGCTGATAAGGACCGCTCTGCTCTGCCTGAGTCCAAGCTGGGGGTTCCAGAACGCGCCTGGACGTCCCCACAGCTGCGCACCGTGCTCGGCACGCACTTGTAGTGCTTGGCACGGTCACTCTCAAGTTAGAAAACAACGTTGAGTGTGGTGGAACAACCAGGGGAAAGTTGCCAGTTTACTTTGTCCAGCCTGTTTAATGCCTCTAGGTGAAAGCAGGAACAAGCTTCCCAAAGGCAGCCAGTCATACCCAGCCGGGGAAGCGGCCAATCCCAGGAAAAGACAGCAGGCGGAGAGCAGCACAGTGAGCCAGGATTGCAACGCCTAAGAAACCCCTGAGAAAGCAGAGAGCTAGCGAACAGATAAGCTACAGACATGAGAAAAACAACAGAACCTTCCCAGGGTGTAAGTGGCCAGTTGGAAAGGTTTGCTGGACCTCAGGAAGCCTGTGAGGACTGGGCTGTGCCTGGTTGGAATGCAAAAGTCTGCAAGGCAGAATTGAGAGTCTGATCCTAACATTTCACCAAGAAGTAGAGTTCCTACAGTACCCAGAGTGACTGCAGTTAGTACTTTGCACGCTTACATCATCTATTTTTATAACGGAGACCGTAGGTATTTTGGGATGCTTGCTGTAAGAACGCTGCAAGACAGATCTACCTCGAAGCATTCAGCTAGCAAAGTCACAAGAACAAGTACAAGGAGGATCTTGGCATCTGTTTCTAAGAGTAAAGTTGCTCTGAGGACAAGTTTTTATACATGTGAAGCAATTATTTACCCAGCACACCGGGTTTCAGTACCTTTTTTGTAAATCTCTAGCCTGAATGCTCCTGGTCATCTAAAGAATTAGGTGTGAACGTTAAAGTTTAAGGAGAGGGGGTGTTATGGATCATCTTACCGTTCATTTCTTTAATAAAGAGGGACTGTCTGCTGTTTTCAACAGACTGGGTGGTATCTCCCAGCTTAAAACTACAAGAACTTGGTGTTTGAAATGCTGCAGACTGAGAGCATGCTGCATTTTCAATACCAGAATTACTTAAGAGATCTCTCCCTCAGGCCAAACTACCCCAGCTTCCCCTGCCTGTCCTTGTAGCAAAGGGACTCCAGCCCTCCCATCATTTTCTCTGCTTCCTCTGGACAGATTCTAACAGGTCCACATCCCTCTTGGGTTGGATGCTCCAGGGCTGGATGCATGACTCCAGCTGAGGTGTAAGCAGGGTAGAGCAGAGGAGCAGAATCCTCTCCCCATCTGCTATCCACACTTCTTTCCATGAGGCCCAGGATTCAGTTGGCCCTCAGGGCTGCAAACACACAGCGGTGGCTCATGCCCAGCTTTTTGTCCACCAGTACTCCCAGGTCCCTTTCCACATCGCTGCTCTCAAGTGTCCCCCCGAGTCTCTGTTCACGTGCCCCGTTGCCTGTTAGATTACTGGGGTTGCTGTAGATACATACGCCTTGCACAGCTACGGATCGCGTGGCAGCTTCCATACATTTGCTGTTCATTATCACTCCCAGTACAAAAACTACTCTATCGACACAACTCAACCCCTTAACAGACAAGTACTCATCCATTTGATACCCTATTGCCCTTCACACACTCACATTTCTTTCCCACACGTGCATTTCAGGTTCAGATGCATCCCAAGTGCTGCTTACTGGCATGGAGCCTTGCTTACAGCAGATTAAAGCCTTGACATTCCTCAAGAACCAAGTGAATAATTGACCAAGCCATCAAAACTAGAGGAAAAACAAACCCACCATTCTTGCCACTCGTTTTTTTCCTCATTTTGCTTAATATGGGACAACTATTGGACAACTTAGGCACCACCGACACAGCTTCCACCACCGCATGAAAAAGGTGGCATGGCTGCAGTAAACGACATTGAGGAAGCTAGCGATTGCTATAGATCACCGAGTCGATACAGAGCCAAAGGGCAGCACAGATGCCAAGCAAAAAATCCTTTCCTTTAGCGTCCACACTTGGTGGGAAATCTCCCTGGAAAGAGCTGAGAGCAACCTGGATCTACAGGATTCCTCGGTCCAAACGATGACTGTGGAGTAAGACGATATGGAAGCCGTTTGTGGGTACATGAAGGGGGGGACTGGGAACAGCCAGCATTGTGCCAAATCATCCCTACAACGAAATCCCTGGTTTGAGGGATTAGGAGAGAGCAGGCAATACCATTCATCTCAAGGGGGTTGTCCACATGGGTCACCCTTAAGATATCCATACTTGATCATCTTAGAGGTCTTTTCCAACCTTAATCGTTGTCTGATGCTATAATCGAAGCAGCAAGAAACAAACTGGACAAGGTAACTTACTGGCCTACCAGGCTTGGAGCAGTCACAGACCTGCTGTCCTGTCCAGCAGGTGTCTCGTTACTAGCAGAGTCCCTCAGGCACCTTCACAGCAAGAGAGTTTATCATTCTCCTGAAGCCGGGTGGTGGGACAGAACACGCTGCACAGTTGCAGATGGCACCAAATTTAGCCAAGTGGCTGATAAACAGGAGGTCATTCAGAAGGATCCCCGTGGGCTGCAGAAACGGACTGACACGTTCAGTGAACACAGCAACAACTGCTGCTGCTGAGGTGAAAAGCTATCCCTCACGACATGGGCTGGGGCCAGCTGCTCAGAGAGGGACAATGCGGGGGTCCTGCTGGACAGAAGTCAGTAGGGTGGTCACCAGACAGGCTTCTCACACGGTCACAGGACAACGAGTCTATCCAACAGGTTGAAAAATGCTACTATTCTACGTGTGACTTGGGATACTCAGGCTGACTGAGCACACACTTCGGGGGGCTCCGGTACAACGTACCAGCACATTGTGGGAGGCCGTACAGAGCCTCCAAGCAGTAGCATACCATGTACAGGAGAAACAAGTAGAAGTAGCAGTATTCAGCCTCAACAAAGAGGCTGAAGTGGATCTAACTGCTGACTTCAGCTGCCTGACAGGCAGCTAAACAGGCTGCAGCACCCAGCTCTTTCAAGAGGTGCCCAGCAAGAGAGTGCGTGAACAGGGGTCACAAAGCACAGCAAGGTTCCAGTCAGACATAAGGAAAACATCCTTTATGGGAATGGTGGTCAAACACTGGATCCAGCTGCCTGCAAGGCATCGTGCAAGCATTACTCTTGAAAAAGCATTAGCTCCTGAGTTTTTAAATGCTAAGTGCTCCTCTTGGCCAGGCAACGGATTTCTCTTGAACGAACGTTCTTTCGGCCCAACATCCTAACTATGGCGAGCATGGCTGCATCTTTATTACCTAAACCATCACTTCTTGGGTTGTTTATAATTCCCACTGCAACACTACTTCTCACTGTGTATCCAGCACCACTTCTCCCTGCGTATCACTCACCAACACTTTCACAGCGCCTTGGCTTTTGATTGCACACGTGTTCTTACTGGACCAGTTGCCTTTTCCTCCCTTACTTTAAGTATAACGTACATTTGAAATGATTTCTGGTCTTGGAGGGTTTTTTTCCTCCTCTCCAAGCTCCATTAGCTACAATCACCTAAAAGCAACAGATTATTGTTCCCGGTGCACCCAACAGAGCATCAGTAACTATGGTACCCCCACATCACATCATACGCTATTTGGTTGTCTCCACGGGGGATATTTCACACCCAAGGACAAGTTATTCATGGTGGCCACAGAGCTCCTCTGAGAAGGAAAATCAGAGGGGGAGAAATACATCTGTTCTGTAACGCGTGAGAGTAACTTGGACAGGAAAGAAAAGCTGTGCAGAAACCTTCAAGAATATTAGCAATACAATCTTCTGGACAACTCAGAGAGCGGTAGGAATAGGGAAGGAAGCGATCCAGCAGACTTCTGGCGCCTTCTGAGAAGGCTCAAAAATAATCGAGCATCCACTTGTCCTGCACTGATTCTGTTTGTTGTTTCTTCCAGCTGATTATCACACTCCTTGCTCCCAAGCAGAAATGGCAAGAAGGCATGAGTGCTAACCAGACATAAAGCAGAGAGCACCGCTGCTTCTAGCTGGGACTGCTACTGAACATCCACCCAGTAGCACCAGTGCAACAGGTGAACTGTTTGTGAACAGGTCACTGCGGACCAGGCAGCAAACTAAGGGCTAAAGGCCTTTAGACACCTTTTACCTGACACATGCAGTCAAAAATCTTTCTCCTTCCAGGCGTAGGGAAGTATATTCAAGCTGAACACTTAGGAGTTAATAGATCCAAGAAGACATCAGAAGTTTCTCAGTACTAATTTACCATTTCCTTTTTGGCTCCTGTACCTGGCTGAAATGGAGCCATCTGCTACGTCAGCTAGTCCAACCCCACTACAAGAAGCAGAGGTATCTCTCCCACTAGGGCAGATTGCTCAGAGCCCCATGCAGCCTGGCCTGGAATGGCTCCAGGGATGGGGCCCCCCACCACCTCTCTAGGCAGCCTGTTGTGGGGACCCCCTCACCATCAGACTGAAGAACTTTTTCCTGATGTCCAGCCTCACTCTGCCCTTTTCCAGCTTCAAACCATGACCTCTCATCCTGTCCTTTACTGCCCTTGAACAGTCTTCCTCAGCCTTCTGACAGCCCCTTTCAGGAAGGAATTCATGAAGGAATTTTTAAAGCAAAGCAGCATGAAGGCTCTTTCACATTTCCAATGTACTCAGAGTCTTAATTATCACACAAAATTTCAGCAAACACCATAAAAAAGCTACCTCGCTCAGCCAATTCCTTTGTCAGAACAGACTGCCCTACCAACACTGCTCAAGGATCTCTGGAGCCCTCCATTCTAGCCACACAAACTTACTCCAACTGGTCCCTTACTCAGAAGGCTGTCAAACACCATGGGGTGAACGAAGGGTCCTCAGCCTGCTGCTGCAATCACACCTGTAAAACTCCTGCACGCAAGAAACTCAGAAACTACCGCAGCTTCCTGCTCACAGCTTTTGTTCTCTGCACTATCATCACCCTCTGCACTTCCTCACCAAAGTTCTCAGGGAGCCAGGGGCAATCTTAATACAGACGTCTAGCCAGGGTGAGTCCAGAACACCTTTCCAGTAATTTTTAAAGTGCTGGCTCTAGCACAGTCATCAGTCACGTAGTTTTCATTGAAAGTCGAGACAGAGCGTGCTGTAGTTGATGCAATATATCTATATCTATATCTATCTATCTATATCTATATATCTATATATCTCCATAGTAGTTTTCATTATACAGCACTGTTCTGCAAGGCTGTGCAATAGGCAACAGTCCCTGGATTAAATAGTTCCACTTGTTTTCCTCGTGTGCAGACAGACAAGATGGGCAGCTGTCTCTATTTCATGCTTCTTTAAGAGAATGCTTTGTGCTGGAAGAGACCTAACAAAAGGAATCACCTAGTTCTAGATGGTGTAGCTCATCTCTAGCTGGACACCTTCCACTAGACCAGGTTGCTCAAAGCCCCATCCAGCCCGGCTTTGAACATATCCAGGGATGGAGCATCCATAGCTTCTCTGAGCTACCTGTTCTAGGTTCTCGGCAGCCTCCCAGTGAAAAATTCTTCACATGCAATCTAAACCTACCCTCTTTCAGTTGAAGTCATTACCCCATACCCTATCACCATACTTTCCTCACCATTGTTCCTGTAGGCCCTCTTTTCAGTACTGGATTAAAGTCTCCCCCAAAGCTTCTCTTCTCTATGCTTAACTGCTCCAAGTCTTTCAGCCTGTCCTCGAAGGGGTGATTCTCCAGCCCCCTGATTCTCTTTATAGTCATCCTCTGGACCCATTCAAGCAGGTCCATGTCACTCTTGGGCCCCAGAACTGGATGCAGGACTCCAATCAAGAGCAGAGTAGAGAAAGTAAACCACCTCCCTCAACTTGGTAGTCACAGTTCATTTGATTCAGCATAGGATATAACTGACTTTCGGGGCTGTGAGCACTCGCTGCTGGCTCACATTCAGTTCTTCTTTCACCACCACCCTTCTCTGCAGGGCTGCTCTCAATCTACTCTTCACCTCTGGCTACAAACATGCGCCGTCAGCTTTACCAATACACAAACACAACCATCCTGCTCTTCCCCAAGCCTACGCTATTTGTGGGCCATCGATGGTGGTCTAAAGGACTTTAAAAGGAGTACTGCCATCATCCCAAAGAGGCATCAGAGGCGATCCAATTAACGAACACATGTTTGCCTGCAACACCACGGTGCCATGCAGCCAAAGGGCACGCTTCTACAGAGAAACCTTGCTCTCCCCTCTATTGTGTCGGGTAACGTTTGCTGAGGGTGAGCTTGCTGTCCTTGAGACACTCCCCAAGGGTGTGTTTGAACACTGTTAATCCCGAAGCATGCTGGAGGTTTCACCACAGCCCGTCAGGATGCAGAGCATCCTTTGCACCCTCGCTACTTGGAGCAACCATTCTGACCCCCTGAGAGGTTAAGTGCTGTCCCTAAGCCTACAGAAAGCTTCCTGGGAAGCCGCAGGTACAGGAATATCTTCATCTGGAATCAATCTTACGTCCAGGACAAACACCACGTATTGTTGAGGACTTTTACGGGAGGGGAAGAAGTGCTACTTACCGGTAGTGCTGTTTATGGCAATCTTCCTCTTCCTCCAGCCTATAACAGAGTCCTTACACTAAGCGTTATGGCTCCCACCTACCAGGAAGCAAAAGAATTGTCAATCAAGGTCATTAGGGAAGTATCAGCCTGTGTACTCCCGTCTCATTCATATTTCCATAGCATGAGAGCTGAACTGCATGTGAGAGTCTAGAAAAGCTTCATCCCCAAACTGCAATGAAGAAGAAACCAAAGGAAAGCAGTTGCTCGAGGCATCAGTAAGCTGGAGAAAAGCGCTGGCTTAACGATTTCTGTCTCCCCTGCCACACACTTGTTAAATAGGAGCCTCTGCTAAAGAAATAAGGAGAAAAGGAAGGCTGCTATAAACAGTTAGCAGAGGCACTGCATGCTGAAGGCATGCACCCAACCTGCACAGGCTAAACACCATGAGAATGCTGAAACTTCAACGGAGCCCAACAGCTGACCCAGGAACAGGCCTTTGCTACCGTTATAGACCATCACTGCTTCTGCTACAGTCAGATAATGCACTGCTAGACAAAGAGAGCTTCTCCTGTGCACAGTACTTAGCTGTATTTGTCTACTGTAGAAGACAACGGATAGCAAAGGACTTCAGGTTCTCTGTTAAAGCAACTTCCACAGGGCTGATGCATATAATTCATCTAGGGATCCAGAAGTTTATCCACACTATGTGCAAGGAACTTCTGTATAAGGTTTTGGGCAAGCATGTTCTACTTAGCTATCCCTCGTGTGGAATTTAAAAGAGTAACTGCTAAATGAATCTCACCTTTGAGCAGAGGGGGGCAAAAAAGGTACCTGTTCTCAGAAGCCTCTGAAGAGGGACATAAAGGGTATTGACTAGTGCAAAGCAGTGTTTTGGGGACCTGTGTGAGCTGATATGAAGACAATTTACCTGTCTACAGTGAGCCTGACAAAGCTGTCATGAGTTTTCATGCCTCTAACATGTTTTCTTCCCCCAAGTAATAGAACTGCTTTATAAAAAACAGCCCGTGGTTTCTACTTTGAAGACAAAGTGATAGGCAGCTCAGGTGTCTTACTGGCATCACTGAATAGCCAGGGTTGGAAGGGACCTTAAAGATCATCCAGTTCCACCCCCCCTGCAGAGGCAGGGACACCTTCACTAGAGCAGGTTACTCAGGGCTCCATCCAGCCTGGCCTTCAACACTGCCAGGGATGGGGCAGCCACAACTACATGGACAACCTGTTCCAAAACCTCACCCTCCTCACGCATCACATGAATCATAAGGGATGGAAGGGACCTCGAAAGATCAGGAAACTTGGTTTCTGTGGAACTCGGGTATGAAGAGCTTGACGACAAGAGGCTGATGTAATGACACATCAGGTGGTGATAGAAAAACAGAAGTCAGATCTATTGGATCCTCTTTCTAGTCACAGTCTACTTTTCCACAGAACTACTGTTCCATAGGAGAAAGTTTCTCTACATCAAGCTTTTGACATGGCCTCCTTCAGGTGCTAAGAACTGAGAAGAAGCTGCCAATCTCACAACTGACGCAGTCACGTATCTACAGTTCATAGAACCCCTTCTGCGAAGCCAGAGAGCTCAAACAAGAGCACAGGTTTTTCCATCTGAGCTCCGTAAGCACCTTACAGGCAGCCGTAAGCAACCAGCGACTAGTTAAAGAAAGAGAAGTGAAATGAGAAATATTAGTAAATGAGGAAAATTGGCCTTACTGGACAAACCAAACCACAGAGAACCTCACAGGACCCAAGAATAAAGGCAGCAGTGACTGGCATTACTGCGAGGAGGTACACGGGAAGGTCATCGCACGTCAAGTGAGCGTGGCCCAGACAACACCTGACTGCTAATCTCACACTGAGGTGAGATTATGGCTGGGGGATTTTTCCCAGAGGTCACTTAAGTTGTTTGATTTTATTTCTCTACAAAACTGGGGACCGATGCCTGCATTTGGGCACCTGTATATTTCAGACAAAAAGAGAGCCCAAAAGGAAGGTCATTGAGTTACCAATGAAATGGATTCATAGAAAGGCTCAGGTTGGAAGGGATCTTAAAG
>VZRI01004353.1:18914-57192 GCA_013397515.1 Upupa epops | reverse complement strand
ATATCTTTCCTGTGTTGGGGGCTCCAGATACAAGCAGCAGGGGGGAAAAAACACAGCAAAGAAATGAGGAGTGCATTAAGTAGGGAAGGAAACAGCCTTTAGGTTGTGTAAGCCCAGAGTAAACACGGGAGCAGCACCTATTCTTCCTGCCTGTTCAAAACACCCAGTACCCCTGAAAAAGAGAAGAACCTTTGCACGTGGACTTAGCCAGGACAACTGCACAGGAGCTGAAGGTTCCCAATCTGAAGTCAGAATCCCTCAACGTTGAATGAAAACATTTCTCATTAAGAATGAAGTCCAGCAGCTTAAAAATAAACAGACACCCCAGAGCACTAAACATTTAACCCCACTGTGAGCCAGCAGGTACTACAGGTGAAACACGGGACAAGAGCACAGGAGCCCCTCAGGCAAACGCATAACCAAGGCTTGCCTTAACTGCTCCTCCATCCTCAATTCCCCCAGCCCAGGCACAGTTAGTTGTAATTGCTGTAGGAGCACTTCTTCACTCCGATGTGCTGACCCAGGAGAACAAGCTTGTAAGTGGGTAATGCTGCAGTTCTTCACCCTGACAGACTACACCTTGACACTGCTCAGTGTCTATCTTATCAACTACTCTCTGAACACATTTGTAAACCATCAGGCTGCCAAAAGCCCTTCAACAGGTTTTTAACACTACCATGACTTTCCAGGATGGCGATAACACTTGCTGCTGTTAGATGTCATGTTTCTGTCAAAATCAAAAGGGAAGAGAACCTTTACAACCCTAAAGCACAGCTAACCTTTCTGCCTCAGAGAATTAATACTCTTCACATCACTCAGTCCTATCTTCTGTTCCTCCCCTGTCACTGACTCATCTCGTCATCCAGAAAGACAGTTTTTCTTGCTAAGAGTGACAGACACCCTCCCTCTCACAGAAAAGCATTCTACTCAGCTGCTCTTAGGCAACAAAAGCATCTTGCAGTCTTCCCGTGACTGTCTTGTTCTTGCCTAGTGTTAAGATTTTTCCTAGTGAGTGACTATTTCATCTTTTCCTTGTTGTTCTTCTCAAAGCTTTATGTAATATATCCTAGTGTATCTCAGTTACTCTCCTCACTCACCTTATTAACTCACCTTATCAACACCTCTGCTGTTACTTCCAGTCCACACCAGCTACCATCATACCTCAACCCATCCTTAAGGCTCATGCAGGCCTTAAGCTGCCCATCTTACAAGCTATCAGTTTGCTGCTGCTGCTCCTTGTATCCTTCAGAAAATCCCATTCCTGCCCATGCTGCTATTTCTTCTTTGCTCAGAGTGCCCCTTAACTGGCATCACTGCATTTCACACCTCCCTGTTCCAGCTGTCAGCCCCTTTGCACAAAGCTTTGGCGAGGAGGAGGAGGAGAAATCTACTTAAGCTGCAAGAGGGGAGGTTCAGGTTGGATGCCAGGAGGAATTTCTCTACTGAAAGGGCTGTCAAGCATTGGAACAGCTGCTCAGGGAGGGGGTTAAGTCCCCATCCCTGGAGTCCTTAAAGGGAAGGGTAGATGTTGAGCTGGGGGACAGGGTTTAGTGGTGCTGTTAGGGCTGGGAAAAGGTTTGACCTGATCATCTTGAGGGTCTCTTCTAGCTGGAACTGTTTTATGACTCTAAGCTAACAAAAACCTAGACACACAGGGACTCTTTTCTTGAGGTAAGGCACTGCTGTACAATGTTCTCAGACAAAACCAGTGCATNGGAACTGTTTTATGACTCTAAGCTGTACAGATGTTTTCAGACAGAACCAGTGCACAATAGGGAATTCCTGTGATCAGCATGTGCCTCTCAGTGTCCAAACAGAAAGGCCTTAAGTGTTGTGTTCTTTGAATTTGACTTTCTTGTAGCTATATCCTGGTTTAAAACAAATTTTGAGTGAAAGGCTCACAGAGCCTTAACCTCCAAAATCTGAGAGTCAGCATCTCATTGACTTCAGTCCTTATTAGAGTCTAGCTGGGTTTGCATCCATCTAAGTTTAACTAAACCCCCTCAAATAGTCAGAGGAAGCCAGTTTGCTTCTCAAGGTTCACTCTAATTACATCAATAACTATAACATGGAAGAATCTTACCCAGAATAACAGCAGAACAGCCTGAGCTGAGTAAAACATCAGGGGATGTTCAAAAGCTCTGCAGAAAGGACAACTAACGCTGTAAAAAGTGGTTTTGCAGTGCTGTCCTTAAAGTTCCATGTCTTCCTGTGACACCGCCATGAGGGCACTAAGCAAAGCTTTCACAAAACCTTTGAAGCCAGAGCGTCAGACACCTGAAGCTGCTCAGAATTAAGCATCTGAGGTGTCTGGGAGGGAGGCAACAGAATTAAGCAATGGAAAAGTATTAGGATCTCTGGGGTGATTGGGAAGGATGAATTCAGGGGCAAACAAGCACAGAGCATTGGAAAACACCCGTGGAAATTTGCTAGGCAGTTCCAACCAGAACAGTTTCTCTAGAAGAGGTTTTTAAAAAAAAAATCTATTCAATTATTGAAAGGGATTTTGTTTTGGTCATAAGAAAACGATGAGAACACCTTTCTCACTTGGAGCAACAGGATTAGCTGTTGCATTACTGTACAGAACAAGCATAACGAGGTGTAGGCATCAAGGAAGGGTAACAGTGGTCAGGCTTCAAATATTCAGTACTTGTAGACACGTGTTCTATACATCTATATCTCATATATATGATTGGCAGGACAAGGTAATGATATTATAAATATACATTTTTATTTATATAAAATGCATATCTATATGCTACATATAAATATAAATTAACTCTATGTAAATACATATAACTTTATTTTTGTATATATAGTTATATTTATCTGTATATATATAATATTTATGTATATATAGTTTATTTAATATAGATTTAGTTATATTTATTTATATATACACACACACAGAGTTATATCTTTATATATATAAATATATAAGAACATCATTACCTTGTCTTGCCAATCAATTACCTTGTCAGCCAAGCAGGGACGAGAACTGGCCCGGTGCCTTATTTTTCCCCGTGCCAATTTCATCTAAACTTAGACGTTTTCTGCCCTCAAATAGTCAAGCTGAGCACATGCACAAGGGCAGTTCCAGCTTGCCTAGCTCCTCTCTCATCACGTACCCTCAAACAAAGTCCACAGAAGGACTGACAGTCATTGCAGTGCAACAGACATTCGACATTATCAGCAAACATCCAGTATGAGATTTAAGTGCAGATAGGAGAAAACTTCCCACAGGATTCCGCGGACACTTGATTACATAGGTCCTTCCTCCGCTAGGAAAGCTATGCTTTAGGATCATAGGCGGACAAGGAGAGTAGCTGATGAGAGCTGTTCTTACTGTGAAAGGACCAGGAGGAATATGCCGTAAGGAGGAAAGCCAGTCAAGAAAGGCAACAGCCTAGGGAAAGTAACATCTTGGATTATCTGAAAGAAACCGACAACTGTAGATCCAAGACAAGAGAAGGGGAAGATTAAAGGCAGGGTGATTAATTTAGCACCATTGACCTTGAAAAGCAAACACACATTTTTCATCTAGACAGACACTGTTCTCCTATTTCAGGGCTGCTGAAATTAAAAGACAAAAGTCAGAGACAATTTGTATTTCACTGTTTCAGTTCATTCAGTAGACTTACCAGCACTTGCTGTATAGAGAATGTCACTGATGGGTCAGTTGTACTTCCTCTCTAAAGTGCTTTGAGGGGAGCTCAAGTGCATCCTCTTCCTCAATCTTTGAAGTGTTTACTTGTACCACCAGCTTTGAAAGTAAAAGGCAACAGGCAGGCAATGCAGAGACAGCAGTGAGGCCGAGCACATCATCATTATTACTCAGGAAAATACTTTCAGGGTTGTTCTTCAATTCAAACAGGGACGTAAAGGCTATTTCTGCTCGTTTCTTTAACGGAGACGTTACATTCTACTTTGAAAATCTACTAATGAACATGGACATCGTGGTATTAAGTCAGCAACGGATCAGTTGATAGGAATTAAAACAAAAAACACAGATCATCTGCAACCGTACACATTATTTACACAAATACATCTACCAAAGGGGACTCTTAACGACGCAAATTGCCAGTGTGCACAACAAGAGGCCAATTAGAAATCAAACAGAGTCACTACTGGGTACTGAGAACTAATGGGAACACATCATAATAGGAATATTAATTATGAGAGAGCAATTACGGCAGATAATTATGTCTGGAAAAACAAATCAGAGTAAAAAAGGGCCCAGATAGTAGTGGAAATACTACAGGGGAAGACACAGACTGGCAGAGATCCACCCACAGTACAGCAGGGACAGAAAGAGAAAGGATTTAACGGGTAGAAAGTGAGATTTATTCCACGTTCCCATCAAATTCCCTACATTCCAAAAGCAACCAGGAACGATAACGGCACTTTTGCATCTGGCACCATTCTTAATGAAGTTCTTCTCCAAACTTAGCGCTGCAGGATGAATTAAAAACAACTGGCAGAGAGGCCATGCAGACTGCTTCTGTCTGTGCTACTCGATTTCACGTTACAAGGACAAGGATGCTGCCAAAGGCTTCCTGTGAGCTCACGGCCCCAGCTAAGGAACCTGCCAGCACACTGCGAGGTCAGTAATTTGGGGGGGTTAGTAGCTATTATACATCAGCTAAGCCAGCAAACCTGCTTCTTATAAAAGCTGGAGCTCGAAAACAATAAAAATAGACTTTTAAAGAATTGAAACTGAGTGGCAGACAGGCTGCACAGTACTAGAGGGTCTCGACACGACTACGCAAGAGTATAATACTGGGAATGAACTCAACCGAGTGTCTCTCTCATCCACAAAGACAGAAAGAAAATGGTAGTGGTTGTTGCTTCTCCTGCTTTCTCCACTGTTGATTTGATTTTAGTGGGAGGAAGGTTTGCTGGGGGTCTGTTTTGTTTGTTCGGTCTTTATTGGGTTTCTTCTCTAAAGCTAAATATGTAGTTCATGACAGAGACAAAAATAAACCCCTCTTCGACTGTTTTTAGAGTTTAATTTTCTTGACCTTGGATGTGTAGGAGACAAAAGTACTGCAAACAGTGATAAACCATCCTGTACTTCCACATGCAAGTAGCAAGGAGCAATTGCAGAATGAAAATGAAGTAGGACTATTTCACAGTTATTGGGGAATAGGGTCAAGGAGACAGGCTGACCAGCTGGGAAAGGCTCTTATTACAGAGGAAGGGAGACTTCTCCTGGCAAATGTTAACCCTACAAGTTAGTTAAGTGATACCTAAGAACATAAATCGCCCCCTATTAGATGAGGGGATGCTAACTCGCCTATGTTAGCATGTAAAACAAAGGCAGGAGGGGCAGAAATGTGTAGCAGACAGTAATGCACAAGAAAACCAGAGGAGCCTCACCATTTGCATCACGTTTTTCACCTAACCAAGAGGAATTTTCAAAAAAGTCAAGCTACCAGTGATAACACCGACTATAACAACCTGGAATTTCCTCGAGCAGAAGCTTCACAAGTAAAACTACCAGCATCACAATTTGCACAGAATACCCGTGCATGATCCAGCTGCTGTTTTCCAGGTAGAAAGGCTGGAAAAAGGGCAAAATAAACCATCAGTTTCCTCTGCAGAGAGAGAAGCTTCAACATAAAAGCCAGAAATCCCTAATCTCTCATTCTGAACGTCTAGAACACGAGTCAAGTAAAGCTTTCAGCACTTCTCACTCTTCCTTTATTCTTCAATTCTCCACCTATCATTATAGTTAATGATGATATATCAAATTGGTAATGACTTGCTCAGCAGTTGGAGCAAGGCCCTCGGAGGCCAACGGGACGATGAGGGAGCTGGAGCACCTCTGGCATGCCAGGCTGTGGGAACCANAGAGAAGCTTCAACATAAAAGCCAGAAATCCCTAATCTCTCATTCTGAACGTCTAGAACACGAGTCAAGTAAAGCTTTCAGCACTTCTCACTCTTCCTTTATTCTTCAATTCTCCACCTATCATTATAGTTAATGATGATATATCAAATTGGTAATGACTTGCTCAGCAGTTGGAGCAAGGCCCTCGGAGGCCACAGGGAGCTGGAGCACCTCTGGTATGCCAGGCTGTGGGAACTGCCGCTGTTCAGCCTGGGAAAGAAAAGGCTCTGAGGGGATCTTATAACAGCCTTCCAGTGCCTGAAAAGGCTACAGGGAAGCTGGAGAGGAACTTTTTAAGAGGGACTCTAGTAATGGGATGAGCAGTAATGGCTTCAAACTGAAAGAGGGCAGATTTAGATCAGATCTGAGGCAGAAATTCCTCCCTGTGAGGGTGCTGAGGCACTGGAACAGGTTGCCCAGGGAGGCTGTGGCTGCTCCATCCCTGGAAGAGTTCAAGGCCAGGTTGGGTGGAGCTCTGGGCAACCTGGTTTGGAAAGAGGTGTCCCTGCCCCTGGAATTAGATGGTCTTCCACCCTAAGCCAATCTATGACATTCTTCTCTTAATGGTCTTCCCTCTTTTTAACTGCTATTTCCTGTTTTATAGCTTGAAATGGACAGAGCTGAAAACCACGATGCAGTAGAATTCCTATGTGGCCATGAACTACAGTGGGAGCAGGTGAGCAAGTTGACTCAGGCAGTGGTCACCTTTACTTGGTCTCCTACACAAGGCTCACTGAAGAACAGTAAGAACTGCAAATATCTAGGTGTCTTCTCAAGCTGCAAGTCTCAATCGTTCACCCTATTTCGCACATTAAAAGCCACAGCCCGTTTATGAACATACCGGCAGAGGCAGACCATATGAAACGACCACGCAAGATAATTCACATCTCCCCAGGTAAAAACCCAGCTGCACATTTAGCACTCCTCTTGTTAAATCTTGTCAGCTCAGGGAAGGCAACGATCCCTTAATGTGCTTGAAAGAAACTAATCCTACCACCACCCTCAGCGAAGGAGGTCACCTCCTGGCACACAAGCAGAATGGTTTGAAACGTTTGAAAGCACAGCTCTTGCTTGGCTCACCTCACAGATCGGAGTGTGACGGGTTGGAAGGATCACCTAAGTCCAACTCCCTATGCCAGAGCAGGTTTTGGTATCAGCTTGCAGCTCCACTGCTGCAGAGCAAAAGGAGCAAGGAGTGCCCGCCAGCCTGTGCCCCGCAGCGGGTATGAACAGCTGTCAGTAGCTGCTGCAAACACTCCCCGTCAGGAACTACAGGGCAGCATGAGGAAGAGCCACGGTACTATTGCTCTTTAACACTCTGATCTCTCTGGATCCAGCAAATCCTCAAAAAGCCACAGTGAGAAACGCTTCTCTGGAAGTTCCAGTCCCAAGGCGACCACTTGACGTGCGTGGTGTCAGCGGTGAAGGGCTGAATGCAAAACGCTGCCCCTCGTAGTCACTTCCTCAGAAAGGAACTGGAAGTGATGCTGGGTTGGGTGGGATTTTTTTATTCCAAAGAAAATTCCCTCGTAAGGGACTTACCTTCTCCAGTGCCAACGAATCCACAGGCTCAAGACTGATGGAAGCCAGGGACTGCAGAGCTGACAGACTTAATCCACCTGCTAAAAAGGATCATGCTGGAGCTGGTAAGAACCGCTGGCTGCACAGTCCAAACCTAATTCACCTCACCCAGTGTGATGTCCCTAGAAAAGTTTACTGCCTAGCTGCTCGGCCAAGCTGTCACAGAAGCAGTCCACAGCCCAGGGCGACAGCCATGGCTAAGAACGCGCACAACACACCGGACCATCGCATCGTCCCCCAAAAGCAGAAGGAATATCCCACATGCAGCTGTATTGCAGAACTGAAACACTTACATCCCCACTGGCAGTTGTGTCTCCCAGGAACTGCAAAAAGAACTGCAAGACTGACATTAAACTTCTTCTTCTTACAGAAGTTTGTACCTGACTGGCTTGAGTTTTCTCTCTCCATGGCCTACAAGATGCCAGTCACAGTCTGGACGTACAAACCAGTGCTGTCAGTCTTTTCTCACTTCAGAGCAAGGCAAGAATTGTCCTGATTTGAGGAATTTCAAAACACCCTTCCTAACTAAAAGCCCCCTGCACTGGTACAATCTCAGGCGAGTCCTGCGTATCACGACAGAGCTGGTGTAAAGCTGCTCTTCAAGCAAACATGCCTCCCGGTCTCCCATCCTTCAGCATTTCACAAACTCCACAGCAAGGCCTAATGTAACTGAAGGTTTTCCCTTACTGTGGGCTTCCAGTTCACCTCTCTAAGCAGACAAAAACCCACCAGGGCCCCACGCAAGCCTTCCACCACAAAGGAGAACTTCAACATTACTTTACCCATCCTCTCCTCAATGGGACAGCAGCCCATCTCCCAGTAGTGCTGCTCTGAGCGCATCAGCACACTGCTGCCTTTGGAACTGTGTTCTTGGACAGTACTTTGTCCACGGTAGTGTCTCCACGTGACTACCATTTCTTTTCTTATTAATCCCTTTTGCCAACACTAAACCCTTCAGTATCAGGTTGCTGCCAAAGCTCATTTTATTCTCTGTCTACCTCGCTGCAGCAGCTTCATCAGAAATCACTATCACTTCCAAACAGTCAGTACAATCGGATGTTCCATGCAGGCATTGCTCTTGCTCACAGTTTACCTGCTCAGGACAATCTTGCTTCATGACCAGTTGAGCATCCTGAGCTCTGCACTGCTTCACGTGGCAGCGTTCACGTTCACGGGGCATTACCACAGACCTCACTTCTCTGAGCTCTCAAGGGGTCCGAGTGCAGCCACCAGCCATTTTCAACAGGGCACAGTAAAAGCACAGGATCACTACCTTTTTTTTCTGGAAGGAGTACTGCTTTCTACACACAAGATTTAAAGAAATGTCAAAGTTCTCATGAAAAATACACGGGGGGGGAACAATAATCAAAACTTTTGCTGTTCAAAGAGCTACCCCCACAACAACCGAACGCCTTAGATTCCACCTTCAAAATATTCTATGACACAGGGAAGTCCCAACCTCGAGCGAGGAAACAGGAGTCAGGAACTTTTCCAAATAGACCCGTATCGTTCAGGAATAGCCAGAGCTTTTACACCACGAGGAAAACCCGCTGAGCCATCTCAGGTATTCCTAGGTAGCCGGTACGTGAAGCTGGGCGATGCGTACAGAACACAGGAAAGAGACGGCGTGTCATTCTGAACACCGAGATGGTCCGGGCGCTTCTATCAGCGCAGCGTGTTCTCAAATGTACATTTGCACTGAAAGTAGAGAGGTTCTTGGTGTTGGGAGCATTTACTCTGACTTCTACATAAACTACAGCCAAGGGAGGACCTTCCTGTGAACTCCCATATTTTCTGGCTGAATTTCTTTCCTTCCCAGAACTTCCTTGTGTTGTTCTCTTACACATTCCACAGAGAGAAACACCAATGGCTTTAAACACCTGTAAAGACAGCCCAGGTTCAGAGGTGAGGACCAGAGAAGAGCTTTGTGAGGTAGGCGTTGTTAGCTGCGACAGCCTAAGCTATCCTTCTCAAAAAGCAACAGCCAAGTAACACCTATTCAGTGCTGCTTGGGCACCACCTTGAGTCCTGAGCACAGTTTTGGTCCCTGCTAGATAAAAACAAGACATGGACAGGCTGGAGGGTCCAGAAAAGGGCTGCTAGGGCAATCAGAGTGCTGGAAGCCCTGCCATGTGAAAGAAGGCTGAGAGAACTGCGTGCGTTCAGCCCTGAGAGGACCTTAACCTCATTTCCTAGTGCCTACAGGGCAGCTGCCAAGAGGCCAGCAATGTCCTTTGCACAAGGAGCCATGTGGAAAAGACAAGGAGTGATGGGTGCGAGTTAATCCTGGGGAGATTCCCATTGGAATCCAGGAAAAAGCTTTTCCCCAAGAGAACAATCAACCACTGAAACATCTCCCCAAGGAGAGGGTCCATTGCCCTACACTGAGCAGTTTCCAGCCCCAGCTGGACAGGCTGCTGGGACGTCTCTTTTAAACCCTATTTTTAGCTGGATAGATCGGACTGGATGACCCTTGAAGGTCCCTTTTAAACTAGCGCTCTATGAAAACAAGCCAGTGCTGTCCAGGATAGAATGAGAGTTGTCCTTAGCATCACCCAGAGCAGAAGGCCCCAAACATCTGTATCATGTTCTCAAAGAAAGAGGTACTGCAGAGCTGCACGGCAGCTGCAATAGCTCCTGCATTTCCTGAGCAGCTGTTCAGAGCAAGGAATGCAGTGTCCACGAGGTGTCTGCATGCCCAGGAAGATTATCAGAAGGAAGAACTGATGTGATACAGGACACAGCTGAGGAAAAGGAGGTTAGGAGTGTAGAAAGGTAGAGAAAAAGGTACCTACAAATGGAATAAACTCCTTGGTTCTCCAGAGGTGAACAAAAGCACCTGTATTCATAGAATGGCTAGGGGTGGGAGGGATCTCACAGATCATCTAGTTCAATTGCCCTGCCACACCGCAGCGGAGCAGCGGTGCTTTACAAAGTCCACTCTCAGCCTCACATTCTGTTAAGTGATTTTAATCTCTTCCAGAAAACCTTAGTTCAATTGTTTTGCAACCCAACACTCCAACTTTAGTCAGTATTGGTACTGCAAACACCCAGGAGATGTTCCTAAAACACAGCACCAAAGGAAAGAGACCCATCCTGTTGCTTTTAGAGCTTGACATTTGCTATTTAAGCAGCTTCATTCGCAAGCATCCACCCCACCAAGGTCATTGCTAGAACTGCTATCAAGCAGTTCACAAGAACATAGATGCCTTCTGGCTTGATCCCAGTGTATCCCCACGTGCAAGATGATGGCTGTGACCCAGGTACCACAGGATTTATCACGTCCCCACACGCACGACCCAGATAGCCCCCTACTACTAAACGCAGCAGGCAGCGATCGTGTCCTTGGGCTGTCAGTATCACCTCCCCATCTACTCTGCAAGTCAAGCCAGCAATAAACAGAAGCTAAAGCAATGCCCACACTGCACAGACGAGAAGCACACTGCAACCAAAGACCAGCACGAAGAAGAGGAACATTACCAACAAAGCTCATTAACAGGTGCTGCTCCAAGACAACTGCACTGCCAAGCAGAGAGGTTATTCAGCTACGAGCAGATCACCAGCAGAAGTTGGTCACTCCACAGCACTGCAAGTGCATCCCTCCAAACCACGTTTGATCTGTTAACCACAGCGCAAAGGAACGCGGAAAGCGTCCTGTGCTGCCACAGAAACGCAGCGAGTGCGAGTGACCGCTTTGAGCGGCGGGCTCTTCAGAAGGAGCAGCAGCCTGAACGACACAAAGGCTGTGCATGGCCTCGAAAGCCCTGCACGCCTGCCACAGCAGTGGCCAAGGTGAGCCTTCCCAGGGCAGCACCCAGCGTTCCTACTGCTGGCTGCTCTCGTCTCATTAGGGCTGAGCAGCACTGTGCACACCCAGGTGAAGAATCAAGACTCAGAGAAAGAAGCCCCAAACTAAACGCAGGGTTTCTGCCATCTAGTGGAATCCAGTCTCACAAATCATTGTGGTAGAGAAATCACGACCTTTCTCCTTCCTTCCACCCCCCCTTTTTTTATCTTTGATTGCTTCACTCCAAGTATCCGGCAGCACAGAATAAAGCAGAGAGCACGTCTTCACCTGGCACTGACATCACAATCCCCGATTCCCTAGGGCTTCATTTCCAAACTGAATTCTGCAGCACCCAAGACGATGACAGTTTCGGGTGGTGCTGCAGCTTTTCACTGCCTTCTGTTTTGCTCCTCGTCTCCACAGTCTCACAGTCATGATGAGGCTGGAAAAGACCTTAAAGATCATCCAGTCCCAGCTAAATCAAACCAAACCAAGTCAAACCAACATCTGACATCTAGATGCCCAGTGCCCAGTACAGGGGAGAACTGCATCCCTAAGTCCTGCTGGCCACACTAGTGCTGAGAAAAGCATGAAGAATGCAATCTGAAGCGATTCCATCTTCTTTCTAGGCTCTCACAGACGCTTCAAGTGCTCTTTTGTCAACTTCTGTAGCCCTGCTAAGGCATGTGAACCCCTGGGCTACGTCTGCTGCAGGCTTTTTAGCAAGGAACAGGTTTGGATATTCTAGTTAGCGGTTCAGAAAAACAAACCAACCCCCAAACATCGAGAAAAAAACCCAAACCACAAAACCAACCACCACCACCACCCCCAGCCCAAGCATGAGCAAGATCACAAGCCCCACACAGCAACAAGGCCTATCCTCTTTCACATTTCCCTTCGCCTTCATGCTTCCCCCCCCCAGATCCGCAGCAGTCCCTGCACTCCCACCACAGCTGCAGCTATTGCATTACAGGAGTATTACAGTGTCCTCGTTATCGTGGCCCTAGCTATCACATTAGGATGACAAAGATGATCCCAAGGGCTGGAGCACCTTTGCTGTGATGACAGCTTGAGGGAGATGGGGCTGCTCACCCTAGGGAAGGCTCCAGGCCGACCTTATGGCCACCTTCCAGTCCCTGAAGGGAGCCTACAGGAAGGCTGCAGCGGCATCTTCCAAAGGGAATCTAGCACCAAGACAAGGGGAAATGGTTTGAAACGGAAGGAGAAGAGTTCATACTAGATCGTAGGATTAAGTTCTTCAGTGCGAGGGTGGAGAGACTCTGGAATGGATCGCCCAGAGAGGCTGTGGCTGCCTCCTCCCTGGAGGTGTTCAAGGCCAGGTTGGATGAGGCCTTGAGCAACCAAGCTTGGTTAAGAGGCATCGCTGCCCCTGGCAGGGGGTTGGAGTAGATGAGCTCTGAGGTCCCTTCCAACCTGAGCCAGTCTCTGATTCCACAATTCCAAAGAACTGGGGTATGTGTGTCACGAGTACACATCCTTACCTCAGTTCTCAGGTGTCACTCTCACTTCACACTCGTACTGAACCGCTCTGTCACAACTGGAGGTGACTGCCCGGGGCAGCGATGGAACCCCCATTACTGGAGGTGGTTTAAGGACAGCCTGGGCATGGCCCTTGGTGCCCTGTCTGGCTGATGGCATGGTGTCAGCTCACAGGCCGGACGGGATTACCCTCAGAGGTCCATTCCAGCCTCGATAACAACTACTCAGTTGCAACCTAAGGGACTTGCAGAGGTCTTTCAGTAAAGCACAGAGTTATACAGGGCAATTATTTACTCCCCATTTCAGTAACTAGCTTGCACAGGAGGCAGTGAATTGTTTTTAACAAGTGCCAGTGTGCACGAGGGCTGGATGTGACGCTAGCTCCTGCGGACTTGGTTCGGAAACGTCAGTAACACGCCACACTCCCGACAAACACCAAGGAACACATTCCACAAACAAACGAAATCCCAGTAGTCACAAGAGCTTTCTGCAACGTTCTAAACCAGCACATTTCACACCGTGTGAAGGGCAGTCATTTTCTCCTCCCCTCACTTCTCTTCATCTCTAGAGCAGCACCTCAGACTGGTATCGCGTGCTTGTTTTGTAAGAGATCCAGACCCATCAGTGAACCAGTGGGCTCAACTGCTTAGAATAAGCAGAGCCCTCCTATCCAAGGGCAGCCCTCGAGATCAATCCACCCTCACACAATCACAGAAATATTGAGGCTGGAAGAGACCTCTGAGCAAATCCAGCCCAGCCTAGGACCTGATATGACCACATCAGCCAGACCAGGGCACTAAGAGCTACAGCCACTCTGTCCTTAAACACCTCCAGGGATGGGGGCTCCCCCACTGCCCTGGGCAGTCCAGTCCAGGCTCTGAGCACTCTTTCCATGAGGAAGGGCTTCCTGACATCCAACCTAACCCTCCCCTGGCAGCTTCAGGCCCCGCTCTCTTGTCCTGGTGCTAGTTGCCTGGGAGAAGAAAGAGTCTGACCTCCACCTGACTACAACCTCCCTTCAGGATGATGTAGAGAAAGAAGGTCCCCATGAGTCTCCCCCAGGTTCTCCCTCGGCTGTTTGTATGTCAGCCCTTTTCTCAAGCCCCCATTTTCTTGCTTAACACCCCTGATGCCCCCCAAAAGGCAGCACTGCAGGCTGGCCTGCTCAGTTCTAGCTCTCAACACTAGGAGGAGACGTCTGGAAAAAGATAACTACTGCCTTCTCACTGCATCCCTCTGCGCTCACACTCCCGGGAGGACTGACCTTGCTCGCATCACCCGGTGACCTGCTAGGAAGAATGCAGAGTTCAGACTTACTCCGCTCTCCTTCCTGATTTCTAGGAACAGGTAGCATCCTGACCAAGAACAGATCCAGTTCAAGGAGAGAGGCCACATTTACACCCCCAACAGCTCTCTAGCAGGTACAAGGTGAGGAACAGGCAAGTTCCAGGATCGAGGTATTTGTCCTGACACAGTCCACTGAGTTGTCAGCCCCAGCACAAGGTGCCCGGTTGTTGCTAGTGAAACATCAGAGCTCACAGGCACAGGGCAGGTGAGGACTGGGTGCTCAGGACGGTGTCAGACTAATGCGATCGCTTGAACTCCACGGCTGATGTGCAGAACAAGTCGCAAGGCTTTGGAAAAGCAGTAGCATCCCCACTGCTTTGAGTTTCTCGTCGCACATGCTCCACCGAGGTAGAAACACACGGACAGCCTAGAACAGCCTAGAACAGCAACACTCTGGCATGTTTTTCATACTTTTCTTGTATGGATTGTTTTCTAGCCATGGCTCCAGTGCAGCATCTCAGACATGAACTGACTAGACAGCTGTGTGATGCTTGCAGTGCTTTCCTTAAAAAGGCCAGTCTGGATCCTACCGGAAAACAGGGTATTTCTAGTCAGGCTGCAAAAACCTTCACACTCAAGTACTCTAACCTGGCTTCTTAAAAAACGTAGATGAGATCAGGGCTTGCGTTCCAAGCCCTTATAAAGCAATTAATACATATTACAGAAGGACCCAAAGCAGGAAGAAAAACACGGCTGCTTTTGGCATGATTTCACCCCCTATTCACTTCAGCAAGAGTCCTGCAATGACAACCGAAGAAAAGAACATCAGACCTATACACGTCAGCGCGCCAAAGAGCGGCGAGTCAGAGGGCTAGAATGTCAGGCATTTCCTCCAGAGCTCTGTGCGCCCGCACCTCCCCTCCCAGCCAGAGGTCAAAAGCAGATCTGAGTTTCCAGGTTTGGAATTTGGTTCTTGATGTTTGAAATAAAGAGAATCTTTCTCTGCCCTTCTAAGGCCAAGAACATTCTGGTGCATGTATCTGACAAGTCGTTTAAATTCTAGCACCTTCCATCATGCAGATTGGTTTGTCAAAACCGCAGCGATTTTTCCGTGTCTCTGGAATTCAGCTGATCACATCAAAGCGCTGTTTGTTCTTTTCCCAAGCCACATGCAGGTGTTTTTCTGGGAGCAGGAAGGTGTGATCGAGCAGCACTTGCTCAAACTGAACCTAGAAGAGAAGGGTAAGGGGCAATGCGGAGCAGTGAGCTCAGAACAAAACTCCCTGCCTTAGATTAGGCTCTGAGGGAGAGATTGCAGCTCCTCAGAGGGATGCATTCATGGCTAGAAAAAACCTGAAGCAGTTTTTAAACACACATATGCTGCTAGAAGCAGAACCATTTAGGTTGGAAAAGACCTGTACAATCATCAAGTACAACCATTTACCCACCTGTCCCAAGGCCACCGCTAAACTCTGTTGCTAGGCTCTAGATCTCCGTGACTGTGAAACACACCCAGGGATGCTGATTCAACCCCCTCCCTGGGCAACCTTTGCAAGGCATGATGATCCCATGATCCTTGCCATTCCTTTTTTCCTAATATCTAAACTTCCCTTGGGGCAAATTGAGCCCAGGTCCTCTTGTCCGACCACTTGTCACCTGTGAGAAGAGACCACTGCACTTGTGTCAAAGGGATAAGCAGAATGTGGATTTGCCACACAGGATCAGCCAGATCTAATGCTCCTACATCAGGACCCTAATGCTCCTACATCAGGACCCTAATGCTCCTACATCAGGACCCTAATGCTCCTACATCAGGACCCTAATGCTCCTACATCAGGACCCTAATGCTCCTACATCAGGACCCTAATGCTCCTACATCAGGACCCTAATGCTCCTACATCAGGACCCTAATGCTCCTACATCAGGACCCTAATGCTCCTACATCAGGACCCTAATGCTCCTACATCAGGACCCTAATGCTCCTACATCAGGACCCTAATGCTCCTACATCAGGACCCTAATGCTCCTACATCAGGACCCTAATGCTCCTACATCAGGACCCTAATGCTCCTACATCAGGACCCTAATGCTCCTACATCAGGACCCTAATGCTCCTACATCAGGACCCTAATGCTCCTACATCAGGACCCTAATGCTCCTACATCAGGACCCTAATGCTCCTACATCAGGACCCTAATGCTCCTACATCAGGACCCTAATGCTCCTACATCAGGACCCTAATGCTCCTACATCAGGACCCTAATGCTCCTACATCAGGACCCTAATGCTCCTACATCAGGACCCTAATGCTCCTACATCAGGACCCTAATGCTCCTACATCAGGACCCTAATGCTCCTACATCAGGACCCTAATGCTCCTACATCAGGACCCTAATGCTCCTACATCAGGACCCTAATGCTCCTACATCAGGACCCTAATGCTCCTACATCAGGACCCTAATGCGACCCATCATCTGGAGGAAAAAGGTTAGCGATGCAAACCCCCGCTTAATAGAAAATTAAATAAGAATTGTTGTGCCTGACCCGATGGGACGACGGGAATTAGCTGGCTATGTGTTTGCAGAAATGCATACATGATATTTCTAACTGCTGTAAGCTCGTCTCTCTCCTCTAGCAGAACAATAATCACCCCCCCAGTAACTCTGAACGGGCAGTTGTCTAGAGAGCTGCCTCACAGACAGACCCGACACAGGACACTGCCATTTCTAGGAAAGAAAACGGCCCGAGACTAAGCCTCCCATTGCCAAGGTGCTGGAAGGGAGTAACAGCAACGGCATGAAGGCAAGAGGAACAGAAGCAGGGCAAGCCTTCTGCTTGGAAAGTGTCGCACCGTGTATTAGGACTACGACAAGGAGTGCTCCAAGTCCGACCCTACAGCAGAGCCAGTAAGAATTGGGACTCACAGCACCGGTTATTGCCCTGGAGGCTTTGAGACATCTCTGCTGAATGTGGAAATAAACCAGAGACCCTCCTGATGCTGAGAGGCAGCAGTGCTGCTCAAAACCTTCAGATGGAGACAGTAGGAATGGGAGCTCCGCCAGATCCCAAAGGTTTGACCAGCAGTTTGCACTCCTTTGCAGTTACCACCATAGAAAGAACAACAGTGAAAGGCACACATAACCCCCATTAACTGAGAGAGAGCACGGAACCCTAAATATCATTAGAGAGTTTTAAAAATAAAGCAACATGCAAAAGCAACTGATCAAACAAAAGCAATAAAAAGCCTAACCAATCTTCTTAGAGGAAGAGTTTTGTTTCTTACCACATTAATATCACAATTCCACTGCAAAGAAATCATCTTACTTAGAGAGCAGAGGTTTTACACGTGAGGTGTTTGGCAGGGGCATCTTCCATTAGTACATGGATTAGGAAGGCATTTTTTATCTTCTAGTAGGGGACACAGAAAACAGGCTTGTACATACTTCTGGCATGTTTCAGTTGGACCGAGTTAAATCCTTGAAGAACCTCAAAGCGGGTTCTGCTGAAGCAGCTCTACCAGTATCCTTGCTCTACGTGTTAGCGTGGTTTGCCCCAACAGCTCTTCAGCAGCCTATCGCAGCCTATTCCGAGTTAGAGGCAATGGAAGTTTTCCAGGACTGCTGCTCTTTAACTCATTTTCCCTCCCAGCTTCCATCCTCTCTGCAAGAGATTATCCGATTTCACTTGCTCTAAAACCAAACTGGATGATAGGAGACTTGAAGCAAGATCCTATCCACCATCCGATGGTTTATAGAGACGAACATCTCACTGATAATCCTGCGTTCCATTGCACCGAAACATTAATCTGGTGCTGGGGAAGCTGCTTAGGGTTTGTTTTATTGAGAAAAAGACAATAATAATTCAAGTACTACATTTGAAAATAGAAGAGCTAAACCAGCTTAACCATATACAGTCATTCAGAAGGACAAGGAGTCAGTTTATCGCTCTTCTGCAAGGTCTACTGGAAGGGATGACACCAAGACAACAAGTTCATTCTCCAGTAGGTTTCTCCTTACTACTTCTAGAAGCATCAATACTGTATTAAAACTGTCACATGCTGCTATCCCCGCGTAGATTTAGCCACCTACTTATATCAGTATCATTGCTGCACATATCCAAACATGACCTGCCCTGCCAAAACAAGACCTGCGACCCAGCAAACTGAGTGCCACAAGAACACAGCTGCCTGCCAGTACACAACATCAGCCCAGTGCTTACACAGCACGCAATCAGAGATCCCTGCTCAGGTCTCTTCTGTCACATGTAGATAACTTTTGATCCTTTATATCAACACTGTCCCTGGCAAATGTTCACTCAGACTCACCTCTCTTCCTCAACTTCAATAGAAGCTCAAGCATTCATTAAAGCTTGCTGCTTGCTGCAGCTAAAGTGGGAGTGTTTCAGGTACAGCCTACTAGGTAACATGGCAAAGGACTTCTGGAAGACACTGAGCTTACTATGCAACACTTCAGCAGCTCTTAGGTATGTGTCCTCTTCTGTTCCTTCCCTTATCGCAGCTCCAGGTACAGCAAGTTATCTCGAGCTCAGACTGAGACGAGTGCAGGTAAGCGCTGGAACCAGAAAAAGGCAAGAATGCTCCTTTGTTTCCAGAAACAGCCACACTTCGACCATCCACATCCCACTGCCAGCCACGTGCGATGTTTCTGTCGCAGTCCTACCCTGGAAGACACTGAGCTTACTATGGGGCTCAGAGGCTTTTTCAGGCTTCCGGGCTCAGAGCAAGCCCGGAAACGGCACACTTGAAAGAAACTTGGGCATCACAAATTCGAGGGCAGGGCTTTCTCCACAGGCATTACATTCACTCAGGATGTAGAAGGAAACACCAAGGGTGGCATCTGCACATCCCCTCGTCAAAGCAAGTGTAGCACAGGAAGACATTAAGCTCAGTTACTGTACGGTAAAAACACCAGGCATTGACTTTAAAAGGCAAGAAAAGCAACAGAAGTGTAAAGATGCAGTGCTACAACCATCAGCAACTTCTGCGATGCTAACACTTGTAGGGGTTTTTTTTGCTTCTATAACAAGTGGCTCAGTTTTGGGTTCTCTTCAATCCCACCAGTCCCTCCAATGCAGTTTTGTCTCTTCCATTAATTAAAACACTATGAATGATCTAATTGAGCCTAAGATTAGGTATCCAGCCACATCAATATAGAAATACAAAAGTCAGGCTTCCCTTTTGATGGCATCTTACAACCTCCACAAGGTCTTCTTACTGTTGAAATCTCATGGCACAGGTATTCTCTGTGTGACAACTCATCTTAAAAATAGAGCCTACCGGAAGAGTCAGTCCATTAGAGAAAGAATCCCACGTCCTCCAGTGGGGAACAGTCCTCTGCTGAGCTGTAGTCCTGCAAATCAGACCCTGCTGTGCATTGCTGTGCAGGCAGCTGCAGGGACAGATGTGCCACAGTCACCAAACCCTGCCAGCCGTTAGCAATGAGCGAGTGCTCGTCCCTTCCTCTGCACAGCTCCAGTTTACATCAGAATTCCTCATCTGTGGCTTTTCCTTCTGTCTCCATGCATCCAGACACAAAGCCCACAACCCGCATCACTATTTCCCTCCACGTTTTCTGTGCGATTTGGCCTTCGAGCGTGTTTGCTCGGCTCCCACAGACATGTTCAAGGGTGAAGTTTGGACCCCGGCCACAATCGCATTCCATGCCGCGAATACAGGCCGACCTGCACCGCTCAGGCATCGGGGGAAAAGCCCACATCAGCTGTTGCACAGGAGAAGGGGAAGAGAGAAAGCACATTTCAGAGGTATTTCCCTCCCCTCCTTGCTCGACAGCTCAGCATAAAGCTGGATTTGTTCTGTTGTAGTTCTGCAGCCATTAAGACCACGTAAGTGAAGTTGAACAGAGAATCAGACTGAACAACAGCCAAACGAGCAGTCAGAATAAACCCACCATCTCCTCTTCGCTATCGTAGGACTGGTCGAACAGGTACTGCAGCATTTGCCAGCATGAAGTTATGCAGTTACACAGAAAAACCCCATGGTAATGGAATGCCAGGAGTGCGTGGCAATAAGGCAGCTCAGCAGATACAAGCAACTTAAAAGGCTTTTCCTTTTCCTCTTCTGAAGGACAGCAGTGACGAGCCCAAAGAGCTGCAAGGCAGGTCACAGAGAAGCTGTTCCTGCAATACGACTTCCAACAAGCCAGTCGCAGCAGCAGGTTTCACACGCAGGTGAAATGAAGGGTGCTCACTCACCTAAAGCATTACTCCTGCCTTCCATCGGACAAGGTCTGATTTTATCCTTCACAGGTGCTCTGGATAAACACTGGGTTTTCCTCTGACACGGGAAACGGCACTCGGTGGCAGTCAAGAACACGCCTGCGTGCTGTCAAAATAAGCTCTGCTGCCAAACCAAAGCAGCAGGCTGGTACCAGGAAGATTCTCATCTTTAAAACAATCTGCAGACCGAAGATCTTATTGAAACCAGTTGAAGAGATCCCAGCCAGAAGCACAGCCCACCCAGTGAAGGGCTGAACACCTCTGACCCACGGCCTTCCCTTCAATTTCCAGAGGCAAGAAAAGAGAGCCTGGTCTAGCAGGGAACATGTTTTTAGGAGCAAGCTACAGTTCATTCTGAAGACCTGCTGCTGTATTTGACGGGGAAGGCAGCTCCAATCCTGAGCTGCCCTGGCAGACCACGAGGAGGCGGTTCAAGATCATCCTTAGATTCCTGTTCCTCAAAGCTCTGCTGGGCTATCTGAACTGCTGCCATAGTAGCAAAGAGGGAGAGAAAGAAGGTCCCAGAACTGGAACACCATCTTTGAAACTAATGAGAGTGGGTCACTTTAGATACCCAGTGCCTAGGACGTGGGAAACGTCCAGATGTGCTGGGAAACATTCTGAGACACCCGAATGGCACTGCCATTCAGTGGCACTGCCCAACAGCACCCTACAACCACAGAGAGACAGGAAAAACTCCTTCTTTCACTTCACTCTGCCTCAGCCCTCAGTCTCACAGGGTCTAATGAACTAACTCTCATATACTAATTTTGCAGCTAAGTCTTAGCAGACGCGGGTGCAGGAATGCATAGATACAGCTCATGAGACCTCTGCCAGTTCCCACCCCTCAGAGACATTGGCATCTTGGCCACATTTTCCACCCCAGCAGGCAAAGTTCAACTGAGCTGTCACCATTAGCAGTGTCCTGAACTCAAAAAGCTTCCCAAGCTCAAGAACACAGGATTTCCTGAACCCTATCAGTGCAGGCACTCACCGAGACAATAACCAAAAGCAAAAGCATTTTAAATAACAACTACAAAAAATACTCCTCAGCACAGGGATCTATTATTATTTAGGTCCACAATAGCTTTTCCAGACAGTTTCTTTCTAGCCCCAAATGTATTTCCTCACTGTAGGATGGTTTGTGACCCTGCACAAACCTTCTACATGAAAAGTCACTGACTGTTCCTGTAGAGAGAAGCAGGAGCCGTAAGTGTGGGCACGGAGCTGAGTGGCCTCCAAGGCACAGTGTGCTCTATGCTGCGTGACACCACTCTCAAGTAAGAGCTGTGTCTCACATGATGATCAGTTGGAGGTTAGCTACCAGGCTCTGTGACAAAATCAAGCTTTCAGTGAGCTGATAGAACTGGCCGCTACAGCTGACCTCAGGCATTAGCCCCAGCATCTCCTGTGCACGGACCCAAGTATCCCTAGCATGGTTGAGGGCAGCCTAACTGCACCCTTCCTTCTTCCAAGAGAGCAACAACAAAAAATTCAACAGAGCAAGAGAGAAATAAAAGACACAGAGCTCGTGCTCAGCAGAACAAGCCAACCACACAACCTAGAACCAATGGCCTCTAGAACGGCCTTACCTCAACTGCTCAGGAAACTAAACGAGGGGTCACTTCAGTCAAATCCTCTTACAGGCCAAGGTAACTCATCACAGCCTTGCAGCTTGAGAGGAATCACTTGTGACGGAACATCTCTTGGTGTCATCTTAAACCTACAGACTGTTTGTAAAATTCGGGTCTAGAAAGTTATAAATCTATTTCAGCTCTGCTCTTAGAAGAGCAGCACTACCCAAAAACCCCCAAAAGTTGTCTTGAGAGGACCTTTCCCTTCCCGATTACCTCTGTAATTGGAAGGAAAGCTGCCCAACCCATTTTCCTAGTAGCAGGATAGAGTCAAGTCTCTTTCCTGCCTCAGCTGTTAACATGAGAAGGTCCTCATGAATCACCTTTCTGCGAGACACTATGGGTTAAGACTTAGCTCTCCTTAAAACAGAGAAACCTCTCAGGTTTATCAACAGCAGTAAGGGCCCTCTGGTCACTGTATTACCCCAGAGCTGGTTCAGATCAACCTCCCCCAACTCAGCTTTTAAACTACAAACTGTGAGAGCTTACAATGGTCCAACGACGAATACTGGCACAGCCCGGCACAGCCACTGTGGTCTAAGCATCACCAGCAGGGCGAGGGAGGGGGTTCTCCCCCTCTGCTCTGCTGAAACCTCACCTGGATTCCTGCATCCAGTCCTACAGCCCCAAGTGCTATAAGGACATGGAACTGCTGGAATGAGTCTGGAAGAGTCCACAGGGATGGTCAGAGGGAAAGAGCATCTGCTATGAGGACAGGCTGAGGGAATTTGGGCTGTTCAGCCTGGAGAGAAAGGTGGCTGTGGGAGGGACCTTAACGCAGCTTCCAGTAGCTGAAGGTGGTTTACAGGAAAGCTGGAGAGGGATTTTTTATGAGCAACTCTAGAGATGGGATGAGCAGTAATGGCTTTAAACTGGAAGAGGTTTAGATTAGATCTTGGGAAGAAATCTCTCCATGTGAGAGAGCAGAGGCACTGGAACAGGTTGCCCAGGGAGGCTGTAACTGCTGCATCCCTGGAAGGCCAGGTTGGACGGGGCTCTGGGCAACCTGGTGTGGCGAGATGTCACTGCCCACAGCAAGGGGTTGGGACTGGGTGATCTTTAAGGTCCCTTGCAATCTAAACCATACTGTGATTCTACCTCAAATACTTGACTTGCCTCCCACCAAGGATGTGGCAAGCACAGGAGGGAAGTAGATCCCCTTTTTCATTAGCCGAGGTATATCCCATACCTCTCATGACTTTGGGCTTACTTGGCAAATGCAAATCCACACTGTTACGGGTACAAGCCAGACCACTGTAACACATTGGTATCTACTGGTAGCTTTGTTGTTCCAACACCTGCACCTACTCATCCTTCTTATCTATGAAGGATGAAAAATTAACAGGTCCTAAATTGTTCTACTCTATAGTCTGAGCCTTTGAAAGAACAGCCTCCCCACCAGCCCAAAAAAGAAGTAAACCCAAGAAAACAAAGAGAATTGCAACTGTGAAGCACAGCACCTGTCAAGACCAGCCAGGTCACCCACAGAGCGCTATTACCTCGTGGCTGGGCTTAAACTGGTAATCTTTTTACAGTGGGACATTCAGCCAAGACAATGGTTGTTGGAGGTAAAGGATCAACCTGCTTTAGCTATGCCATTCCACAAACACAGTCTATTTCTTCCAAGCCTGCAAAAAGGCCAAGAAAGCACCCGACAGCAGATTTTTGAGTAAGCTAAAGCCATGATGAGCTATGTCAGTAGAGTCCCACTGAGCTGCTACAAACTAAGTCACACGTTCCCCAGTAAAAATCCCACAACCAAAGCGGGGAGGTTACTTAAGAACCTGCTACTGCAGCACAAGAGGCCACAAAGGTTGTGCCTCTTATTTTCCTAGGACTAAGTGACCACGAAAAGCCCACACGGTGCCCTTGGTGACCAATGTTATGACTAAAGATTACAAACACGACTAAAGATTACAAACACATCGCCACCAGCTACATTCTTCCCCCCAAAGGAGTCATCTTATCACAAAACACGACACAGGATGTCAAATCAGACCTGGCACATAGATGGCCACTTTAAATAGGTAGCTTTATAAATAGATTTGCTTTTGAAGCATGATTGATTTGGAGTAGACTAATTAAGCAGGTTCACAAAGCTAATCAACTTTTGCATGTTCCTAGGCACTCTAGAAAATGAACTGTAATTACAGCATCTTAAAAGAGAGTGCATTCTGATAGCTGCTCAAGACAATCCTGTAAATACACCACGGGAACTTCATTCCTTGATCCAACTCATTTCCAGTTCATCCACAACAACAACAAAACAACCCCTAAAAACTCAAACACCTTGTGTGTGGAAGCTTAAACATGCAGCCTAACGCTCGTCTAACCAAAGGAACTTGGAAACTGAAACAACCACAAGTACTAAAGTGATGCTACAGTATTTAAACCCAAATAATCGATGCACGGATGTAAGGACAGATGTGAGTAGAATCAATAACTAATGCTTTTTCTATGCCTTTGCTCCTAAAATCCACCCTCTTTCCTCATGTTTCAGTCATAGCAATACATCGAAAGAGTGCTTTCCACATGGCTTTACACCCAAGACACGTGAAGGCAGTTACCACAGACAAGGAACAGGATGATTTTGGGTTTAAACTCTGCAAACACCGTAACACAAGAGTACCAAGTATTCGTCCCTTCCATTCTTAACCACCCTACACGTTCAGAAGGCCAAACAGGCTGACATCTTCTTTTAAAACCAACAACTGCCTTCATAAAAGCACAACGTAACAGGTATCTGCAATGACCCAAGGCACGACAAAACACACGAAACCAGACTCTAGCTTTTCATCAAAGACACAGACAAATTACTAACTCCAAATTACTGAAGACAAGCGCTTACCTTCAATCCTTTTTAAGGCTGACAGACAAGTATCCCGGCTTGGAAATTCAAAGGGATTATTACAGGTCCGAATGGTGTCGCACTTGCACTTCCCATTGATGATGTTACAGCCCGTTACAAGGTTTTCATTGCAAGGCTCAAATCCAAGCAGCTGATCATCATCCCAGTTTTCATCTAAAACAAACAAACAAACTCAGTCACTATTGGATTTTGGCTGCCGTAGAGAAAGTCAGCTGCTTTGGAGCTGGGTGAGATGGCCTTCAAGTCCAGCACAGTGCTAAAAGAGAAGACAACAGATTAAGACAAGGATTCACCTAAACGGCGGGGTTTGCCCAATGTCAGGTTTTGCAGCTGCTCTGTTGCCCGTTCTGCCACAGCCATACCAAAAAAGTACCACACGGTCCCCTGACGTCTTAGAATGACCAAGGAGCAGAGAGTTGTTTCCAACCTTCCCGTCCTCGTACTCCACAGCAGCTCTCATATTGTCCCTTCTAGAAGGTCACCCTAATTTCATATAGAATCACAGAATTCTAGAGGCTAGAAAAGATCTCTTAACTCATCCAGCCCAGCCCAGGACCTAACATCACCACATCGGCCACTCCAGGGTACAATCAGCACAGCCAGTCTGTCCTTAAGCACCTGAAAGGATGGGGACTCCATCACCGCCCTGAGCAGTCCATTCCAGGCTCTGATCACCCTTTCCATGAGGAAGAGCTTCCTAACATCCATGCTAACCCTCCTGTGGTACAGCTTCAGGCCCTGCCCTTTGTTCTGGTGCTGGTTGCCTGGGAGAAGAGCCTGACCCCCATACGCTATCAACAAGCAATGCGCCAATGCAGATCCTGCCAAGAAACACTTGGAAAAAGCTAAGACATCTTCTGGTTCTGGAGGGCAGGGGGCTGATTGGTGGAGTCAGCAGAAGCTGTCCAGTACAGGAGGCCACAGCCAAACAGCATCTGAAAACCAATACAGTGTGCACGTCCACTCACAGCCTGAGGTTGCCATGTAAACACAGGTCACTCACAGAATCCTGTCCTGGGGAGTAGCTCCCAAGCTGCAGTTTTCCCCCATTAACAGCAAAACCTGGAAAGAGCTGTTAGCCAGTTCCGTACTCGGCAGGGGATCCAGAGCAGCATCACTGCAGATTCTCACAGGGCTGTTTCTCCCTGCACAAGCAACAGCTTGTTCTCTGTTACAAGTCAAAAGGCACCCATGTAACAGCCAAGTCAGTCTCAGACACAAAGAAGGGAACCTCACGGATCTTCCTCTGTGTAAAAGGAGCAGAGGAAGAGCAGCCTTTGATATCAGGAAGTAATTGATATCTTTTGTTTTCTTTCAAAGTTAACCTATCTTCCCATGCAGCAGTGAAAGTCAAAGGAAGTAGAGAAGCTCCTAAAGAGAAACTATTCAACTGGTTCCAAGTGAAGATGCTGCCTCAGTAACACTTGGGAGGTCATGGATCATGGGGGTAGGGGGTGGGGAAAGGGAATTAAAAAAAAAGTACCAGGAGAATTTGGAGAACAATAATACATCCTGTTTTTGAGAGGCCGGAATACAGCCTGGACAATTTGTATTTCATGAAATACTGCAGTAACCCACGTAATTACAAGAACAAAAGAGCCTACAGCTATGCTCCAAGAGCTGGTGCTTCCAGTTCTATAACCACAGCAACCACAACAGAGCAAACGGGTCTGCGTCAGGCTGAAGGAAACGGTTTGAACTGGTCCTCGTTGCTGACACAGTCTCTCTGCTCTGGCACTTCATACAGGCCAGGAGCTTCATAGGACCTGGTGGTGGCCACAGAATCCACGAGGCAACACATCCTTGCACCCCACTCTCCACTCATCGACTTCCCGAGACCAGTGCAGGGAAGACAGGCTCAGCAGGCCCAGAGGAGCAATGAGGCTGGGGAAGGGGCTGGAGGGAAAGGCTGGCGAGAACAGGCTGAGGAAGCAGGGGTGCTCAGCCTGGAGAACAGCAGACTCAGGGAAGACAGTCTTCCTCTCTACAATTACCCAAAACGTGTAGCCAGGTGGGGGTCAAGCTCTTTCCTCAGACAACCAGACCCAGGACGAGAGGGAAGGGCCTGAAGCTACTCCAGGGGAGGGTTAGGCTGGATGTTAGGAAGCCCTTCCTCATGGAAAGAGAGATCAGACACTGGAATGGACTGCCCAGGGCAGTGGGGGAGTCCCTGTGTCTGGAGATGTTGAAGGACAGACTGGACGTGGCACTTAGTGCCCTGGTCTGGCTGATGTAGTGATGTTAGGTCACGAGCTGGGCTGGAGGAGCTCAGAGGGCTTTTCCAGCCTCAATGATTGTGTGACACAGACAGCAGCACCATCACATTTTTCCTTCCCTAGCACACCAGTTCAGGCCACTCACGATCCTCCACCCTATGGTAAGGCTGCCAGAGGCTGTTACACAAGAACAGCCCCCTTCGTGCTAGGTGGCACCCAGCTGGCATGGAAAGCAGAGCCAGCCCTTACCTCATCGAAGATGTACCATGCTCTACGGGACCACCTACAGCACCACCCAGTTTTCAAGGCAAACCAGGCTTTTCTATCTCACCTGCCACCTCCACTCAGGGCTTTGCTGATGTAACTGAAGGGATACAGGGGAAGAGCCTGGCTCAGCACTAAATTCTTCAGTAACACACGACTTAAAAATGAGCTCAATAGCTCTTAAAAGAATAGAGGGGAAGAGCAGCCCCCTCGGTAATACTTGCAGACTGTACAGCTAACATGACATATCTTAATAATGAAAAATGCCTTGATTCACAGAGTCACAGAACTACTGAGGCTGAAAAAGACCTCTAATACCTCCCCAGGCAGCCCAATCCAATGTCCAACTACCCTTTCTGCGAGGAAGGGCTTCCTAATATCTAATCCAAACCTCTTCTGGCGCAGCTTCAGGCCATGCGCTCTCGTCCTGGCACTAGCTGCCTGAGAGAAGAGCCCAACTCTACTTGACTACAACCTCCCTTCAGGGAGTGCTGGAAAGGGAGGAAGTCCCCTGAGTCTCCTCTTCTCCAGGCTAAACACCTCCAACTCCCTCAGCCTCTCTTCAAAAGGCTCCCCCTCTAGTCTCTTCCCCAGCCTCACTGCTCTCCTCTGGATCTGCTCCAGTCCCTCAATATCTTTCCTGAAGTGAGTGGCCCAGAAGTACACACAGGACACTCCAGTCCATTCACGCAAATTCCCTTTTCAAATGATAAAGTAGTTGTGCATTTACTCAGACCAAAGCTCAACCCTGGGTTTAATGCTTTGCTTTACTTCAGGGTGTGCTTTCATACCGTAAGGATGCTTCCACTCCCATGGCTTCATGTTCCTTCCATGCTTTCTGCATTCATTTTACATCACTCTCTTGTACAATCAGATCCTTTCTGCAAAGCAAATGTTCCAGCTTGCTAGCAATTTCACTGCTGCTCCAGGTTGCTGAGCTCCTAAGCTCTGTCCCAGCACGCGCTGAAAATGGAGGAGAGGACTAAGGCACTAACAAGTTGAACAAGACTTCCTTAAACAACAGGGCCAGTCTGGGAAATGCCTCTCCGGTGAGCAGCGTTCCACCACCTCTTCCCTGTTAAGTCCTACACAACAGCAGTCACCACACAGCACCACAGCAGCATCTGAGCTGCTGCCTCCACACTGATGATCCTGATGATGTAGTCTTCACCCAAAGACAAGCACACAACCACAAGAAACTAACTCAGAACCTTACTTTTGAAGTCCACAGCAGCTCACTGGTCACATCTGTTCCCCCCATGGGCAGAGGATCATCTCCGAGCAAGTGCAAGTTAAAAGTCAGACACTCCTTCACTGCTTAATTCTTTGCTTTACCTTCCTTGAGCTTCTCATTCCTTCTGTCCCGAAACGCTTCACTTCCTTTCTGGACAGACTGAATGTCAGCTAGTATGAGGGAAACATCTACTGCTCTCCTATCATCAGAGAGTCATAGAACAGTTTTGGCTGGAAGAGACCTTGAAGATTGAGTCCAACCTTTTCCCAGCCCTATCAGCACCACTATATCCTGTCCCTAGCACAGCACCTACCCTTCTCCAACACCTCCAGGGACGGTGAATCAACCCCCTCCCTGGGCAGCTGTTTCAGTGCCTGACAACCCTTTCAGGAAAGAAATTCCTCCTGACATCCAGTCTGAGCCTTCCCTGGCACAGCTTATGGTCGTTTCTCTTTGTCCTATCACTGGCCACTAAGGAGAACAGGGTGACTACTGCCTCTCTACAACCTGCTTTCAAGTAGGTCTCCCATCAATCTCCTATTCTCCAGGCTAAGGCATCACCTCAAACCAGCAAGCAACATACTGGAATGGTCACTGCTGAAAAAGAGCAGCAGGCTCTGCACCCACAATAATCCCTCGTTCAGTAAGCAGGGCTGGAATGAGCGCTCTCTGTTTACATCTCACAGCTCGTTCCTCACTGGTTCTGCCTTCTCAAAGCAGGCAGGTTCTCAGGATGCTGAGAGAGCAGAAACCTCTGCTGAGCTGAAAGAGTTAAAGACACCCTTTACTGATGTTGTTCAGTCCTGCACTGAAGAACAAGTTTCCCTTCGATACAGAGGCGATCCTTACCAAGACTGGCACTGCCCTCGGGGAACAGGGAGTGGTGGGGGAATCTTTCAGAAGCTGCTCTTATCAAAACAGCTGCAAGGTTTGAGCCACTGCAGCACCACAATGTTCTGTACAACAGCATTTTCCAATTGGTGGAATTCATTAAGATGGTATGAGACTCAAAAGGATTCCACAGACTTTCTAAAATAAAAAAGGAAATACTTCTTGCCAGTAGGCTTTGGCTTCTCTTTGAACAGGAAAAAAGAACGATGGAAAGGAAATTCATGTTTTGGAGGAGCTGAACAATAGAAATGACTAATCACCACTAAAGAATGCCTGCAATCCAGCGCCAGACCTTGAAAAGTACCGGAGTGGAAAGCTAGCCTTAGAGTGTATCTCAGCTTTGTGAGCTGCTTGCAATCCTCTCCCCTCTTGCAAACCAGTAAAATCATGACTCTGGGACCAGAACCAGCAGAAGCTTTCATGGGAACACACGCACACAGTGGAGAGTTCCATGATGGAGCAGGTTCCTCACCTTTCAGAAAGCGAATGTGGCATGCACATCACTGCAGAGGGTCTTTGCAACCTCCTCATGAAATTCTCAGTCCAAGTTAGAATGCAAAACCCTATCTTAACATTTCGGCATCTCAAGGGCACGGCCCATGCAAGGCTGCTGTCAAACCTGACCGCCTGCTGGTGAAACCTCACCTTGAATACTGGGTGCAGTTCTGGGCCGCTCACTTCAAAAGAGGAATAGAGGCGCAGGAAGGGTCCAGAGGAGCAACGAGGCTTGGGAAGCACTGGAGAGAAAGTCTGATGAGGAGAGGCTGAGGGAGCTAGGCTTGTTTAGCCTGCAGAAGAGGAGACTTGGGGTGGGACATTTTCCAACTCTCCCTCCTGAAGGGAGGTTGTAATCAGGTGGGGGTTGAGCTCTTCTCCCAACCAACTAGACTCAGGACAAGAGGGCAGGGCCTGAACCTGCCAGGGGAGGGTTAGGTTGGATGCTAGGAAGCCCTTCCTCACAGAAGGGGTGATCAGAGCCTGGACTGGACTGGCCATGGAATCCCCATCCCTGGAGGTGTTTAAAGGACAGACTAGCCTAGCTGATGTGGTGATGTTAGGTCACAGGCTGGGGTGGAGGAGCTCAGGGGTCTTTTCCAGCCTCAGTTATTCTGTGATCTCATTCAAACCACAGCAGGTACCTAGGTGTTCAGATCCCCAGTCAGAGAGAAGATCCCCAGTGCAGCAGCTCTGTGTGTCCCACAGCAGCTACTTTACACTGAGGAATGCAGAAAGCATTTAAACGAACCAGCTTTCCACTCAATTAGCAGCAGCAGCAGCACAGAAGCCACGAGGAAGCAGGGAGATAACTGGACATGTCAAGTGAAGCATACGACACAGGCAAAGTATTTCAGGTTTCAGCTTTCCCTTGCCCATGCTGCCCACAATACTTCAGTTCTCTTGGTACCCAACCTGCCTCTTCCATTGTTTGTTAGTTGTTTGTTTAGGTTGGGTTTTCTTTTTCATCTGGTTGCTTTTGTTTGGGTCGGTGTTTTTTCTGGGTAGGGGAGTGTTTGCTTTGCTTTTGTTTGCATTTTTAAGACTTTCACTACTAGTGTTTACCCCACCAAGAGTGACAGTATTTCCCACAGCTCTCTGCCCCAAAGATGGCCAGAAATGGAACATGATTACACAATCACAGAACTGTTGGAGTTGGAGGGGCCACTTTTCCTCACAGTCATTAAGGCATCATCACTGAACAACAGAATTGCAGGTTGTTTTAGAGGAAGTACCCCCCATTTGTTAGTCACAGAAGACTACAGAAGCCCTGTACTACAAGGAATTTACAATTATCAAGGCTTTTTTCTTTTCCTAAAGCCTAAGAGACAATCATCGACTTGTGTGTTTCCATTATCAGAGCAGCACATATGCCATTACCAGTATGACCCACAGTTTTTTTTATGAACAGCCCAGTAATCACAGAAGCACAGAATTATTGAGGCTGGAAAAGACTTCTGAGCTCATCCAGCCCCACTAAAGACCTAGCATCACCACATCAGCCAGACCAGGGCATTAAGGGCCACATTCAGTCTGCCCTTCAACACCTCCAAGGACAGGGACTCCACCACTGCCCTGGGCAGTGGTCTGATCACCCTTTCCTTGAGGAATGGCTTCCTAACATCCTCCCGCCTGGCAGCTTCAGGCTCAGTCCTCTCATCCTGGTGCTAGCTGCCTGGGAGAAGTCTGACCCCCACCTGACTACAAACTCCCTTCAGGGAATTGTAAAGAGGGAGAAGGTCCCCCCTGAGTCTCCTCTTCTCCAGGCTAAACACCCCCAGGTCCCTCAGCCTCTCCTCATCAGACTTTCCCTCCAGTCCCTTCTCCAGTTTCATTACTCCTCTGGAACAACTCCAGCCTCTCGATCTCTTTCTTGAAGTGAGGAGCCCAGAACTGCACCCAATGAAGGGAAGCAGCACCTCCAGCCTTTCTGAAAAAAACCCAAACGGAGCCCTACCTGTGCCCCAGGAAAACACCAGAGTGGAAGCTTTCCAAGGATCAATGACCCCACAAACATAGTCTCTTACACTTGCTAGATTAGAATAAAAGGACCCCCAAAGCCTCCTGGTATCAAGGCTAACATTTTTGGAAACGTGATAAGAACACAAGAACGAGGTACACCTGTGATCCAGTGCTCTCCCGCCATCCCCAACCTGATGATCTTATTTGCTTTCTTCTCGAAAGACTTCAACACTCCTGACCCACAAGTGTTAACATGATCTGCAGTACACCCAGTGAAGGCTGCTGGAGACTCAGTATTGCCTCTGGTAAAGGTGTGAGCTGCCTCCATTCATCTCAATGCATTACGAAGAGCTTACTTCCCCCAAACATGGCCAAACTAGTCTGTTTAGCTCAGAGCTTCCTCAGGGACCATCTTTTAATCCTCATGTGGAATTTAATCTAGATTGACTTCAGACAAAGTTATCCTCCCATCTCAGTTTGTATCGGTAGGTTTCCCCACACACAGAAGCTTCGTGTGTCAGCACCAGTCCCTTTCCCCCATTGCATATGTGAGGTACCAAACTGACACTGAGAGCAGAGCTAAAACAGCACTGCCAGACTACACAACCAGTGGCAAGTGAAGGCTCAGGCAAAACCCTGGATTCACCCTTTCCAAGTTTACATTCCCCATGGATTAAGCACATTCTCACATGAAAGCAGTTTACAAGTCACGAGAGACATTTAATAGGTCATTTCTACTAGGTATTTAATCTATCCACACAAAGAAACAGTTGGCTCAGTCTGCAAGATGCAACAGACTTTACTCACTGAGACGAAGAATCCTGGAGCGGGGTGCCAAGGAAGGAGAGGATGAGGAAAACATTTTTGAAGCATATGAATAGATTAAGCATTGCATAATATGCCCAACAGTCAAATTACATTTTGCTTGACTAAGTACTATGCAAGAAGTTCAATTATGCAAGTATTCTCGAATCAGCTAGACGGTACTTAACGCAGCAAACATGCCTGGCGGTGCAGGAATTACTGCTGGACAAGTTTGAAGATAATTAACAACATCTTTTTCTAAGTCAAATGATTTTGGGGAATATGATGAGATAACCCTTTCTATAAAGGAAACATGAACATCGGCAGAGGATGCTTGACCTACAGCACTGTGAGGTCAAATGGCTTAAAAATCAATCAATCAATCAAGGAAGCAAGCAGAGTATTGCTCTTAACAGAAGCTATCAGATATACAGCCTCTCCACAGGGAAATGTCTCCTTTTAAGCTACCTGTAATGATCCACAACAGCAGAAACCTATCCTACCCATTCCAGCATCAATATCCCGCCGCATATTTGACTTTTCCACTTCATTTTTGTTGAAACAGAGAGGATAACAATTTTCAAGTCAACTCAGCACCTGAACTAATTCAGATCCCAAGCCACAGCCAAAGCTCCATGTTCTTACTGATGCTGAGATTTCTGCAATGATACAAGCCAGAGTAGAAATAGCTCGTGAACTATCCACCCTGTGTATAAGGAGTCAGTGTGTGCCTGGCATGTGTTTTCTGAGGGATCAGGGGAAGCTGACTGATAAAAGGCTAGCACAGCAGAAGCTAAACTTGAGTAATTTTTGCAATCCCCCCCCCAAATGACTACTTTTCCCATTTTCTTCCCCAGCAGTCTGTTTTGCTGACAGCCTTTACACCAAGTATTTGGCCTGTCTTCATGCCAACAATCACTTGGTGCAGCGGTTAAATCAACGAGATCATCAGCTCAAATCCTTGATGTTAGTGGGCATCGGAACTATTTGGACAGTCCACTGCATAACAGAGGGAGAAACAAAGCAACGAAGTTAAGGAATAGAAGGCAATGCTGTCCCATCAGACAACCAACCAGGTCACCCACACGTGACTTCTAAATCACTTGAATTTCCCTGTGTCCTATGCAAAGCAAAATTCCACCTGATCTTTAGGGTTCTGGACTTGCATTGCAGACAAGAAGATAGCACCTTGTACAGAAGTCTGTCTGCAGACAGGACCGTGTGCGACGTTTTGGGCTTTAAGGTAACAGAGAACACCACTGAGAACAAATGAACTCCAGATTCTCCCAAGGAGCTGCTCAAGTTCCAAGCTGCAGCTCCTGGCAACACCCCTAGCCAGGGCAACATTGCCACTACAGTAGCCAGGCCAACATCAGCCAGGGCAACATTGCCACTACAGTAGCCAGGCTAACATCAGCCAGGGCAACAACACTGCTACAGTAGCCAGGCCAACATTGCCACTACAGTAGCCAGGCCAACATCAGCCAGGGCAACAACACTGCTACAGTAGCCAGGCCAACATTGCCACTACAGTAGCCAGGCTAACATCAGCCAGGGCAACAACACTGCTACAGTAGCCAGGCCAACATTGCCACTACAGTAGCCAGGCCAACATCAGCCAGGGCAACAACACTGCTACAGTAGCCAGGCCAACAGGCTACAGAAACCAGAGTCACAACCTTAGGCCGGGTACAACCAAGACTTTACCTCAGAAAAGCAGGTTACTCTACTATGCCCTACCAGAAAGAACTTCAACATCTGAACAACAAAAAACCCCTAGGTTTTCAGAATTTCACTTATTCTCATTAGTCCATGGTGGAGGGAACAACCAGCTCTACTCTCTTGTCCCAATAAGGAGTCAGACAGGCAGTACTGCCCTAAAGATGCAGTTCAGTACAAGAGATTAGGACTAGCAACAGTAGGGCAAGCTTCTCCCAACCCCTATCCTAGAGGATTAGCCCACAAGCTTCCTGACACTTGCGTGAAATCTGCTACAGCAAGCTTTGCCTGGCCTCACAGGAACCCCAGCCCAAACACCACACACGAGGCAGACAAGCTTGCGTTTATGGACAGCAATCAAAAAGAATACCGCAGCATACCCCAAGCCCAAACCAACACCCCACCAAACCAAAGTCCTGCCTCTTAACCGTAAGCGACTGGAGCAGAAACACCTACCTAGAGGAAGTATTTTCCAAGAGGAACACAAGACAGTGAGATTTGCGGGACTGTTAACGACACATTTCCAATGCATCCCAAAAACTTCCCGATGCTATCGCACAATGAACAATTTCAGCTCATTTTCAGTAGTATTTCACATGCTACTGCTACGCTTTCCTGAGTTTAGCAAAGCAAGTCCCCTTCATCTAACAGCACAAGGAACTGTGGAAGCACTGAAGCTAAGATGAGAAGGCATTGTAAGGAATGCCTTCACAAAGTAACCAGACTTCTTTGGCAGAGCTTTTCCAAGGCTTTCCAATCCCCCAGAAAGCCAGGGCCCTGCCCAGTTGGACTGATGCAGAAGCCAAGGTTAATGTGTTTCTGGAGGACTCCAATCTAAACATGGGGTGGCTCTATGTCCGTCTTCAAAAGCAGAGATCCAGGATAGTCTCTCAGATGAAAGTTTCTCAATGCTCTGTCTTTAGAAGGGGCTGCAGGCTCTCAACACTTCTTTGACCCAATCCAGCAGCATCCATGTGAAGCCTGGAGAGGCTGCAGGTATGTCTCAATATCACCCTTCGGGAAAGGTGGCCACTCGTGCCAGAGAAGTTGTCCTCAGGATTATTCCATACTGATAATACCACTAGTTTCAGGAAGGATATTTAGATGCTGCAGGGTCATGACACAAGCAGAGCCCAAGAACTGCATAGAGATGTTATAGTTAGGGTGGCGGGATGAATGAGAACTTCCTTCTGGTTTTAACAGGATAAAGCACCCAGAATCAGCAAGAGGCTTTATTAATAAGCACTGGCTTAACCAAGATTACTCCTTTCCTTGTTTCACAAAGATGCTCCCAGACACAGAGGCAGTTGGTGATACAGCAGGTGCCTGATAGGTGTTAGAGATGTTCGCTTATACCACCACTTACGCTAACACGAAGACAACAGACAAGTGCTTTAACCCGCTGCAATTTTAGCTCTTCATGTTTCCCATAGCACAGCGCATGTTTATGCTCTGACACTGCTGAAGCTTCAAAATTGATTTTAAAAACACAACAACTTATAACTGCAGCCAGTAGGGGTCATAACATTATTATCTATTCACACGGTTCTGCAATCACTTCCATTTCCTTCTCCCTGAACTGGGAGAGGAAAGGTATCGCATTCCCAGTAGACAGGATAAAAAGAAGCAACCTTTATTCTGTTCATGGATAGCAGCATGGCCGAGTACTTCTCACACAGCAGGCAGCACAGCTCAGACCACTGCACGTGTTGCTGTAAACTACGCAACTGTCTAGGGCCACCACAAGAAATTAATGCAGCTAATCAACCTCATTTTAGCGATCAGAGGAGAACATGAAGTCTCCTTGTTCCTCACTGCCGCCCCTTGCGCACTGCACATGCTGAGAATCGCTTCTGTTGCTTAGAATGATGCATCTGCTTGACGATTCAGCAACAGGGCCATTTGCTGGGCTGACAGCTCAGCTCAGTCGCTTTTCACTTATGAGAAGGAAAATTAAATAGATAACTTATCTCCCTGACTACTCCTGTAGGGACAGCTGGAACTGGTTTCTAAGCACAATGCCAGCAAATGCTTCACAGTATTTTCTAATGTAGATGGGACACATTACGAGTTGAACTACGGCAACGTATGGATTGCATCATTTCAAGGGAATTAAATATTTATCAACTGCCAGAGACACTGGTGCTGCGATACAGTAAGGGAGCTGGAACACTAAGGCATTTAGCTCCTTTAACTATGGGCAGAATCTGGAGGGGAAAGCTGCTTAAGCTAATCTTTCACTTGAAGACATCCAAACATAGGAGATCATCCAAAACCACACAGGTTTTCAAGTTCTGTCTTTGCTCACATTTTCCTATGGAATAAAACTTTCTGAAACAGACTACAACATTGTGAGAGAGAGAGAGCGAGAGTGCGAGCGAGAGAGACCGCGAGACTACAGGAACATAAACATCCAGCAACAAGAGCTCAACTAAGTACTGTAGGGCCATTTTTAATGCTTTAACAATAGAGCTTTTAACCCTGGAGCTCCCCTTAGCCAGGCAAAGGCTGCAGAGCCTAGCGGCACTGGTTCTAGCTCAGACAGGACACACTGCCCTGCTCTGCTGTGCTCTGCACTTTATTTGTTAGCGATGCGAATGGAGTTTGGATCTAATAACGAGCAGCGGGACAAAGGTCAGCCGCGCACCAAAACGGACCGGGCTGAGCTCTCCGGCACGGTGCATCAGTACAAACCCCCAAGTTTGGGGGGCAGATGCTGCCTTCTCAGCTCTCCGGACCTTCTACGCCCTCTACCCGCCGACAACAGCCCGCTCCTTTCCAGAACGGTCGGAGCCGCCGCTCCAAGGCTCCACATACATTTATCCACATCCCCAACTACCGGCTAGTTGGAATCTCCTTACAGCGCCATGTTTTCCCTCAACTTGGGGGGGAAAAGGCAGCTGCAAGTACGAGACCAAATGAGGCTACGCATTCGCCTTCGGGCTGTTGCTAAATTCGAAAGTACAAACAATAAACCTCGAGGACTCAGAGAGTCGAAAAATAGGATGGAGAGGGGGGCCAGCTCCTCTCGCTCTTCACAGCGATTCACCTCTCACAAACAGCCGACAGGAAGCAGAAGGGGCTCTGAGAGCAGTGCTGCCGGGGGGATTTCTCTCTGCCCCTGGATGCTCCAGCCTGGAAAAAGCCATCTCTTAGCATCATCTACCGAGCTGGGCAGGCAGGGCGATACTAAGTGAGAGGAAGCCTTTACAAGAGATGATCAGTCTTTGTGTTTCCTTACAGAGGAGGGAATCCGGAACAGGCTCCGAGTGTAAGACTGCCCTGGCCGACCTCCATCTGCCAGACCTTTCCCGAGCCCTTTATTTAGGGATTCTGCTTGGGCACCGGCAGTTGGCATAAGCTAGTAGCGAACACTGCTTTGGAAAGTGAGAAGTAGAAGAGCCTGGAAGTTCATCCTAAACAAATTAAGGGTAAAACTTTTCAGTAGACTGGTTTTAGGCAGGAAGGGTTCAAAGACCCACTCGCAGATGGGGACCAGAGAGGGCAGAAGAGCACCGGCGCCTAGCGGGTTCCCCCCACCCCAGGACATGGATGGAGGAAGGGATGAAGGGGTGGGATGGATGAATGATGTCCCGCTACCTCTCACCTTCGCAGACGCCCACTTCGTACTCGGTGATGGAGTCTCCGTTGAGCGGCGGTCGGATAACACACCGCAAGCCCCGGTCGCAAGCTCCGTGCAGCCCGTAGACTCCCCCGCAGCTCTCGTTGCGCTGCCGAGCGCACATGAAGCAGCAACTGCAGATGCCCAGCACGATGCTGCCGGGGCAGCCCTTGGGTTCTTCGCACTTGGACTCGTCGCAGGGTAAGCAGACCAGCGCCCGCGTCCCCGACTCGCCCAGCAGCAGGGCCAGCAGGAACAGCCACCCC
>VZRI01004353.1:202-18151 GCA_013397515.1 Upupa epops | reverse complement strand
GCGGGGGCGGAGATGGTGCTGCGCTGTCACCCCGCTTTGACGGCAGCGGGTCCCGGGCCGCCCGGCAGTGTCAAGCGGAGGTGCCGCGTTGTTACCCCGCCCCGGACCGCTGGCGCTCGGGCAAGCTGCGCCGCTGGGCACCGGCCGGGATCCCCGTCGAGCGGCGCTGGGCCCGGGCGGCGCAGGGAGGGCCAGGGCTGGAGCCGCCTGTTCCTGGCCGGGTCGAGGAGCAGCCGAAGCGAACAAAACGAAGAGCAAACGCTTCCTTGTCCGTGCTAGGGGACTGCGGGCGGCAGAGCCGGTGGGCAAACGGCAGGTCGATGCCTTCCCGAGGGCAGCCCCTGGGTACAAGGGATCTGCTGCAGCCCAGTCATGCCCTGCCCGGGGTGCGAAGGCGGCTCCGCTGTCACAAACGCCTGCATCTGCAGCTGCCGAGGGAAGGAAGGAAGTTCCTCGGCAGGTGGGTGGTGGCAGCTGGCCGGTGGGAAGCCTGAAGCGCCTTGCATTGCCCGTACTGCTGTGGGCAACTTGAGGAGAGGCTCTGTAAACTTACATCCAGGCTACTCCAGAGTGGCCAGGTAGGGCTGCTTCTGCAGGTTCTCCTATCCCACCTGCTTGTCCCCCTTCAGCAGAAGCAGCTGGAAAGGAGCTACTGTGTAAGAGTAACTGTGGCTTCTGGAAGGCAAAGGAAAAGTTGTTTACCAGTAACAGCAGAAACTCCAGCATGAAGCATTGTCAGCAATACTGTTGCTTTTCAGTGTGCTTTAAAAAGCACCGCGAAGCTCAGTTACTCACTCCATCCCCAACACCTACTGGTAGCAAAGGCCCACTACTAGCCCAGGCCCACTGCTTATAGGAGAAGTACAACCATGTAAAGTGGTGCTGAGAAAATGAGGCCTTTCTGTTATTTGTCTCAAGGAAAGCACTTCCTGGATTTGGCTGTTACTAAAAATCATGTCTTGGTTATTGCAGCAGAACAGCTGACTCTGTTTTCTGCCCCTTTCAGATGGTAGAAGATGGTGTTTCACAAGGTACAGCTGTTTATAGTTTGCAAGGCATTTGTCAGTTTTTCAGTGAAGCATCCCTGCTATGACAAAGCTCTATCAGCACACATCCACCCCGGGGTTTAGGGCCATTCCGCTGACCTGTCTGAACAACAAGTGGCCAGTGTGGAGCCAGCCATCTACTGGGCATCAGCATTTGAACTGGTGTGGCAACACACCGTTTAATAGATCTGGAAAGTAAACGACAAGCTGGCCTCGTTAAAGGTACTGTGTTTTGGTGTAACCCCCCCAACACCTACACTCAGAACAACGCTGAGTATTCCCATGTTCTGGAAAGCAGTGAATCAGGAAAGCGCCCTGAAGGCCATACTGGATAAGCGCTCAACTGCTCAGTGTTACAGTGCTGCTGATGCTCCTGGGTGAAGCAACAAACCTCTGAACAAGTTGTGTTCTGTTTTCTTGCAGTTGTAGGTGCTTCCCTTGGCCTTAGCCGTCTGGGGTCAGTTTGCCACAGCACCTGCAGGGGTCACAGGCCTTTTGAAGTACCAGAAGTTTCCACCAAAAAAAACCCCCACCATGATTTGGATGAGAGCAGTTTGATGAAAGATGAGAGAGAAACATCAGTGTTTCCTATGAACTGGAAATGCTGCCTTCTGGTCATGTCTGTTGCTGGCGAGGCGCATGAAGGGGTTTGCTTTCTGTGTATAGTGCTGCTGAGATTGTTTTTTGAATGAGGCATACAGATCCCGAGGCTGTGTTTTTAAATGGCTCTTCACAAGGCCCAGATTGTGCAAAGCGGAATCACAAGAGCAATTTCAGTGCTCGAGAGGATGCCTCGCAATACCATGCATGACCGGAGCTTTGAATTCAATAAACTTAGTTTATCAAAAGATGAAAAGTGAACTGATTGCGGTGAATTAATCCCTTCGTGTGGAAAAAAAGAACTGCCCCATGAAAAATATGTAGGTATTTTTCCAGGACTTGTGAACATAGCCAGCATGGAAATCCCAGACATGTTGGATTGCATGCACAGGCGGTTGAGTATTTCCCAGACGTGCCAGACCTACCAGTCATGTACTGTACTGATGTGCAGTATACTCAATGCACAAAGAATTCACTGGACCTACTATGCCTTTTTGCCTGTGTGGGAATGAACAAAGAAGCACTAGAAGCAGTACAAAAACAGATTAAGAGGAAAGATATGGACAGCTTAGATAAGAATGTTGCAGGGCCCTGAGAAAAAGAGAGCAAACTTTTGAGACAACTGCCAAATGAGAGAGGCTTTGGCTGCGAGCGCGATGAGTGCCCTGCCTCGCAGTGTTTACCCAGCAAGAGCTACGTTTTAGAAAGCAAAATGCAGAAGTATTTATGCTGTAAGGATCAAAATTTGGGCTTCTTGTCTCCTTCTGCTTTGCCCTTAGGAGTGGTGAACTGCTTGTCTGTATGTTTGTGACTCCCTTTTCTGGCCCCAGGAATCTAAACACTTAATTGCGCAGTAGCACAGACCGAACAGGAAAGGTAGAGAATGCTCCTGTCCAAAAGCTGTGAGTGCCTGGGGACAGTGAAACACTCTTTGCAAACGAGCAAAGCTGACTACTCCATGACTTTACAGGGAAAGTGAACCCCTGCTTTACCCAGCAAGAAGCAGTGCAGGATTCTTAGCAATCTCTCGTTCTTGCTGCTTCTTGATTTATGAAGGGGTCTAGCATTCCGAATAGCTTAGGAGGAAGTAGATTCAGCTAGTGAACCAAAACCCAGCTCAATATCCCCTAGAAACAGGTATTTAGCAGTATTTACTAACAACTGTGGGAGGAAGAAAAGCACTCTGATAAACAGGCTGTAGCAGCTGAAATTTCCTGGGCTTGTTTTCCTGTAATGTGTTAGTGTTGTATCGAAGCCAAGTCTAGGCTGCATGAAGCTGCAGCAGTGAGCAAGTGGAGCTGTATCACTTCTTCCTTGGTGATTGTGTAATGTAAAGCTTTTACGAACTACACAGGTGAGAAAACTACTCTCTTCACTATTTCCACAGGGCTGTACTTGTGCTCCTTTTTACTGGGAAATCTTCCTGTGTGAAAAATGGCTCAGCTTAAATCTCCTGATAAATCCTGTATTCAAATATAACACACTAATGAAAATAAAAACTACTTCCACCCCCCAACTAATTAGAGGATCAATATGTCTTCATTTGAATTCAGAAGTTTGTTTCTCCTATGCTGATATACTGGTAACTACTTAACTCTGAATTACTGTCTCCAGAGGAGAGCAACTCAAATGATCAGAGGGCTGGAGCACCTCCCCTATGAGAACAGGCTGAGGAAGTTGGGGTTGTTCAGCCTGGGGAAGAGGAGGCTCCCAGCTGATCTTCTAGCAGCTTTCCAAGATCTGATGGGGGCTACAATAAAGCTGGGGTAGGGCTTTTGACACAGGTGCTTAGTGAGAAGACAAGGGGAAAGGGTTACAGACTCGAAGAGGGGAGATTGAGGTTGGAGATGAGGAAACAATTCTTTGCTGCTAGGGTGCTGAGATGCTGGAACAGGGTGCCCAAGGCAGTTGTGGCTGCCCCATCCCTGGGTTCAAGGCCAGGCTGGCTGGGGCCCTGAGTAACCTGCTCTGGTGAAGGTGTCCCTGCCTGTGCAGGGTGGTTGGAACTGGATGATCTGGCAGGTCCCTTCCAACCCTGGCCATGCAGTGGTTCTATGATTTCACTTCACAGAGGAGCAATGGGACAGCAGTGTGGTTGCAGCTCACGGATCTGTGCTGATGACAGCAGCTCCAGTACATTTACAGCTTACAATTATTCCTTGATAAGCACTGGGCATCCACATCTGTTGACCTGCATGACTAACAGAGAACTCCATCCGCACGTCTAGTGACAAGACTTGGCAGCAGATCGGTCTGAAGAAGTTTCCCCACTGTTTTTACTTGATTTCATTTACACATACCTGTATCAAGACAAGTGTTTCCTTAAGGAGTTTTCTGTGTTTGAGCAGTTTAAGCCAGCTTTCAGAAGTTGGCTCTTCTGCAGGGGGCTTGGAAGTAGATGATCTTTAAGGTCCCTTCTAACCCTGGCCATTCTAGGAACATTCGGTTCTTTTAATACCAACGTGATGCTCTTTTTCAAGCAAACATCTCATCCTTTTTCTGTGCCTCATTGGAGCTCTGTAGCACATTAAATTCATCTTTTAATCTTCTTTACACTCTTTTGACATCAACTCTTTTGTAAACCCATTATTTCATACTATATACAAATGTAGATAATTGGAGTCATCATAGTGTCACAGAATGGCACAGAATGGCTCAGGTTGGCTCAGAGATCACTGAATCCAACCTCCCTGCCATGGGAAGGGTTGCCTCCTGCCTAGACCAGATGGCTCCCAGCCTCAGCCAACCTGGCCTTGAGCATCTCCAGGAAGGAGGTACCCACAGCCTCTCTGGGTAACCTATTCCAGAGTCTCGCCACCCTCGTACTGAAGGATTTCTTCTCAACTTCCAGTATAAACCTATTCCATTTATGTAATGTATATTATATAACCATACAATCATCGGGGATTGGAAGGGACCTTGAAAGATCATCAGAGCCTTTTAGCCAGCCTGCACTTTAATAGGTCGCCAGCTTGATTTGGGAACACTTCGATCTGAATGTCGCAACAACTGTGGTGAAGATTGCCGTGTGTCTTGGAAATGTAACTTTGGGATCTAATTATCTTCTCATGGGCACTANCACCTCCAGGGATGGGGCCCCAACCACCAACCTAGGCAACCCAGTCCAGACTCTCCTCACTCTCATGGTGAAGAGCTTCCTCCTCACATCGAGTCTAAATGTCCCCATCTCCAGCTCTGCTCCATTCCCCCTAGTCCTGTCACTACCTGAGATCCTAAAAAGCCCCTCCCCAGTTTTTTGCAGCCCCCTTCAGATCCTGTGTGCTATGTATTTACATACTATATATATTTATAATATACATCAAATATGAATTTATCTGAATAAAGAGAGATAGTTTTACTCATAAAGTGATGATATTATCCAAACGAGAACAATACCTACTCCCAGAAAGAAAGATCAAGATGAAACCTGTCACTACTGCAAGCAATGCTGAATCAGTATAAGCCACACGAGGATAGCTTCACAGAGACACCATGGGCTTCCTACGTTAGCAGCTGCAAGGTGTTTCAGAGCTCTTCAGTGGAAAATGGTGGCATTTCGGGAAAGGGATGGGAATTGATTGTAAGAGAAGCAGTCTTTTCAAGTATTGTTTTGAACCAGTTCATAATAAATAATACCCCAGCAGGTAGTCTCTGCTGGATTGGGGTTTTTTCAGCTTAAAAGCTTTTTTTTTTAGTCGAATCCCTAGCTTGAGACAGCTGAGTAGTTCAAAATTTAAGTCCAGAACAACTGACAGGCAGAGCTGTGCGTAGCTTTTTCCTAACACAGCTTTCATCACTCACATGGAACATACAAGTGAAAGGACTTGGGTTTTAAAAGGTCCCAGAGCAACCACATAAGCAATTTTAAAATGCACACGCATGACTCATGTACTTGACGTGCTTTTAGGCAAATTCAGAGGCTACACGTTACTGACACGTGTCACCACACCTGACTATTTACAGGTGCAGCCCTGGCCATTGCACTTCAGTTGCTGGAATAGTTGTGCTTTCCACATAATTAGTAAATGTGCTGATGAAACCAAGTTGGAGGGGAGTGTCAATCAGCTGGAGGGGAGGAGGATGCTGCTGTAGAGAGATCTGGACAGGCTGGGTCAATGGGCTGAGGCCAACGGGATGAGGTTCAACAAGGCCAAGTGCAGGGTCCTACCCTTTGGCTACAATAACCCCCTGCAGCTACAGACTGGGGGATGAGTGGCTGGAGAGCAGCCTGGCAGAGAGAGACCTGGCAGTACTGGATGACAACCGACTGAACAGGAGCCAGCAGGGTGCCCAGATGGCATGAAAGGCCAATGGCTTGTACAAGAAATAGTGTGGCCAGCAGGACAAGGGGCATCATTCTCCCCCTGTACTGGGCACTGGTGAGGCCTCACATTGAAACAGGGGGCAGCTGTGGGACCCTCACTTCATGAAATGGATTGAGTGGCTGGAGTGTGTCTAGAAGAGCAACGAGGCTGTGGAAGGGACTGGGGGGAAGGGAGCTGGGGTTGTTCAGCATGGAGGAGACTCAGGGTGGACCTTCTCCCTCTCTACAATTCTCTGAAAGGAGTTTGCAGTCAGGTCTTCTCCCAGGCAACTAGCACCATGGTGAGAGGGCAGGGCCTGAAGCTGAGCCAGGGGAGGGTTAGGTTGGATGTTAGGAAGCCCTTCCTCATGGAAAGAGTGATCAGACACTGGAATGGACTGCCCAGGGCAGTGGGGGAGTCCCTGTGTCTGGAGATGTTTAAGGACAGAGTGGCTACAGCCCTTAGTGCCCTGGTCTGGTCGGTGTGGTGATGTTAGGTCCTAGGCTGGGCTGGATGAGTTCAGATGTCTTTTCCAGCCTCAATAACCCTGTGATTCCTCTGTGAGAATGATTGTTATTTCTTTAAAATCAGAACATTTCGTAATATCTTAAGCATGGTTAGGTTAAAGAAGCAGGCAGGCAATGCCTATTTAAGGCTATCTACCAGGAGCATGTCAGGAGATAGGACTCCTGTGTCTAGAAATGTAATTTTGTATTGAAATTCACTGCACTCAAGGTCAAGTCGGTTTTCGCTTCTGTGACATGAAGAAAACATTTTTAACAAGCACACCTGAGCAAGAAAAGACAAATTGCTATCGGTTTACAGAAAGTCTTTTACACTGGTACGGCTCATTCCAGTGATTATGTGCAATTTTATTACAGAAAATCTGGCCTCTGAAACAGTAGGTGGATTAGATCAGCATCTACAGTCCTCTTTGTACTGTTGCATGCTGATAAGATTTTAAATGTTAAAATATCCAACTGAAAAAAAAACCTGTTTACTTCCCTGCAATCTGCTGTGTCTCAATAACTGCAGTAATAAAACAGATGAAAGCAGGATGAGGGATCCATAGGATGCGGTCTGAAATTTGTCATAGCTGGTTTCCTAGCTTACTGTGTCCAAGCACATGGAGTTCTAGGTCAGGTACTTTCTCTTCTGAGTATGGTTTTGCATTCTTGAAAGAAAAGCATGAGAGGCTGAAGTTGAAGGTTAAAGACTAAGCTGGCAGGTAACAAGGTAAGTCAGGCTCTATCTGTAAGATTCTATTTCACTTCAAGCTCATCCAAACTTGACTGAGCTTCAAACTCTTCAAATAAATCAGTCAGAGAGAGGCAAAATGGCTTGTTCTCTAGTTTCTAGCTAAATAAGTTACTAAAGTGAGGCTAACGGAGCATCGGAACTGGCTGCCCCAGGGGTAGGAGTGGAGTCTCCTTCTCTGGAGACGTTCCAGACCCGCTTGGATGTGTTCCTGTGCGACCTGGTCTGTGGCAGAGGGATTGAACCGGATGATCTCTCAAGGTCCCTTCTGATCTCTAATGATTCTATGATTCTAAAGGTTGTCTGATTAGAAACATCAGCCTTACTCAGAGACTACTGTAAAAAGGTTCTGTAACAACAACATTGGCAATGACGATATTTTCCGTGAGGTTCACACCTGTATTCCACCTCCAAGCATATCCTTTGCATTTGAGAAAGTCTACTTCATCACATACATTCTTGTGTGTGGCTAATCAAGTCTGATAATCAAGATTAACACAGAAAGGGTAAAAGATCCCATCTGAAAGCCCAACCCTACTCCAAACGGACATGAAATACAAGATGAATGCAAGGTGGTCTTTGGGATCACACCGAGAGAGAGCATGATAGAATCATTTAGGTTGGAAAAGATCGTCAAGATCATTGCATCCAACCATTAACCTGACTTTACCAAGTCCACTGCTAAACCATGTTCTCACGCTCCGTATCTACAGTCCTTCCAAACACATCTAGGGGTGGTGACTTAACCACCTACCTGGGCAAACTGTTCCAATACTTAATGACCCTGCTGCAATGGCAAGGACAATAGAGTGATGATACCAGCGACTGTGGAGAGTGAAAATCCAGGCAGCTGTAGCGGTGTTCTGCAAAGACAGAGCAGAGTCCTCTGCTCACAGAAAAAATCACTGGAAAATTTAAATCAAGAAAAATAAGAGACTAAGTAAAAAAAGGCTTACATTTTTCTTTCTTTTTTTCCTTCCTACTGTCTACACGCGGCTGTTGAAGTAAGCTGTAAGACACCACAGCCCCGACAGTCCACACAGAAACAAAAATATAAACCCCAACTTGAAGTTTTCAATGATTTATGAAAGTTTGCTAATGATCCAGCACGGCAGGAGCATTGTCTACATGTAGCCCAAATCTCGGTGTTAGGAAAGTGGGGGTTTTATTTTGTGGGTTTAGGTTAATTTGTATTAATTGGATAAGCCAGGGCAGATTTGTCATCGGTACCCCTAGCTTCAGTCTGGTTGATTAGAGAAACATCTAATAAAGAGAAAAATGTGTGAGTGCAGAAGAGGAATCAAAGTCACTTTGATTTCCATCCCCACTGCCCCCACCCCCCAGACTTTTATAAATAGGCAAAGAAAAGTGAAAACTATCAGAAGGCCTAGTTCCTGGACATGGATTATTCTCTCTGCACCAATTAGTCTTTTGACATCACTATAAATAATTCAAATAGACATCTTACTTTTGATTCCATGCTTTGTCTTCTTGCTAATGATATGTAATTTTTAATTAGAGAGTTTTAAAGCGACAAAAAGAGTACGAGAGTACTGGTTTCACTGTGACTGTGTGAGGAACACACTTCTAATAGAAAAAGCTACACCTGACCTACCTCTCAAATTCACCAAAACTATCTTTTCTCTACAAGAACTAGATGCACAGAAATAGAGGACTGCAGTGCCTATTGAAGCCACTAGAAGTACTCTAATTAATTGCCCCAAGTTATAGCTAATAATTACTTCTGTGAAATATATTGATCTCTAATCAGCTGCGACTCTGATTTCTCATTTCTTCTGAACTTTGATGTAAGGAGCTTGGCTTTCTCTAGGCACAGAAGCAGTGTGCGAGATGTCCTGTTTACTTGCGTTTGAAATCTAAGTGGAGTCAGGATTTGTGAACATGTATCTTAATAATTCAGCTGGACTGTAACCATGACAATAGCATCCTTAGAATAAATAGGACACGCGAGTGCTTACCCAGGAAGAGTCAACACTTGGAATAGTATCAGGATATTTGCTATGTATCCTATAGATAGCCTATATATCAGGACATCTAGTTCTCTGACGTGAACTAGACATTACATAAATAACTAATGAAATAAATGAACTAACTGGATAATTAACATGTTTCTTAAATTAGAAGTTGTTAGAAGTTACATTTTTTATTTGTTCTTCTTTCACAGAATCACAGACCTCTAAGATCATCCAGTCCAACCAGCAACCCAACCCCACCCTGCCCACTAAACCCTGTTCCCCAGGGCCACATCTACATGATTTTTTAACTACTGCAGGGATGGCGAGTCCACCATTTCCTGGACGGCCTGCTCCAACCCCTGACCACTCTGTCAGGGAAGGCATTTGTCCTAATGCCCACTCTAACCCTCCACTGACACAACTTGAGGCTATCTCCTCTTGTTCTGTCTTGTTCTGAACTCAGTGTTGGACACAACAAGGAGGAATGTGAACAGGTAAGGATAATGGGGAAGACCAAGGAGGCTGGTATCTTGGTGGGAGTCTGCTACACACCATCTGACCAGGATAAAGACACTGATAAGACATTCCTTCTAACAACTTGGAGATGTCTCGTTCACTAGCCCTTGTTCTTGTGGCGGACTTCAGCTGACTAGATGTTTGCTGGAAGTTCAACATAGNCCACTCTAACCCTCCACTGACACAACTTGAGGCTATCTCCTCTTGTTCTGTCTTGTTCTGAACTCAGTGTTGGACACAACAAGGAGGAATGCATACAGGTAAGGATAATGGGGAAGACCAAGGAGGCTGGTATCTTGGTGGGAGTCTGCTACACACCATCTGACCAGGATAAAGACACTGATAAGACATTCCTTCTAACAACTTGGAGATGTCTCGTTCACTAGCCCTTGTTCTTGTGGCGGACTTCAGCTGACTAGATGTTTGCTGGAAGTTCAACATAGTAGAAAGGGGGTAGTCCAGGAGGCTTCTGGAATGTGTGGATGACAACTTCCCGTGATTCTATCACTAGTGACTTGGGAAAAGAGACCATCCCACACCTCTCTACAACCTCCTCTCTAGTACCCTCAGCCTCCTTTTCTCCAGACTAAACATCCCCAGTCCCCTCAGCCACTCCTCATCAGACCTGCCCTCCAGGCCCTTCCTCAGCATTGTTCCCCTTCTCTGGACACACTCCAGCACCACAACACTCTAAGTGAGGCTCTAAGGGGTTTTTTTCTGGTGTGTGTGTGTGTGAGGGTGTGCCTTTTCTCCCCAGTTTGAGCCAGTTGGTTCTGTGCCAACAAGTTCCTAAGTGCTTTTCTTAAACACTCCCTTTGCATTTAGTACTTCAGCTAGAAGTTCTTCTTCAAAATACAGTCAGGGTATCCAACCAACAACAGTGAAGCCTTACTCAATACAGACAAGATCTTAGATGCAAAGAAGCATTCTCTGTAAAGCAGTGGAAACTTAGGCTTTTACAGGAGCTATGTGCAAGCTGTCTTTGGAACCATAGGACTTGCAGGACTATTCTGCCTGTGGCCTCTTCAACATTCTTTAGCATGCTGGCTTGAATTGCTCTCTTCTTCTCTTTCTCCTTCTCTTTCCCCCTTCTCCTCCTTCTCTTCCTTCCCCTTCCTCTTGCCCTCCTTCTTCTTCTCCATCCTTCTCTTCCTTCTCCTCTTTCTCCTCCTTCTTCCCTGTCTACTTTTTTCTTTCTTTCTCTCTTTTCCTAAACGTGTTCTGAAGTGGTTTGTAGCAGACAAGTTGAAAAGCACATTTATGGATTTATATTGCACCTAGGTAAAAAACCCTCTGTAAAACACTTCTCTATTTTGAAAATACAGGAGAGCTCACTTCTTGCTTGAATCGTTACTCTATTCTAGTGAGACCCCACCTCGCATACTGCATCTGGTTCTGGTGTCCCCAGTACAGGAAGAACATAAAGCTTTTGGAGTGAGTCCACAGGAGGCCACAAAGATGATCCAAGGGCTGGAGCATCTTTGCTGTGAGGACAGGCTGAGGGAGATGGGGTTGTTCAGCCTAGGGAAGAGAATACTGCAGAAGGAGCTTACAGCTGCCTTCCAGTGCCTGAAGGGAACCTACAGGAAGGCCGCAGAGGGACTTTTCCCAAGGGAATGTAGTGATATTACAAGGGGAAATGATTTGAAACTGAAGGGGAGGAGGTTCATGCTAGATCTCAGGCAGAAGTTCTTCAGTGCCAGGTTGGACAGACTCTGGAATGGACTGCCACCTGCCTAGATGTGTTCAAGTCTAGGCTGGATGAGGCTTTGAGCAACTAAATCTGGTTGAGAGGCATCACTGCCCATGGCAGGGAGATTGGAGTAGATGAGCTCTGAGGTCCCTTCCAACCTGAGCCAGTGTGTCATTCTGATTCCCCCAAAGGTTCTGGGAATTATCTGCAGCACTGTCTTTGTCTCTTACCACAGCATAAATTTTGTAGGGCAACAGAGTTCCTCTCACACCTTCATATCTTTGAAATTGATTTCCTTTTCAGTTTTGACAAATGATGTTTTGTTAGCCTCGGGAGGCACAGAGAAAAGCATTTATTTACGTGAACTATTTTGGATGCTGCACTTTCCATCTTTCCATCTAGAGATGGAAACCTAGTCCAGACTCAAAATGCAGTCTGCAAATTGCAAGGTTTTCACTATGCTCTCATAAAGAAAAGTGCAACCTTTGTAGAGAAACTGAAGTAATAAACAAAGGAAGCACTAATAAAGGAAGAAAGCACATTAGGGGTGGAAGATGCAGTCTGATAAACATCATGCTCTGCCACTGAATGCATAAGACACAGAAAAATAGAGAAGGAATATTGCCCCTCATTGGTGAAAACAGTAGGGAACGGTCTAAGTCCTCTTATGACTTGAATTTACCTGCCTCTCATCAGTGAGCAGAAGCATATTGTGTCTCAGGAAAACAGACACTTGACGGCATGCATTACAATTCAGCATTAATTAAAGGGATTTGTTTAAATACTGCTTTTTTTGTTGTTTTTGTAGGGAAGTCAATTCTGTAATAGATAGTCAAATGATCCGTGTTCTTAGAAACAGAAGCTTATGTTCTCAGCAGATGCCGTTTGTAATTTGTCTCTTCACTTGATACAACATCAAACAGCAAAAAATGCCTCAATAACTTTCTTCTAAGATATGAAAGGTATGACAGCAGTGATAATCCCGTGTCTCGGTGACCATTCACCTGCATCAGCCAGCAGCGGATGGAAATCTAAAGGATAATGAGACAACTTTCAAACTCCCAGAAATGCAGATGAGGAAGTGGAACATCTTTGTTATCTATCCAAACCTGCGCTACGCTATCACGTGGATCCAAAACAAGGCAGACAATTGTTGTGAAGTTCAGCCAGAACACAGAAAATGAATTATTCAACACAATCTGAATGAGTTTTCCTTTGAAGGGCGACGCTTCTGTACAAAGAACCTTGCTTGGGAGGCAGACTCTGAAGGGGTTTGTTGTGGGGGTTATTTTTTTCTGTTTGTTTATTTTTGGGGTTGGATTGGGTGTGGGGTTTTTTTTTGGTTCAGCTGTCAAAACACTTACAAGACAATCTGGCTAGATGAGTATTTTTATCTCTTGACACCAAGGTTGTTCTGATAATTTTTCTTGCTAAATTGTCTGCAGATAAATCTGTTCCAAGTTACTCAGAGACACGGCTAACTAATGTGTTCCGATTTTGTTGGTAACCTGGACCAGTTTCTCTGCTGTCATCTCTTGTCACAAGCTAGGTCTCCTCTGCAGCAGCCTTCTCTTTTTATGACACACATTGGGTAAAACAAAATGTAATGAAACTTCTTCCACAGCAGTGAGCGTCATGTTGTCCCCTTTAGTTTGTTACAGGACACAGTGATTTCCTTAAAGAAACAACCTTTTTCACAATTACTGCCAGACAAGAAAAGTAAGGTAGGAGTCCCCTTATAAATGTCTTAAACACTGCTGCCACAAACTTTCATCCTTCTCCCTGAAGTCCTTTCTTCCCAACCAATTAGGTCTCAAGTGAAAATCAGCAATCGGATGATATGTTTCTTCTGGAAGACCTTTAGAGAGTTATAGAGAGGGAGAAGGCACCCCCGAGTCTCCTCCAAGCTAAACACCCCCAGCTCTCTCAGGCTCTCATCAGCCTTTCGCTCCAGTCCCTTCACCAGCTTCATTGCTCCTCTGGACCCACTCCAACCCCTCTGTCTCTTTCTTGAAGTGATGGGCCCAGAACTGCCCCCAGTACTCGAGAGGAGGCCTCACCAGTGCCCAGTACAGGGGGAGAATTATGTCCCTAGTCCTGCTGGCCACACTAGTGCTGATCCAAGCCAGGATGCCATGGCCTTTCATGCCACCTGGGCACCCTGCTGGCTCGTGTTCAACCGGTTGTCAACTAGTAGTGCCAGCTCCCTCTCTCCCAGGCTGCTTTCCAGCCACTTATCCCCCAGCCTGTAGTTGCAGGGGAATACTGTGGCCACAGTGTAAGACCTTGCACTTGGCCTTGAACTGTGGTTTATAATTTCTGCTTCTGAGGAAGGAGATCTGTTCTAGAGATACTAATTCAAATCAACTACACTGAAACAGACTGTTTGTTTCAAATTGGCAGTAGCATCTCCACAGACATAAAAGATCTCTCATCGATCCCCCACCTCTGCAGAAGAAACAGAATTGCAACTGTCTGCTGTGGTCTGCTTTTTTCACCACAGAGCTGCCATTTCACCCTGGCCTCGGTCCCTTCGAGCACCAGAGTTTACACTGTCAATTAATGGAAACAGGTTTGGATCTTAAGATTCCTGTCTCCTGTGAATTTAGACTGCAATCGTTTCACAGGCAAGTGAATCCTAGATTCATTCAGAGACTAAGACGTACAGTAGCAGAGAAATCCAATCTACAAATCTCTGAAGTGCTCTGGCTACTCAAGGCACTTCAGTTCTGTGTTCAGAAGTCCATGGAAGAGCCGACATCCCATTTCATTTGAACAAGAGGCATGCGAGACTTTCAGGAATAGGGGAGAGGAGGGCTAGCTTACATACATGGCCTGCAATTCATTTGGGATCCAGCCAGGGCACATTCTTGGACTGGAAACTATTCCTGTAACTACAGCTTATGCTCAGAGCTCTTTCTTTTTTCCATTGAACGAGTACTTGATGAGCACCAGTATGTCCTGATACAGAGATCACCAGCTTCATGTAAGCTTAAGCAGTCCAAACCGTTTATAGTAGCGAAACCCTGTAACTCCCAAATTCTACAGATGGAAAATCTGTTTCCTTTTCAGGAACTTTCCTCCTAGATTTGAATCTCTTTCATAGGACTGAGGATTTTCCATGAACAGAAGCAGAACAAGAACAAAGATCCCTAGGTCTACCCATGCAAGTTCTTAGCTGACATGAGCTTTGCCCTAAACCACCTACATTCCAATGACCTTCTGATTTATACTTTCAGGGAAGCAGAAACAAAAGGAGAAGAGCTCAATAGCTCAGTTCTTTGGGCAATGAGGATCCAAAATGCAAACTGAAAACAAATTACGTGCGATTGCTCCTAGATCATGATGAATCCTGTGAGAGTCCCTTGGATTGAGCCCCCTGCTCCTTCTGCGGGAACACAACCCCTCTTTTCTCCCTACAAGAACAATACAGCAGAAACTCGACCAGGAGCTTACCGTGGAATTTCCATCTCCCCGTGCAGGCTTTTCCTGTACAGGACCAATCTGGACAGTAAATGATTTCTTAGCTGAGCTTTAATGTAGGTTCAAAAGTGTATGAATGCTCTCGTGGGTGGAACAGTAGGCTACTGGAGGATACGAAATATTTCCTCAATGGAGGCATTTACCAAAGTGTCTGTAGGACTTCCACGAATCCACAAAAGCCAAGTCTTCTGAAAACTTTCACGTTAATTTATATAGATGTTTTAAAAAAGGAGTCATGGAATTCCATACCTCATGTACATTCATTTTCCATCCAGCAGCGTAACTCTGGCCATTTGGTACTGTGAAAAACACCTCTGTAAGCAGAGTGTGAGTGAAAAAGAGCTCGCAAATGGAAAGTTTCATTTCCAAAATATAATAAAGTTGCAGGACTAGTGAAGGAAGCGAACATTACTTGCGTTTATGGCACACTCTTTTATGGCTTTATGAATAGGAGTTTATGTTTTCCGTTTATGCTGCAGTTTGTATGGATGAAAACTACCACGGCATTTAAAAGGGGACTGAAATGATTCTTCTGCTTCTGCTTTTGACTCTGCCACAGAATAAATGACGGTTTAATGTCGCTATTAGAAATGCTTGTGATGGATAATGCCATGCATGGGTCTGCTTAGAATTCCACAGAATCACAGAGCTATTGAGGCTGGGAAACACCTCCGAGATCATCAAGCGCACCCTAGACCATGGCAGTACTGCCAGGTCCCTCCCTGCCAGGCTGCTCTTCAGCCGCTCATCCCCCAGTCTGTAGCTCTGTGGACAAAGCGTAGCACCCTGCCCTTGGCCCTGTGCAACCTCATCCTACTGGCCTCAGCCCACTGACCCAGCCAGCCCAGATCTCTCTGCAACCTCCTCCTTCCCTCCAGCTGATCAACACTCTCTCTCGTCCCTGCTCGGAAAAGCTGGTGTATCCCCTCCTGGCCTCCCCTACCATCCCAGCCGACCTTGTAAGACAGGTGTGGAGCTCTGCAGGAAGAGCTGGCAGATGGAGAATGACCTGCCCAGGCTTGAAGTGCTAGACGAACAGATGCCACAGACCCACCATCAGAGCTGGCTCTAAAAATCCTCTCTCCCTGGTGACGGGCCCTCTCCTGAGGGGGGTAAAGGGCCCAGTATGCCACACTGACCAACTCCACAGGGAATTTTGCTGCCTCCCTGGGGCATTGGTTAGGGATAAACCTCCCATCCTAGTAAACCCCTCTGATTATTACTCTCTGTTGGTTTTTCAGGTGGGCAGTGATGAGGTTACCACAGGGATTTTTAGAGCCCTGGGGAAGCTGCTTAAGGGATCAGGAGCACAAGTTATTTTCTCCTCTATCTGTTCAGTGGCAATCCCAAATGAGGGAACTAATAGAAAGAGCCTTCAGCCTCATGGATGCAAGACTGATGTTACAGGTAGGGCTTTGGGTTTTTCAATCGCAAGCTTCTACATGAGATGGGATGCACCTGTCCAAGAGGGGAAAACAGATTGGGGGGGCAGGAGTGAGCAGGGCTCACTGACAGAGCTTTAAACTAGATATGAAGGGGAAATCGCTGGCTTTGCGAGTGAGAACTCTCAAAGTAGTAGCTCAACACTTACAGGGCAGTGTGGCATCACAGATAACCAGAAGGCATGCCACCCCTCAGTGTTGAAAACTGTGTCCTCAGCTGCCTCCCTGAAATGTTTATATACCAACAGACTCAGCACGAGCAAGGAACAGGAAGAGCTGGAGACTGCTGTGCAACAGGAAAACTGTGACATGGTGGCCATCGCAGAAACCTGGTGGGATGACTCCCACAGCTGGAGTGCTGCAGTTGATGGGGATCAACTTTTCAAGGGAGAAGTGGTGGGTGGTGTTAGGGAGACAAATGAAAAGGTATGAATCGGAGCTAGGCTGCCAAGAGTGGGTTTTCTTTTGGTGGGAATCTGTTACAGACCACCCAGCCAGGACAAAGAAGCAGAAATTTTTTATAAGCACTTGAGGAAGGTTTCAAAATCCATGTCGCTTGTACTCATGGGGGACTTCAATTTTTCCAATGCCTGCTGGAAATACAGTACAGCAGAGAGAACAGTTCTGGAGGTTCCTGGAGTGTGTGGAAGAGAACTTCCTAACACAACTGATGAGACAGCTGATCAGGGAAGGTGCCCTCTTGGACCTGCTGCTTGTGAACAGGGAGGATCTTGTGGGGGAAGCAAAGGCTGGAGGTCATCTAGGACATAGTGATCATGAGATCATCGAGTTTTCAATCCTCAGAGAAACAAGGAGAGGGGTCAGTAAAACTGCGACCTTAGACTTCCACAGGGCAAACTTTGGCCCATTCAGGAGACTGATTGACAAAGTCTCTGGGGAGGCTGCCCTGAAAGGTATGTGAGTCCAGGAAGGCTGGATGTATTTCAAGAGGGAAGTCTTAAAGGCACAGGAGCAGGCTGTCCCCGTGTGCCAAAAAATGGGCCAGCAGGGATTGACGCCAAGCCTGGGTGAGAAGAGAGCACAAAAAAGAGGGTGTCGAGTTTGGAAAGAGGGGCAGGTGACTCAGGAAGCAATTAAGGACATTGTAAGGTCATCTAGAAAGAGAATTAGAGAAGCAAAAGCTCATTTAGAACTTAATCTGGTCAAATCTGGTAAGGGCAATAAAAAGTGCTTTTGTAAACACATTAATAACAACAGGAGGGCCAGGGAAAATCTCCACTCCTGACTGGATAAAGAGGGGAACATGGTAACTGAAGACAGGGAAAAGACTGAGGTACTTAACACCTTCTTTGCCTCAGTCTTTAACAAAAACCTTGGCCATCCACAGGATAACCCGGCTGGTGGACAGGAAAGGGGAACAGAATATCCCTCCTGTAATCCAGGAGGAAGTAGTTAGTGACTTGATGTGCCGCTGAGATCCTAACAAATCTATGGAAGTGTTTAAGGAAAGACTGGACATGGCACTTGGTGCCATGGTCTGGGTGATGTGTTGATGTTAGGTCCTAAGCTGCGCTTGATGATCTCAGAGGTATTTTCCAGTCTCAATAATTCTGTGTGATTCTGTGTGATTCTATGTGCATGCACGCAAGAGGACAATGGGAAAGGGTTACA